>WNWU01000025.1:10397810-10412139 GCA_012654045.1 Ptyas mucosa
ATTCTATTCTATTCTATTCTATTCTATTCTATTCTATTCTATTCTATAAACATGGAGCTAATGGTTCTATTTTTGATCTAAACAGAGATGCTCTGAATGCATTCTGCTACACTTAGCTAATTTTCAATGGAACAAATGCATATTTATTTGAAAGTATTTTCACCTGCTCTGGTGTCCCCAATAACTTAAAGCTCTCCTGATTCAGTGAGGGAGAAATTATAATTTTTTTAGACCAGTATGCACACTTGCCTTATGAAGCAGGGAGATGCCGCTTGTGACCACATTGTATTTCTTTTTTATGGATAGGTATCAAAGTGATTGGTGGCGTTAAAGAATTCACGGGTGAGGAATACGGAGTTTATGTCAAGAGAATCCTACCAGGGGGAGTGGCTTACATTGATGGTAAGTTTTTATCACTTACATCTGTGGCTGGAAATCTCCCCGTTAGAGATATTAGCTGCTTGAAAAGTCTTCAGATCTTCATCAGTTAAAACAATTGCAAAATGGATTAGTGGGAACTGGAATCAGGGAAATTTCCTAGAGCAGAGGTTGGCAACCTTAAACACTCAAAGAGCCACAAAGGTCCTAACCCGAAGCCCCCCATTCAATTCTGGAGCCGACCGGAAGTCTGGTTCCCTCACCATAGAGTCTCCTCCTAGTGTGGTGTCCTTTTTCCTCTGCTGACGAGAAGTCCACTTCCCCGCACCATAGAGTCTCCTAGCGTGGCGTTCTTTTTCCTCTACCTGTCCTAACCGAAAACTCTATCAATTGTGGAGCCGACCAGCAATAGGGAGCTGCAGCAGAGGGATGAAAGACCACATGCGGCTCCAGAGCCACAGGTTGCTGACCCCTGTCCTAGAGCAACCTTTTTGTCTGCAAAAAATTAACCCAAAACATTGGGGCATGTCTAAAAAATGCATTTTGGGTCCCTGGCCAGTGTCATGTTGGGGAAATGGAGCAAATACAGTGAGTCCAACTATTGTAGTACATTGTCAGCACCAAGGACAGCTCCTCATGGTGTTTATTGGAAGACAGTCTTGGAGACGAGAATCCAAAATTATTGCTTCTGATGTAGCCTTGTGTAAAAGTGCCCCCCCCCAATTGATCAGAGTTGGTTCTTCTGATACACCTTCTAAGCGTATGCCTTCTTTGAAAAATGAACCAAAATTATTTACCCAAAATGTTATATCAGAATAAGTATGGATTTCTCATCATTGGACATTTTTCTCTCTTCCCAAACTTGTGTCTTGAAATAACTCTTAGTTTCACATCCTGATCTAAAGAAAGGGTAAAATGGATTTAGTTAAAATTAAAATAAGAAATGATAGAAAAGCTGTTTGTGAAAGGAAGATCTGGAAATCAAAGGTTCTATTTTGTAACTGTTGAGCAAAAAAAGGGAGATCTTTATGAAGGTGAATCTCTACCTTCCTTTCTGCTTCTGTCTGCAGCATCCCCAAATGACCCTGTGACATTGAACTTAATGATTCCTCATGTTTTGTATTCTTTTCATCTTTGGCTGTTTTAAAACTTAGTGACGATCTTCAGAAAACTTTGAGTAGCTCACAGTTAAGGCCTTCAGGGGTTCCAGACTGTGCACCTCTAAAATCAATGATAATTGTTCCATTGTCTTCATTGTCAACAGGGCAGTTGTGTAGGTCCAAAATATTCACAACCAATCTTTGGGCATAAAACGTGTACATAATACCATTACTTATATGTGACAGTTTCCTTTTCTCTTCTCCTTCCTCCTTCTCTCCAGGTCGTCTACAACCAGGAGATCAGATCTTAGAAGTGAACGGGGACAGCCTGATTGGTGTTACTAATGAGAGGTAAAAATGTATTTGTTGTGGCGCACCAGCAGCCAGGGGAGCTGGCAGCAGATTGAGACAGTGAGGAGGTTGGGGAAGAACATGGGCCAGTCCTGGAGTCTGGGGAAGGCTCTGATGAGGGCTCTGTGACAGAGAGGGGGCCAGGGCCACATGACAGTTATCAGCTGCCTTCGGAGTTAGACATCAGTGAGGCAGACGAACAGCTGGAGCCTGTTCCCAGTGTGCGCATGCGCAGAGTTGCCAGATGAAAGGAACAGCTGAAGAACAAAGGTCGACTTGGGAGTAAGGCCACAGGTGGATGATGAATGGCCCCTCCCAGAGGGAATAAAAGAGGAGCGAAAGGGGAGTGGAGTTTGCAGGAGACAATTAGTTCGCTTAATTGGTTTGTGACTCTCAGAGACTCCTTGCCAAGTTTTGAAGATATCGGCCTGGCAGCTCTCCAAGCCAGATAAGGTCTGTGACTGTAAACTCTCCCTTGAAAGACTTTGCTGAAGGTGAATGAGAAAAATCCACAGTAACTTAATAAAAAGGGGTTTTTGTCGGGACAAGGAGTCTGCTTCATGGTCTTGGAAAGCCTAGGTCAGAACAGTATTTTAGAGCTCAGGTTTAATGCTTGCAGATCATGGTTAGCAATGCTAGGGAAAATCATGTCAAGAATTCAATCTGCTTCCAGAATTCAGGCTAACAATTCATCCACAAATTAACATGACCTGACTTTATTTTTTGATAATATAATACTAAATTCTTCCTCTGGCCTTTGTTCTCATTGAAGTCCCTTGGTCATTTCTTTCCATGCTTAGGACAATTGCTTACCTTCAGGCAACTCAACACTAAACAAATCTAACATCCAGGGCTGAAATTCAGCAGGTTCTGACAGGTTCTGGAGAACCGGTAGCGGAAATTTTGAGTAATTCGGAGAACCAGCAAATGCCACCTCTGGCTGGCCCAAAGTGTGGTGGGAATGGAGATTTTGCAATATCTTTCCCTTGCAGTGACGAGGGAATGGGGATTTTGCAGTATCCTTCACCTGGAGTGGGGAGGGAATGGGGATTTTGCAGTATCCTTCACCTGGAGTGGGGAGGGAATGGAGATTTTGCAGTATCCTTCCCCTGCCACGCCCACCAAGCCACACCATGGCCACCAAGCCATGCCACGCCCACCAGGCCACGCCCACAGAACCGGTAGTAAAAAAAAAATAGAATTTCACCACTGCTAACATCCCTCATAAATAAGCTAACTAAAGTGGATCCAATATTTTTGCGTTTATCTAAGGAAAAGTCTCTATCAAATTGTGGTTTGATTTCTGGTGGCTACACAAACATGTAGGGCCAGAATATCAAATTAATTAATTATCTTTTTCTGGGATGTTTTTCATCTTCCAAATCTGTCCTGCAGCCATGAGATCTCCTGGTGGTCTCCCCTCCACGTATAAATCAGGTCTTCCTTTTTTTTAAAAACAGGTGCATCTGCCTATCAGTAATGGCAATACAGAAACAAGTAGGGATAATTGGCCCTGCAGTAGTTGGGGATGGAAATGGAAATAAAATAGAAGTGAGAAAAATAGGGGAAATGTAAAAGTCTTCCGATGGAGGGTCAAGCAAATGTGGGAAAAAGAAAGCCATACAGGTACCAATAATGGTTGATGAAGTTGGTGCCATATTAAAAGATCTGAAAAAGTGGTTGACACAATTAGAATTGGGAGCGTCTCACTTCATCCATTGCAGAATGGATGTGTTTGTGATGACCCGGGACAAGGCACAAAGGTTGCACGGCCAGCTGAGAGTTCAAACTCTCCTTTTATGCTCCAAATTCCCACCTCCAATGCTCCCACATTCTTAGCAAGCCTGAGAGCAAAGCGCATGTGCACACATGGCAGTCTCTGGCTGTGCCCAGTCCAGCAAAGCAAAAGAACAGGGAAATGAGTCCACAAAACAAGAAACAAACAATGAGTCCACGAAGTAAGGAAGAAGCAAGCAGTCCTGCAAACTCCAAATGTCTGTCCCGGCATACCAAACTCTACAAATTCAGTGTTTGTTCCCAACAAATGCCCCTTCCCACAGCGTCTCCTTAAATCTCAGTCCCCAGGTGTGCCTTGTGAAGAGGGGAGGGCTGCTCTCCTCCCGAGTTGCCGGGTCAGCCTGTGCTGTTCTCGCCTTCTCTCCACTCTCCATGCTCGGGGATCGGGTGTGTGTGCTTGCTCATCGCCTGAGTTCCGTTGCTCCTCATGTCCACTGCTTACCCTCTCTCGGTCATCCTGTCCATGTTCCTCCCTGCTAGCAAGCCGTCCCAATCCTTAGGGCCCCTGGCCTGCCTCGTCCTCCTCCTCCCCACATTCCTCTAAAGCCGATGAAGTCATCCCCTCAATCTCCATCAGCCCCAGCTCTGGCTCGTCTTCCTCCTCCAAAGATTCAGGCTCCAACGGGGGCAGGACGGTGTTACTTGGAACAGTGCATTACATGACGATTGCAACTTTAAGTCACCTTGTTATCTTGGGAAAATTCATATAGTCAGCAGGACCAAATCCAGTCAGACAAGCCAGTGGATTGTGTAAAAATGATGATTGATGATGTTTTGGGTAGAAGCTGATTACTATTTTTTTTCTGAAGAGCATCAACTGCAGGTCCTAATGCATTTCCTGCTCCTTAACTTCCCTCAGAGCCGTGGACATCCTAAGGACAGCCTCTGGCACCAGTTATATGCGCCTTCTTGTCACCAGAGATGACGATGCTCGGTAGGTCTTTGGATTTTTTATTTAGAATGGACAATGGACCTCTTTGGAAGCAATTCTCTATCAGGTTTATTATGTATAAAGTCACATGGGGTTCAGGTGACATGACGTGAGAAAAATACCCTCATTATTTCAAGTAACTGGATTTGCTTTCATTAACAGGCTGTATTGATTTGGCGATTGTTTTACATCCTCTTAATTATTTTCTCTAGGGGATGTGGTGGCTCAGTGGCTAAGACACTGAGCTTGTCGATCGAAAGGTCGGCAGTTCAGCGGTTCGAATCCCTAGTGTTGTGTAACGGGGTGAGCTCCCATTCCTTGTCCCAGCTTCTGCCAACCTAGCAGTTCGAAAGCAGGTAAAGAAATGCAAGGAGAAAAATAGGGACCACCTTTGGTGGGAAGGGAACACGTTCCGTGTGCCTTTGGCATTGAGTCACGCCGGCCACATGACCACGGAGACGTCTTCGGACAGCGCTGGCCCTTCAGCTTTGAAACGGAGATGAGCACCACCCCCTAGAGTCGGGAACGACTAGCACATATGTGTGAGGGGAACCTTTACCTTTTAATTATTTTCTCTAACATATTCATCAGTAGCATATCTCAGGTTTTGCCATCTGAAGAGCTCCAAAAAAAAACCTCCCAAACATTGGAAGACTACTAAAATGAGACAAATTTACATTACAACATGAACAGTCCTTTATTCTATTATATGGAATGCTTTACATTTGTTTAGCTGCTTTATTTATGATTGGTTTTTTTCCAAACATGGCCCTTTCGGGGTGGGTTCGTCCTATCTACATCCCAAAGCTAAAGTCGATTATGATGACTGTTCCTTTAATTTTAACATTGTGTCAAGGTTCCAGAAAAACCCCCAGCTCCAAGTAAAACTCTGAAGCAAGCATTTTTCAAAGTTCTATTTATTAGAATAGGTAAAGTGGCACATCTGGGAAAACCCGAATCTGAGAGGTCTGGGTTTTCCCTCAGTAAATCAAAACCCCCCAAACCATCCCCTCAGTCCTCAGTCGATCACATGCTCCAGTTAACCACCGTCCCATCTCGACACCTCACTCCGATCACTCCTTCCCCAGATGCAGGATCGCCCTGTAGGAGGTTAGCACCCACCCCTTTCCTAGGGGAAAGAAATATTTTTAGGAAATATTAAAAAAGGCAGAATATTATATTTCCCTGGATGAGAAATGGATAAGCATGTTTTGAAGCAGCTCCCATCTTCCTGCCCCCACCCTTTGTCAATGGGCCATTAAGGCCTGGGCCAGTCTATTCTACATAACAAAGATCTACCTCCTTTAGGCAGAGCCATAGTAGGAATTGTCAAAGATCCAACAAAGATAGGATTAGCCCTCTACACAATAGCAGCAGAAACTCACCACATGTGACCTGGGAAGCATGTGGCCTGGGAAGCACATGTGACCATCAGCCAGCAAGGCTAGCTAAGACCCCCACCCCCTGGAAGTCTGACAACCAATCAGGATACTGTTTCGGGGCCCCAGGAAATGCAAGCCAGAGAGAGCATAAAAACCCGAGGATTCGCTGTATCTGTCCTTTTCTGTTCAGGAACTCAAGCCATGTGATCTTGTCCACCATTAAACCATCTTTCCAAGCAGTCTCCATGTTTCCAGTGTCTTTTTCCCCACTTGAAGCAGAACCCAGAAGGATATTTCTTCCTACAGCCCTGACCTTGACTGACAGGAAGGATGCTATTATGTCTAAAGACAATCCCTCTACTAAATCCCCCCTCCTACTTTCCCACACATGAGAAGGTGGCAGCATGGAAGCTTCCGGTCTAATATAGCTTCCAAAGCTGACACCTTGCTTCTCTTGAATAATTAATTTGGACGGCTGATGGTGACAGATAAAATAACAGTAACTCACCAGCTGTTTTACAACTGGCATTAATGTTGTATTGATGGCCAGGGAAAATGAAGCTTGTTTTTGCAGTTGTTGCTGGTGGTGGTGGAAGAGGAGGAGGAAGAGGAGGAGGAGGAGGAGGAGGAGGAGGAGGAGGAGGAAGAGGAGGAGGAAGAGGAGGAGGAGGAGGAGGACGACTTAAATGAGGAACAATTCCTTGAGAGACAGAATAAACAGCATCAAAATGCCAGATATTGGGATAAAAGATAAAATTATTACTCCTTGCTTTCCTTGGGGATTATATATTTAATAATAGAATAACAGAGTTGGAAGGGACCTCTAGTCCAACCCCCTGCTCAGGCAGGAAACCCTACACCACTTCAGACAAATGGTTATCCAACATCTTCTTAAAAACTTCCAGTGTTGGAGAATTCACAAAATATGGAGGTATCTGACTACCCCTAATGTTCTTGACAATTTAGTGTAGTGGTTAAAGGCAGCGGGCCAAAAAATGGAAGGCTGTGAGTTCTAATCCTGCCTTAGCTGCAAAGTTAGTTGGGTTCCCGAGATCAATCCCTCTTTGTAAGGGTAAAACACTTTTGAAAAAGCCAAGAAAACCTCAGGGAATTGTCCAGCATGCTGGCTGGGGAATTTTGGGAGTTGAAGTCCACTCATATTAAAGTTGCTGAGGTTGAGAAACACTGATCTAGAATGTCTTTAAATACTGCCAAATTTACTGTTTGTACAATAAAGATAAAGGTTCCCCTCATACATATGTGCTAGTTGTTCCTGACTCTAGGGGGCGGTGTTCATCTCCATTTCAAAGCTGAGGAGCCAGCGCTGTCTGAAGACGTCTCCGGGGTCATGTGGCTGGCATGACTCAACGCCAGAGCCACACGGAACGCTGTTCCCTTCCCACCAAAGGTGGTCTCTATTTTTCTCCTTGCATTTTTTACATGCTTTCGAACTGCTAGGTTGGCAGAAGCTGGGACAAGTCACGGGAGCTCAGACTGTTATGTGGCACTCAGGATTCGAACCGCTGACCTTTTGATCAACAAGCTCAGCATCTTAGTTACCTTAATATTGCTGCCTTTGAAATGTGCTGGCAGATGTGAATTCCTGAGAAAACCTAACAATAAAATAATAATAAAAAAAAAAACAAATACCAACCCACATCCAGATGGATGCGACTGATTTTGAAAAAAATGAAAGACGATGTAGATGTCTTAAAATCATATTCTGTTTCTTGTTCAGCAAGGAATTCTCTGAACTGCTGGAAAAATTTGGATCTCATAGCAGCACATGTTCTACGCAGAGTTCACCTACTTCTCATACTGGAAGTAAGTATGGATGATACGAAACCTGTCATTGGAGTAGAGGGAAATCACTGGAAAACAAAGAAACGTCTCGAGAAGTTCATCTGGGCAAAGGGCAGTGGTGGGATTCAAATAATTTAACAACCGGTTCTCTGCGTAACCATGGCCATGCTGGGTGGGCGTGGCCATGGTGGGTGTGGCCAGGGGGTGTGAGTGGGGCGTGCTGTATCCCCCCATGACTCGTTTTGGGCCTAGGAGGCCTCCTTGAACTTACCTGGGAGCCAAAATGGGGTGTGTGGGGACTCTTGGAAGTGGTGGGGAGGGGCGGGGTCAGCCAGCAATTTAAATACCGGTTCGCCTGAACTGGCCTGAACTGGCCCGAACCGGCTGAATCCCACCACCGGCAAAGGAGAAGTGTGCAGAATCCTCATGGTGAGAGGATTTAGGTTTCTAAAGCATGTCTGAGCCTTAAAGAGTCATCAGTGTGTAGAGTAAGGAAAATGGCCTTGGTAGATGTATGCAAGATCTGTTGTCTAAGCGAGAGGGGATGAAACATTTTGAAACAAAGTCCAGAACAACAAGATAACATTCAGAAGTGGCTCAGGCAGATACTTCCCTAATTCACTAGAGTATAAGAAGGTGGAGGAGATGCAGCACAAACAAACCGGCAAGACTCTATTATTATGGACTCCCTGGTGCTCTCTGAGCTTGCTTCTTGGCTTGCAGACATTTCATTACCCAACTAGTTAACATCATCAGTGCTAGAAGGAAGTGGGCTTTGCTCTCTGTTTATGATACATGCAAGTGCCGATAGAAGAGAATATTTGTAGAGTTGAACTGTGTAGTCCTTGGTGCTCTCTGAGCTTGGATGTTGGCTTGCATTTCATTACTTACCTAGGTAACATTATCAGTGATAGTGAGTGTGGAGTTTGCACCATGTTTTTATGCAATAACTTGCCCTGCTAGTGTTGGTGGGGTGTGGTTTTCTCTTTGGCGGTTCCTTGAATAGGGTATTGCTTTCTGCTTGTTTGTCTAGTGTTAATCCCTGCTTCTCTCGATGTTGGCTGCTAAAGAGGATGTCTTCTGGCCTTTTTGTTTCCTTCTTTCTTTTTTACTGTCTTTTTTCCTTCCTTTTTAGCGTCTCGTATGAATGGTGTCTAAATGTGGTTTATCTCTATTGATGTCTGGTTTGTCTGAATATCAAATTTCCAGGAATTTCCTAGCATTTTTTGATTTAGTTTTGTCTAGGACAGGGATCCCTCCTCCCCGCCTTTCGGCTGCACGCACATACACATTTCAGGGTCACTTGCATGAACCATCCCTTTCTCCCCTTCCCCCTCCAGTCCACAAAGCCAGAGATGGGCTGATGGGGGTCCGCAGGGGTTTGGGAGAACCTCTAGCTAAGATTCTGTGCAGTTCAGAGAACCCCCAAATCCCCCTCCTGGCTGGCCCCACCCGCCCCGCCCCGCCCCTCTCAGGAATCCCCACACGGCCTTGTTTGGATGCGGGTAAATGCAGGGCTTGCGCAGAGGCTCAGGGAGGGTGAAAAACGAGGCTACGGAAGTTCAGGAAGTTCAGGAAGGCCTCAGGAGCCTGGGAGGACGTTTTCATCCTCCCGGAGGCTCAAGGAAAGCCACTGGAGCCCGGGGAGGGCAAACACCAACATGGTGCAGGAGGCCAACTAGCCACCATAGCCATGCTCCCAGCAACTGGGTAGAGAACCCCTTGCTAAAATTTTTGAAGCCCACCCAGTGGTGAAATCTGAACCAGGTTACTACTGGTTTGCTGGCTGCGTGTGCACGCCATGTGCCAAATGTGCACTGTGCACACATGCGCAGTGCGCACCTTGTACCAAATGTGAGGTGCCTGCATGCGTGCAGTCCATGCCAAAAGGAGGCATAGGGTAAGTAGAACAGCGCCCGGGGAGGCGGGGGTATGATCAGCTGTGGTGCGCGATCTTCGGAGCCTTTTTTTTAACCTTTTAAAAACATTTTTTACAACCTATTCAGCCGAATAGGTTGTAAAAAAAATTCTTTTAAAAGTTAAAAAAAAAAAGGCTCTGACGATTGCGCGCCACAGCTGTGATCGTCGGCGCCTTTTTTTTTTACTTTTTAAAAGCATTTTTACTACCGGTTCCGGAGAACTGGTAGTAAAAAAATGCCTTAAAAGTTTTTTAAAAAAGTTCCAATGATCGCGTGTCGCTCACCTGATCGTCGGAATTTTTTTTTTTACTATCGGTTCGGTGAACCAGTAGCCTTTTTTACTACTGGTTTGGGCGAACCGGACCAAACCGGAAGCATTTCACCCCTGAGCCCACCCCTGCACAAAGTTGGAGATGTTGGGGAACTCTGGACTAGGATGCTTACAGTTTCCCAGTTGAAACTATTGAGTTTATTCACGTGTTGTGAGTTTAGGGACTTTTCATCTGGCATTCTATCTGCTTCTTTATGACCCAAAACTCCACAATTACCTCAATTTTTCATGAGAGGTGCATCTAGAAAATTGGATTGTGGTGGAGTTTGTGGGGGGGGGGGGAGAAGCTTTGCTTTTATTAACTGACTATTGAGCATTTGAAAAACATTGAAGATTTTTGAAAAATAAAATCCATTAAAATATTTGGGGAAAACCATCAAGGAACCGGAGTGATTCCTATCTTCATATTCCTCTTGGAGATGAGCTTCAAGTTAAAAATCCGAGTTGAAGAGGCTATTGGAAGATCTAGATCAGGGGTGAAATCCTACCGGTTTGTACTGGTTCGGGTGAACTGCTAGGGATTATGGGCATCAGTTCACCGAACTGGTAGTAATTACCCCTCCTTGGCCCCACCCACGCCTGGCCGGTCGCCGCTCACTTCTTCCGGCTGCTCGATATTCCACAGAATTCAATGTTAAATGCAGCAGAGAGAATGCTAACTTTTCTCCCTCCATTCAGAACGGAGCTGCTGCAGCCTGTCCCTTTAAGGTAGTCCCCAGGAGGGAGGGGGACGGGGGGGTGGGGGAGAAGCTGGAATGGAGCCGTTTTTGTGAGAGGCAGGAAAATGGGGAAGGGGATTTTTCCTGCCTGTCATCCATTCCTCAATCTCAGCACAGACTGAGGGAAGGATGGTAGGCAGGAATATTCCCCTCCCCATTTTTCTGCCATTTGTGACAAGGAGTGGTTGAGAGGGGAGGGGCCGGTGAGGAGCCCCTCAATGTGAGTGATGTCGAGTTGGCCACGCCCACCCAGACACAAGACCTCCCCCCAACAAGCCACGCCCACAAAACTGGTAGGGGAATTTTTTAAATTTCACCACTGATCTAGATGCTAACAAAGATCATCCAGACAAAATAACCACATTAACCCTACAGCTTGGATAATAAGCAAAATCATGCCAACATCTGGTGCCCATGGACCCTCAGATGTATGAGAAGTTCTCTGGAGTCACAGTGCTTATTTCACAGGGCAGCTGGGCACAGCTGTATGGGTTCTTGGCATGAAGACCCAGACCACAACTAAGGATCTGCGAGAGAAATGGAAACCTCACTAGATGAACTCTGGTTCGACTTGCTGCCTTGATTCAGTTCCACTCGATGTCCAAATGCTTCATCAATAGAATAGAATAGAATAGAATAGAATAGAATAGAATAGAATAGAATAGAACAGAACAGAACAGAACAGAACAGAACAGAACAGAATTCTTTTATTGGCCAAGTATGATTGAACCCCACAAAGAATTTGTCTTTGTTGCATACCAGAGGTGGGTTTCAGCAGGTTCTGAGTAGTTCAGAGAACCGGTAGTAAAAATTCTGATTGGCTCCGCCCCCATCTATTTCTGCCTCCCAAGTAGTCCCAGCTGATCGTGAGGAAATGGGGATTTTGCAGTAACCTTCCCCTGGATTTGGGAGGGAATGGAGATTTTACAGTATCCTTCCCCTGCCACGCCTACCAAGCCACACCCACAGAACCGGTAGTAAAATAATTTGAAATCCACCACTGGTGCATACGCTCTCAGTGTACATTAAAAGAAAAGATACATTCGTCAAGAATCATAAGGTACTACACTTAATGATAGTCATAGGGAACAAATAAGAAATTGAATCATACTAGGAACAATCAATATAAATCGTGAGGATACAAGCAGCAAAGTTACAATCATGCAGTCATAAGTGGAAGGAGATGGTGGTGGGAACGATGAGAAGATTAATAGTTATGCAGACTTAGTAAATAGTTTGACAGTGTTGAGAGAATTATTTGTTTAGCAGAGTGATGGTGTTCAGGAAAAAACTGTCCTTGTGTCTAGTTGTTCTGGTGTGCAATGCCCTATAGCGTCGTTTTGAGGGTAGGAGTTGAAATAGTTTATGTCCAGGATGCAAGGAGTCTAAATATTTTCCCAGCCCTCTTTTTGACTGGTGCAGTATACAGGTCCTCAATGGAAGGCAGGTTGGTAGCCATTGTTTTTTCTGCAGTCCTAATTATCCTCTGAAGTCTGAATCCATCTTACAGTGCTGTCCTTGACTCTGTTCTTCAGGCAGATCCTTGGGAAGCACCTCATCTGGCTCCTCGTCTTGTTCCCAGAGCCCTCTGCTCCTGAGCCCAACCCATTCCCATGGGATACTGTTTGGAAATCCAGGACAAACCCACCCCTCCATCTCACAGTATGTACTGAATTGCTGGGAAATACAGTTGGTGGATCTCCTTAAGCTGGTCCTTCTGATCTTCTCTATTCATTATACCTTGAACGGTGGAAGGTCATTTTTTTGTACAAGTAGTCCTCGACTTACAACCACAATGGAGTCCAAAATTTCTGCTGCTAAGTGAAACAGCTGTTAAGTGAGTTTTGCCCCATTTTATGACATTGTTAAGCAAATTGCAGCAGTTGTGAAGTTAGTCATGTAGTTGTCAACTCCGAAGCTGACCTGGCAAAAGCCATTTTGAGCTCCAGCGTGGCAAGTGTGAGTTTTGTTTGCTATGGAATTATTACTCGGAACCCTGATGGTGGTTGTTGAGCGAATCTGGGCTTTGCTCATTGACGTTGCTTGCCAGATGTTTGCAAAAGGGGATCATGTGATCCTGGGATACTGCGTTATAGATATGAGCCAGTTGCCAAGCATTTTGATCATGGGACCATGGACAAGGTAAAGCAGGGGTGAAATCCAGCAGGTTCTGACAGATTCTGACGAACTGGTAGCGGAAATTTTGAGTAGTTCGGAGAACCGGCAAATACCACCTCTGGCTGGCCTCAGAGTGGGGTGGGAATGGAGATTTTTCAATATCCTTTCTCTGGAGTGGGGTGGGAATGGAGCTTTTGCAGTATCCTTCCCTTGCCACGCCCACCAAGCCACGCCCACCAAGCCATACCACGCCCACAAAAGCCACACCCACAGAACCGGTATTTTTTTAAAAAAAATTGGATTTCACCACTGAGGTAAAGTGATGGATTTGATCATGTGACAATGGTTATAAGTATGAAAAATGGTCATGAGGCACTTTTTTACAGTGCTGTTGTAACTTCAAATGGTCACTAAACAAATGGTTGTAAGTCAAGGACTACCTGCACATGGGGGTACACTTTCCAGGATATGTCCTTTGAACAGGAATAGATGTACTGTATTTTTCGGAGTATAAGACACACTCCCCCCCCCAAAAAAAGTGGGTGAAAATTTAGGTGCATCTTGTAGACCGAATACGGGCGTTTTTGGGCTCCTGAACCCCCACGCGCATCGTGTATTCACCCTCCCTGGCTCCCAGAAGCACTCTACAGTGCTCTGAAGGCCAAAAACGGGCCCATTTTTGGGAAAAATGGGCCGTGCAGAGCACTGCAGAGTGCTTCTGGGGGCCAGGGAGGGCGAAAATGCAACATGCAGGGAGTTCAGGAGCCCAAAAAGGCAAAAGCAGACCGTGTGGAGCACTACAGAGTGCTTCTGGGGTCTGGGGAGGGCAAAAACGTGACACGCAGAATCCAAAAACTATTTTTTTGTTGTTTTCTTCCTATAAATCTCGCTGCGTCTTATAGCCCGGTGCGTCTTATAGTCTGAAAAATACGGTATTTAGTTTCTCTTTAGAGTGTTTTGCTAACTTCCTCTAACACCTTATCTATTTATAGCTGTTCCATTGGATCCGGGATCCAAAGTGTCTCCATAAGAAAATTTTCCGACTTGGGGTTAACCATTAGTGGAGGAACCAACCGATCAGATGGACCAATGGTTTACGTCCATGACGTTCAACAGGAAGGAGACTGCAATAAGGTATGACAAATACTTGAAGGATTTGAGTTATAGATGTTACTATTCGAGCTGGGATGGTGCAGTGGTTAGAGTGCAGTGATGCAGTCTACTCCTGCTGACTGCCGGCTGCCAGCAGTTCGAGTCTCACCAGCTTAAGTTTGACTCAGCCTTTCATCCGTCCGAGGTGGGTAAAATGAGGACGCAGATTGTTGGGGGCCAGAGGCTGACTCTGTAAACTGCTTAGAGAGGGCTGGAAAGCACTGTGAAGCAGTTTATAAGTGCTATTGCCCTTCCTTCCTTCCTTCCTTCCTTCCTTCCTTCCTTCCTTCCTTCCTTCCTTCCTTCCTTCCTTTCCTTTCCTTTCCTTTCCTTTCCTTTCCTTTCCTT
>WNWU01000025.1:10412239-10423881 GCA_012654045.1 Ptyas mucosa
CCTCCCTCCCTCCCTCCCTCCCTCCCTCCCTCCCTCTCTCCCTTAATTCCCTTTCTCATTCTCCTTCCTGGTAGTGCAGTGGTTAGAGTGCAATATTGCAGGCTAACTCTGATGACTGCCAGGAGTTCGATCCTGACCGGCTCAAGGTTGACTCAGGCTTCCTTCCTTCCGAGGTGGGTAAAATGAGGACCCAGATGGTTGGGGGCAAGAGGCTGACTCTGTAAACCACTTAGAGAGGGCTGGAAAGCATTGTGAAGCGGTATATAAGTCCTATTGTTATTGCTATCTTGGACAGAGCCAGAGATTTTCCTGGTTGGAATAAAGAACTTTGGAAGGAAGGAAAATTGAAGAAACAAGGCTGCTCTTAACTTTCCTTGCCCAGAAAGCTTGATTTTCCCACTGTTATTTGTCTCTCTACATTCTTTAGGATGGGTGCCTGCAAGTGGGAGACCAGCTAATTGCTATCAATAAAGACTCGTTGGTGGGTGCTACACATGAGGAGGCTAAAAGGATAGTTGCAAAGAACTTGTTCAGGTAAAGTGTTGCATTGGAGTCGATTTATTTATTCATAGCCCACCTTTATTATTTTTGCAAATAACTCAAGGTGCTGAACATCTCCAACACACCCTTCCTCCTCCTACTTTCCCCACAACAACCCTGTAATGTGGGTTGGGCTGAGAGAGCAAGACTGGCCCAAAATTCCTCAGCTGGCTTTCATGCCCAAGGCAGGACTAGAACTCGCAGTCTCCTGGTGATTGGTCTAAAGTCTCCCAGTTGGCCTTCATGCCCAAGGCAGGACTAGAATGCACAGTGCAGGGGTGAAATTCAGCAGGTTCTGACAGGTTCTGGAGAACCGGTAGCGGAAATTTTGAGCAGTTTGGCGAACTGGCAAATACCACCTCTGGCTGGCCGCAGAGTGGGGAGGGAATGGAGATTTTGCAATATCCTTCCCCTGCCATGCCCACCAAGCCACACTACGCTTACCAAGCCACGCCCACAGAACCGGTAGTAAAAAAAAATTGGATTTCACCACTGGCTCAGTCCCCTGGTGATTAGTCTAAAATCTCCCAGCTGGCTTTCATGCCCAAGGCAGAACTTGAATTCACAGTCTCCCAGCTTCTAGCCTGGTACCTTAACCCAGGGCTGGGCTTCAAAAATTTTAACAAGGGGTTCTCTGCCCGGTTGCTGGGTGGGTGTGGGCATAATGGCCTCCCCGGGCTCCGGAGGCTTTCCTCAAGCCTCCGGGAAGGTGAAAATGACCTTCCCAGGCTCTGGAGGCCCTCTGGAGGATGGAAACAAGCCCGTTCCAGCCTTCCCGAACTTCCAGTAGGCCCGTTTTTCACCCTCGCCGAGCCTCCATGCACGCCCTGCACTTACTAGCATCCAAAACGGGCTGCGTGGGGACTCCAGGGAGGGGCGAGGTAGGGTGAGCAGGACCAGCCAGGAGTGGGATTTGGGGGCTCTCCAAACCGCACAGAATCTTAGCTAGAGGTTCTCCTGAACCCCTGCAAACCCCCAGCAGCCCACCCCTGCCTGAACCACTATACCAAAATGGTCTCTGTAGACTTTCAATACAACATCTGAAATAGAGTTGGCATAGATATATCTAAAGCAGCAGTGGGTTTCAAAATTTTTTACTACCGGTTCTGTGGGTATGGCTTGGTGGGCGTGGTTGTGGCTTGGTGGGCGTGTCTTGGTGGGCATGGCAGGGGAAGGTTACTGCAAAATCCCCATTTCCTCCTGATCAGCTGGGACTCGGGAGGCAGAGAATAGATGGAGGCGGGGCCAGTCAGAATGTTTACTACCGGTTCTCTGAACTACTCCAAATTTCCGCTACCGGTTCTCCAGAACTGGTCAGAACCTGCTGAAACCCACCTCTGGTGTAAAGGTATTTAGAGCTGATCTGGGGAAAAGAGAGAATGAGCCATGAAGAAGGGACTTGGGTGTAGTTTAGACAGAGATTACCCGGAGATTTATATACAGATAGGAGGAACCACGAGAAGGAAACTCAAAATAAGCCTTCCTTGATTTGGTTTGGTATAAAACGGGGCAGGGAGAAACTTGGACAAGCATTGCTGCATCTAGAACAATCAAGTAGCATTCTTGGAATTCCTGCAAGGTTGACTTGGCTTATCTTGAAGAGTTGATGGTATCATTTTTATTCATACTTCCTGACCAAAACATTAACCACCATGTGCTATGAGGCACAGGGCTGAAACTCATCCTGATTCCATGATGTGGTTTCACAATGCATATGCAAGTCACGAGACGTGCCTAACATGCCTTATCAGCTTTCCATCCAGAAATGGTACAAAATTCGGCTAAAGTCAGGTCGCTTATTCATTTAATAAATTATTATTTTTATTATTATATACACAATGTGATTTTTAAAAATTTTTATATTTTTTTCCCCAATTTATATGCTGCTTATGTCTCCATCCAAAGCAAGTCACAGCAGACTTTTCTTTATCTGGTGTTGTCCTTCATATGCCTTGAAGTCTCCCCAAGAATATAGGAGGTCATAATGTATCGGCATTATCAAGGGGTGCAGTGGCTTAGTGGCTAAGACGCTGAGCTTGTCGATCGAAAGGTCGGCAGTTCAGCGGTTCGAATCCCTAGTGCCGTGTAACGGGGTGAGCTTCCATTACTTGTCCCAGCTTTTGCCAACCTAGCAGTTCGAAAGCACGTAAAAAAAATGCAAGTAGAAAAATAGGGACTACCTTTGGTGGGAAGGTAACAGCGTTCTGTGCGGCTTTGGCGTTGAGTCATGCCAGCCACATGACCACGGAGACATCTTCTGACAGCGCTGGCTCTTTGGCTTTGAAATGGAGATGAGCACTGACCCCTAGAGTCAGGAACGACTATCACATATGTGTGATGGGAACCTTTACCTTTTAATGTATCAGCATAATATATGCGCAGACACAAACAGTATGGCCATTTGTAATTGACAGATGGGAACTTTATCAATGTACATGTTGTGGCCTGTTGGCTACTGGCCCTTCCAGCAGCTGAATCAGAGGAGGAGGAGGCGTGGGAGTCAGGGTCAGCATCAGGGCAACCTGAGAGCTCTGAGGGGGAAGAGGGAATGGAGCTGGCAGAGAGAGAGACAGAGGTGGAGCCTGGGCCTTCCGTCAGCCCTCAGATGGAGAGTCAACAGCCCCCAGGTCTGGAGGTGGCTGATGAGGAAGAGGAGGAACAGCTGGGTCCAGTGCCTGATGCACGGATGCACAGAAGGCAGAGGAGAGGAGAGCAGTGGAAATCTATGGGCTGATCCTGGGGAATGAAGAGCCACCACTGTTAGCAAAGCCCACCCTAACTCTAGGGTTAAAAGGCAGGGGGCAGAGATGAATAGATGTGGCAGACAACTATTCATCTCCCTCCCGGATGGACTTGTTAGCTTGCGGTGAGAGAGAAAGTTTTTGCCGGGGTCATTGCATTAACTTCAGAGGGCTGGTCGTTTTTGGAGAGCTGGGTCAGAACAGTAAAGATTTTATTATTAGTATTGCTAGTCAGCAATTTGTCATGCAAATTTAATTTCATGATTCTGGGGTGCCTGTTTGGATAATGTGGTGTCCCCTGAAAACAACATAACGGCACCCACTATATTTAGGCTAAGGGTACTTGATTCAGGTTCAGACATAATAAACAACAGTGTGAGTTTTGCCCATTTTACGACCTTTCTGGTGGCAGTTGTTAAGTGAATCACTGCAGTTGTTAAGCGAATCTGGTCTCTCTGCTGACTTTGCTGGTCAGAAGATCACAAAAGGGGATCACGTGACCCCTGGATGCTTCAACCGTCATAAATATGAAGCTGTTATCAAGCCTCCAAATTTTGATCATTGACCATGGGGATGCTGCAATGGTTATAAGTGTGGAAAACTGCCATAAGACACTTTTTCAGTGCTAAATCATTAAACAAATAGTTGTAAGTGAAGGACTACCAGTACTTCTGGGTATATTAACCGCCTTATTCTTTTAAGCATCCCTTTCTTGCTGATTCTTCTTATAAGAAAGTTGCTCTTTTCTTTTTCAAGGCATGAAGGAAACACAGAAGTAGCCTTCATTCCAGGAAGGGGACAACTTCATCCAGGACATTGTGCAAACAACTGTGCTCACTCAATGTCCACAAGACTGGGAGATAACAGCATGGTTCCTCCTGGGAGGTGGAAGGTCCACGTGAGATCCCCAGAGGTAAGAGTTCCACTCCTGATAAGATCCACTCCTGATTTTCATTCATCCACTGAAGTTCTTCACTCTCAAAGTTGGCCATCTTCTCCCTGCCAAAACAGTGCTCCTGAACTCCTTTGGATCAGGGTGGCTTCTCTCTCTCTCTCTCCCTCTCTCTCTCCCTCCCTCTCTCTCCAATGGTGGGAAGCAGAGGAACAGGAGGAGCCTGTTCCTAGTGTACGCATGAGAAGAGCTGCCAGAAGGCAAGAGCAGCTCAAGCAAAGAGGATAACTCGGGAGTAGGACCAAGAGATGATTGGCCCCTCCCATAAGGCTTAAAACAGACCATTAACGGCGTTTGGGCTTTGCCAGAAAACAACGTTGGTAGCTTTGTCTTCATCTTCATCTATTTCTTATATTTATTTTTGTATCTGTGACTTCTGAACGTTTGCCAAGAAAGGCCTTTGGCAGTTTGCCTAATTGGACTAAGGTTTGCGATAGGACTGAGGAATTTGTGTTGGGAGGAATTTGCTTTAATTTAGTTGAATGATGCTGGGAATGAAGTAATTCTCAGCTGTTAGTTTGTTTTTTCACTGACTGATTTTCCTACTACTTACTTGGGCCTGGGTCACAACACAAATGGCCTTGAAGACACAGGGCACGAATAGGCCCCATGTTGATCTGCTTTTCTTCAACTGTTCTTCCCCCCTCCCGAGTTCCCACACAAGCTGCATACAGGTTTATTGCTCATTCGTCTCCCCATCCCTCCCCTCATGTCCTTTGATGGCAGGATGCCAGTGAGTCGCCAAGCCGAAGATGGTGAACCTGACAGAGAGTCTGGGAAGAAGAGTTAAGGAACTCAGAGATGTGTCAATCTACTCTCTTCCTCTTTTTGTGCGTGTTTGTAAACACATTTGATCCATTACAGTTACATAACAGTTGTAATAGGCTTATTTTATGCTCTGCCAGCATCCTTGATTGACTATTTTCTTGTGGGAGTTTTGGAGCCAGGATACTACTATGAAAACAGCCGATCACCCCACAGACCACTAGATTTTTAATCATAGTCGTTCCTTATGGGATGGTTCCAATTTATTTCATCAATGCGTTCTTACCTAGCTTTTGAACCCATCTAATCCCAGAGCAAGGCAGAAAACGTATGAACAGGATTACACACCCAGAGTGCAGGATAATAATAATAGTTTTAAAACGTCTTCAGAGCAGATTAACAGACTGCAGCTTTGCAAAGTCAAACACGCCAGGAGACAGAGGTAAGAGGTGAAGAATTTCTCAGCACGACTAACCTTAATCCAAATCTAACCTCAGGATGCTTCGGAAAAAGTCACACCAGGTTATGTTTCCGGTTGTGTTTTCGGAAAACCGCTTTCCCGCTGAATCTTGTGGCATACCAATCCAAGCTGCCTTGCAGAATCTAGCTGATCTTGGACGGCTTCAGAAAGTTTGAGTAGGTTTGGACCAGATTAGTATTTGCTGAGTCCTTGATGCTCTCAGAGCTTGGTTCTTGGTTTGCAGACATTTCATTACCCAACTGCGTAACACCATCAGTGCGAGGGAGTGTGGGGTTTCCTGCCTGTGTCCTTTTAGCGAGAAGAATGCAAATGACCAGTTACCACTTACTTTCATTTCCCCAAACATTCCCTCCTTCATTCCCACTCCAAGTGATGGGTGCCCCTGGTTCAGACTGGTTCGCAAGAACTGGTAGTAAAACCGGTGGGAGGCCCCATTCACCACCCCGGATGTCATCATCACCGATCTGTGCATGCGCATCGCAGTGATCCCGTTGCGAACTGGTAGTAAAGGTAAGTAGAATCCACTCCTGCCCACTCCCCACAGTTCATGGCTATTCAGTTCCCTCACTGCATAGCAGCAAAGTGTCAGCATTCCGAGTAATACACCCATTGAAAGCATAACTCTGAGGCAGGTAGATTCCTCAAAGGATATGTTTATGGGATATATCATATCAGCACAGCTGGTGAAAACCAACTCTGACAATTCCTACGGTTTTCACCTAATTAAAAGAATCAAACTCTCCCCTTCCCAAATGTTACCGGTCACATTGTCCAATGAAGATGGAAGGCAGGCTCTTCTCCACTTCTTTCAACAGCCACCTGTTTCAATGACCTTGGTTCCCACAAGAAAGCATTTTGTTTTGACTGGAGCCTGGCCCTCCCTCCCTTCCCCCTTTCTGGCTTCGTGGCAACTATGAGGCAGCACAAGATGGTTTTAGCCAGGTTCGCTTCAGAATTGACACAAAGCACAAACACGCATAAGATGGCAATTGACAAAATTTTATGGTCCACCAGCAGCCTGCGAAGCTGGCAATGGAGTCGGACAGCGATGAGGCTGAGGAAGAACATGGGCCAGTCCTGGAGGCTGGGGAAGGCCCAGATGAGTGCTCTGTGTCGGAGGCAGAGATGGGGCCAGGGCCATCGGGGAGTGATGTGCGGACTTCGGAGCCTCCAGAGGCTGACAGTAGAGAGGCAGAGGAACAGGATGAGCCTGTTCCTAGTGCACGCAGGAGAAGAGCTGCCAGGAGGCAGGAGCAGCTATAGCAAAGAGGACGACTTGGGAGTAGGGCCAAGAGATGATTGGCCCCTCCCATAAGGCTTAAAAGACCAGCAACAGCTCTTGGCCTCTTTGCCGGAAAACAACCGTTGAGAGAATTGCTTCTTGTTTGGCTGTAGTTATTTCTTGTCGGTGTCTTCTGCTTCTGAACTTTGCCAAGAAAAGCCTTTGGCAGTTTGCCTAATTATCCCAAGGTCGGTGATAAACTGAGAAATGGTGTTTTGAAGAATTTGCTTTCATTTAGTTTGGACTACGCTGAGAATGAGTTCATTCTCAGGTGTTCTAATAAAGTCGGTAAAGTTTGTATTTAATACTAACTACTTGGGTCTGGGTCACAACAAATACGTCTTCAAGGAAAAACAAAGACAGTCCAGATGCCTCTGAAAAAGCACCTTTGGTACATCCAAAGGAAAGGTCTTAATTCGTCTCTGTTTTTCACACTCTTTTACTTCTTTCCTGATTAATTTTCTCCTCCTGCATTTCCCCATTTTTTTTCCAGAACAGACACAACAGCCACTTTCCTGTGCCTTCTCCATCTCCAGATGTCTGCCCACCAGAGTGCATCATTTCTGGTAAAGTCATTTTGCACTGGGACGAAGAGGGATATGGGATTATAATAGGATATGGAAATGTCTTGAAATGCCAGCTCATGAGAGTGTTGATAGAACATAGTACACAGAATAATAGAGTTGGAAGGGATCTCAGAAGTCTTCTAATCCAATCCCCTGCTCGAGCAGGAGACCTTATATCATTTCAGACAAATGGTTGTCCAATCTCTTTTTGAAAGCCTCCAGTGATGCAGCACCCACAACTTTTGAAGGCAAGCCATTCCATTGGTTGATTGTTTCACTGTCAGGAACTGTCTCCTTACTTCTAGGTTGGATTTCTCTTCGTTAATCTTCCGTTTTGTTACTTCTTGTCCTACCCTTGGGTGCTTTAGAAAATAGGTTGACCTCCCTCTTTTATCTGACAGCCTCTCAAGAACTGAAAGACTGCTATCAAGTCACACCTAGTCGTTCTCTTCATTAGGCTAGAGCAGGGGTCAGCAGCCCGTGGCTCTGAAGCCACATGTGGCTCTTTCATACCTCTGTTGCAGCTCCCTGTCATCGGTCGGCACCACAATTTTGAGAGGACCTTCTGGTTGGGGGGGGAGGTAGCATGGCGCAGCAGGAGGAAACTCTATGGCAAGGCGCGGGCTTTCCAGTCAGTTCCACAATTGATAGGGCCTTCAGTTAGGACAGGTAGAGGAAAAAGGACACCGTGCTAGGTGGAGACTCTATGGTGGGGGGGGGAATCGGACTTCCGGTCAGCTCCGGAATTGAACAGGGGGCTTCCTGTTAGGATCTTTGTGGCTCCTGGTGTTTTCTTTTCTGTGGGAAATGGGTCCAAACGTTGCTCACCCCTGGGCTAGACATATCTAGTTGGCTGGCTCTGTCCATTCTTTCTCTTCCTTACAGCTCCTGCTTCTCCTTCAAGCCAGGAATCATCTTCAACCCCCAAGCCTAAAGTACCCCTGGACCCTCACGTTCGTCTCAAGGATGGCAAACTTGAATTGGTGAGTCCAATCCAGAGGTGGTATTCAGCCAGTTCAGACCGGTTCGGGCGAATCGGTAGTAACGACCTCCACCTGCCTTGGCACTATGATGTCCTATTTAGCCACGTTTTCAAGCCGTGCACATGCATGAAAGCCGCATGTGCGAGCAAAGCACATGTGCGGAGCCCTGTGCACATGCACGGAGGTGATGCGTGTGCTCATATTTTTGGTGCTGGGTGAACCAGTAGGTAAATTATTTGAATCCCACCCTTGGTCCAACTCAACAGGCGATTCCAGTCAAATTAAAGGATTGAATCTAAGATTGATGTAGGCTCCTTCATCGTAAGTTAACTAACTTTATTGAATTCAAGGGTTGGGTTTTTTATATCCTGGGAGGCCAAGCTAATTTGTGTTAGGTCATCCCTGTCATTTTCTAAGCACATTTTATGCACCTGTAATATTTCTTCAGATTATATTTTAATGGATTAATTTCATGGCTTGGAATGAAGAACATATACTGATTCCAAGACATGGTCCATACTTGGAGATCTCCTGTGATGGCCCAGGGCAAGGCACAGAGGCACACAGTCAGCTGATAGTTCAAATCGCCCCTTTATTGCTCCAACTTTCCCCCAAATCCTCCCACATTATTGTTGTGACCTAGGCTCACTTAATCATTACAGGACACAATTAGTCTCAAACCAAAACTATTTTATTATAACAGCTGAGAATTACTTCATTCCCAGATTAGTCCAAATTAATTCTAAAACAAATCCTTCCAATTATCACAAACCTTTATCTTCTTTGGCAAAGCCCCATGAAGTTCAGAAACAAGAGACGCCGACTGGAAAACAGATTTAGCAACATTGCTTTCCTACAAAGAGCCCAAGAGCCTTTGCTGCTCTTTTACACTTTATGGGAGGGGCCAATCATCTCCTGGTCTTACTCCCAAGTCATCCTTTTTGCTTTAGCTGCTCTTGCTTTCTGGCAGCTCTGCACATGCGCGCACTAGGAACAGGCTCCTCCTGTTCCTCTGCCTCTCTGCTGTCCGACTCTGGAGGCTCCGGAGTCTGCACATCACTCCCAGATGGCCCTGGCACCATCTTTGCCTCCAATGCAGAGTCCTTGTCCGGGCCTTCCCCAGACTCTAGGACTGACCCATGGTCCTCCCCAGCCTCCTCACTGTCTGACTCTGTTGCTAGCTCCGCGGGCTGCTGGCAGACCACAACAATTATGGCAAGTCCCACATATGCACACACATCTCCAGCAACCTCTGGCTGCAAGTAGTCTAGCAAAATGCTGTTACACAATGGCTTCAGAGCAAGAAATCCAGCGGGGCAAAGGAATAAGTCAATGAGTCCAGGAAGCAAAGGAACAAAGCAATTAATCCAGGAAGCAAAGAATCAAGCAAGAAATCCAGGAAACTCCAAACATCGGCAACGGCGCACAAAACTCCATGAATTCAGTGTTTGTTCCCGACAAACGCCCCTCCCCACAGTGTCTCTTTAAATCTCACTCCCTAGGTATGCCTTGTGAAGAGGGGTGGGGCACTCTCCTCCTAAGTTGTCGGGTCAGCCTGCAGTGTTCATGCCTCCTGTCCACTCTCCGTGCTTGGGGATCAGGAGGGGGCGGTTCTTGCTCATCGCCTGAGCTCTGTCGCTCCTCATTTCCACTGCCTGCCCTCTCTTGGTCATCCTGGCCCCCTTCCTCCCTGCTAGCAAGCCATCCGATTCCTGTGAGGCCCTGGCCTGCTTCCACCCCACATTCCTCCGAAGCCAATGAAGCTGCCCCCTCAGTCTGCCTAGGCTCCAGCTCCAGCTCATCTTCCTCCTCAGATTCAGGCTCTTGACGGGGAAATGACATCTCCACCCTCTGCTTTTTTTCCCCAAGAGGTCCTGCAATGTGGTTGGGTCCACTTTTAAGGAAATCTTCCTTTTTTGATCAAGCCTGACGCAGAGCTGATTTCTCAAGAAGATTTCCATCTTAAAGATGACTTTGGGTGTAGGAGAACACCCTGACTTAACCCGAGTGACCTCCAAGGGTGTAGATTTCAGCTCCAAAATCCCCCAGAGTGCATGGCCATAGCTCAAAATCCTGGGGTCTAGAAACTTCTGGAGGCTGTCTAGAATGTGGATGGAGATACCAGGGAAGCGAGACCACACTTTTAAGTGAATATCAACATTTCTTTGAGGGGTTTTTTTCCTCCCCAGTTTTTCGTTAGTATCATTCTTCTCACTGTCTGGTTTTTTGGCTTCCAGATGTTACAGTACTTAAACCTAGATATGAACGAAGAGAAGAAAAGGCAGTTACGGCAGAGACTGACAACTGATTCCCAAGGCACAGTAGCCTATGGAGGTAAGAAAAAATGTAGAGGTATTTTCAGCTTTCAATTAATTTCAGTTAATGTAATTTTATAGGCGACATAGAGCTAGTACTCCTGCTTACGTTTCATGTCTAAAGGTAATGGTTTGAAACGGAGATGAGCACCGCCCCCTAGAGTCTGGAACAACTAGCACATAAGTGCAAGGGGAACCTTTACCTTTACATTACAGGAATTGCATGGAGACCCTTTATGCTGTGTCCAGTCTCTCTCTCTCTCTCTCTCTCTCTCTCTCCCTCCCTCCCTCCCTCTCTCTCTCTTTCTCTCTTTCTCATTTATCTCTTAGAGCAGGGGTATCCAACCTTGCCAACTTAAGACTTGTGGATTTCAACTCCCAGAATCCTATGCTGGCTGAGGAATTCTGGGAGTTGAAGTCCACAAGCCTTAAAGTTGCCCTGCTCTAGACCTTTGGCTCTTCGTTTGGGTTTTATTAGTGAATTTATTTTTACCTTTTCTTGCGGCCTTCCTTAAATGAACCCCACAGATCTAATGGGCTTTGACTATCTTAATCTGCCACTAGAATAAGCAATAGCTGTGCCAGATGGTTGGGGTACACCTTTGAGAGTGGGAAAGCTGGATGCTGTGTTGAGAACGGCTACCCGGTGATAGAAAACAGTTTCAGGAGAGGTGCCTTTAATGAGAAGAGGGGCCATAATTTTTGGAGAGTTCTAATTTTTGGAGATTTCTAGGTGAGCTTTAGGAAGCAAAAGAAGAGTCCGTGGCTGTCCCAGGATTGCTTCTGTCAACATTGACTGAGAAGTTGAGCAAGGCCGCCCTCTAATGGCTACTTGGGGAGGTAATTCTCCTGAATTACACTGGAAGTTTTAAAGAAGAGATTGGATAACCATTTGTCTAAAATGGTGTAGGGTATCCTGCTTGAGCAAGGTGCTGGACTAGAAGACCCCCAAGGTCCCTTCCAACTCTGTTATTCTATTCTATTCTATTCTATTCTATTCTATTCTATTCTATTCTA
>WNWU01000025.1:10423891-10438440 GCA_012654045.1 Ptyas mucosa
CTATTCTATTCTATTCTATTCTATTCTATTCTATTCTATTCTATTCTTTCAGCATTTCTATGAGAAGAGAGGAGGTGATGTTTTCTAAACTTTCTGCTAAATTAAGATCACGTCATCACCCTTTCTGGTTTGCCTCCTTTCTTTTTGAACCCAGATTTCCTCCATGTTCTCAAGGATTTGCTTCCAGAAGAAGACACAGATCTCCATTCAAATTCTGCACTTTTCAGTCCTCTTGAAGTGGCTACTTTGCTGGAAACGTCTGCTTTCCATTCTCCGGTCAGTGTTGAACTACCCAAAGTTTTATTGCACTCTTCTATGTTTACTTTGATTATTGGTTATTACTTTTAAAGCAAGCATACAGGTTACTTCAGGAATCAGCTCACCCCAGAAGGGACGATCCAAATGGACCATCACTTAAACAAGAGCCAGCAGTGTGTGGCAACAGCCAAAACAGCTAATACAATCCTTGGTTGTATAAACAGAGGCACAGAATCAAAATCACGTGAATTATTAGTACTGCTTTATAAACCCTTAGTAAGACCACATCTGGAAGACTGCAACCAATTTTGATCACCACATTACAAAAAAAAGATGTTGAGACTTTGGAAAAAGTGCAAAAAAGAGCAACTAGGATGATTAAAGGTCTGAAGACTAAAGCATATGAAGAACAGTTGCAGGAATTAGATTTGGCTAGTCTAGAGAAAAATGGAATAGAATAGAGCTGGAAGGGACCTTGGAGGTCTTCTAGTCCAGCCCCTTGCTCAAACAGGAGAACCTATACCATTTCAGACAAGTGGCTGTCTAGTCTCTTCTTAGAAGCCTCCAGTGATGGAGCACCCACAACTTCTGATGGCAAGCTATTCCACTGGTTAATTGAATTCACCGTTAGAAAGTTTCTCCTTAATTCCAGGTTGCTTCTCTCTTTGATGAGTTTCCATCCATTATTTCTTGTCCTGCCCTCTGGTGCTTTGGAGAATAATTTGACCCCCTCTTCTTTGTGGCAGCCCCTCAAATACTGGAATACTGCTATCATGTTGCCCCTAATTCTTCTTTTCTTCAGACTAGCCTAACATTCTTCATATGTTTTAGTCAGGACTAAAGGAAGGACTAAGGAGACATGATAGCAGTATTCCATTATATGAGGAGCTGCCACAAAGAAGAGGGGGTCAATTTATTTTCCAAAGCACTAGAAGACAGGACAAGTAACAATGGATGGAAACTAAGCAAGGAGAGAAGCAACCTTGAATTAAAGAGAAACTTCCTAACAGTGAGAACAATTAATCAGTGGAACAGCTTGCCTCCAGAAGTTGTGGGTACTTCATCACTGGAAGTTTTTAAGAAAAGACTGGACAGGTACCTGTCTTCAATGATGTAGGGTCTCCTGCTTCAGCAGGGGGCTGAACTAGAAGACCTCCAAGGTTCCTTTCAGCTCTATTCTGATTGATCGATTGGGACTGGCCCTACCCTACCCATAACGGCAGAGGGAACATATTGCAGATCCCGTCAGTCAAAGAATTATGGCTAGCTGGATCCAGGAGAAGGGCCTTTTCTGCTGTGGCTCCTGACCTTTGGAACATCTTACCACCTGTGGTGAGATCAGCTCCCACCTTTCTGACCTTTTGCAAGAGCCTGGTTCTGCCAGATGGCTTGGAGCCCCAATGGAAAAAAAAACACCATAAATTGTAGTCACGTGATTGCAGGATGCTAAAAATGACCATAAGGTGAGCCTGTTACTGAGCACCCAAAATGTAATCATGTGATCATGGGGGGGGGGGGGGTGTGGCCATCAGAATTTTGAATCTGGGTCCTAAGCAGTGGTGGGTTTCAAATTTTTTTATTACCAGTTCTGTGGGTGTGGCTTGGTGGATATGGCATGGCTTGGTGGGCGTGGCAGGGGAAGGATACTGTAAAATCTCCATTCCACCCCACTCCAGGGGAAGGATACTGTAAAATCTCCATTCCACCCCACTCCAGAGGAAGGATACTGCAAAATCCCCATTTCCTCCTGATCAGCTGGGACTTGGGAGGCAGAGAATAGATGTGGGTGGGGCCAGTCAGAATTTTTACTACCGGTTCTCCAAACTACTCAAAATTTGCACTACCAGTTCTCCAGAACTGGTCAGAACCTGCTGAAACCCACCTCTGGTCCTAAGTACTTTTTTGGGGGGCGTCCATCATAACTTTGAACAGTTGCTAAGTGACTGGTTGTAAGTCAAGAAGTATCTGTGTTCTTGGGGATGATTTATATCACTTAGCTAGAGAGAGCGAGGCTGAGGTTAGCTGTACACAAAACCACTATTGCCACTTTGAAAATAGAGAATTCATATCAGCAGATCCCAAAGGTGCTTTTTCCAAAGGCAACTGGACTCTGTGTTTCCTTGAAGACATTTCTTCTTCTTCGGTTCTGACTGAATGGTGGAGGAACTGAGAGACGCTTCTTGGATGAGAAACAAAATGTTTAAAAAAACAAAGAAAGTCCAATTGCCTTTTGAAAAAGCACCTTTGGGACAACCATGACCTGGATGACTGAGAATCTCCATTCACATATCAACAGATCTTTCTGTCTCTCTCAATCCCATAATTTCAGGGTCCCTCCTGGGTTGCAAAATCCTCTAGCTGGTTTAACGCTTCATCACGATCATGATCATGATTGATTTTTGCAGCTACTCTGCTTGATCAATGCTCTGAGCATACCAAAATAGATGTAGGAATCTTGCAGGTACGTTTGGCTTACTCATCAGCATTCTTGGCTGCACCAACTTCTCTTTACAGATGTCTGACTCTCTCAGTTCCAGTGAGAACGAGAAGCTGGATAACCTACATCTGGAAATGGTGGTGTTACAGGAGGAAGTCCAGAGGCTGAAGGTAAGGCCGTCAATCAGAAGGCATAATTCCATGTACGTTGATGATGGTCATTGGCATAATAGCAATAGCAGTAGCACTTAGACTTATATACCGCTTCACAATGCTTTACAGCCCTCTCTAAGCGGTTTACAGAGTCAGCATATTGTCCACAACAATCTGGGTCCTCATTTTATCCACCTCGGAAGGATTGAAGGCTTAGTCCACCTTGAGCCTGGTGAGATTCAAACTGCTGGCAGAATTAGCCTGCAATACTGCATTCTAACCACTGTGCACCATGGAAGGAAGGAAGGAAGGAAGGAAGGAAGGAAGGAAGGAAGGAAGGAGAGAATAGCAATAGCAATAGCACTTAGACTTATATACCGCTTCACAGTGCTTTACAACCCTCTCTAAGCAGTTTACAGAGTCAGCCTATTGTCCCCAACAATCTGGGTCCTCATTTTAACAACCTCGAAGGATGGAAGGCTGAGTCAACCTTCAGTCAATCAGGATCGAGCTCCTGGCAGTGAGCAGTGAGTTAGCCTGCAAAACTGCATTCTAACCACTGGGGGACACCTGTCTCTTATGTTTTGGAACTGGCTCCATTGCTGTCACCATATCAAAGGTCAAGGAATAGCTGATTGGTATGATAGGCAGCACAGCTTAATTTTACTCTCAACCAGATGGAAGGCTGAGTCAACCTTGAACCAGTCAGAATCAAACTCCAGGCTGTGGGCAGAGTCAACCTGCAATACTGCATGCTCACCACGGTGCCTAAACCCACCCTCCATAAAGTAACATATAGCAATTTGGTCCTTGTGGACAGATGGATGGACATCTACATTAACAGCCGAAAACAGCAGTTCAAAATACCCCCCAAAAGCTTAAAAAGTTGAAATTATGATTGAGTGCATTTAAAAAAAAACAAGATGTCATTAAAGCCACTGAAGATTGTACACAATGAAAGGAAGGTATTTTTCCCCCCAGATCTTTGTTACCTGCTAGATGTAGCATCATGTAAATTTAGCCATATTATACATACCGTATATACTCGAGTATAAGCCGACCCGAATATAAGCCGAGACCCCCAATTTTACCCCCCAAAACTGGGAAAACTCATTGACTCAAGTATAAGCCGGGGGTGGGAAATGCAGCGGCTACTGGTAAATTTCAAAATAAAAAAAGACTGGTCAAAAGTGCAAGGACCTGTCAGAAATCACTTTTTTCAGCTCTCTGGGTAGTCCTTTTGTGCATATGGACTACTCAGAGGGCTGAAAAAGTAATTTTTGACTGGTCCTCACTCTTGTGACCAGTCCTCGAACTTACGACTGTCCTCACATTTTACGTTTTTGCCCTATCTTGTCACAATGGTGAAGAGAAGCAGTTGTGAAATGAGTGACATGGTTTTAAGAATGCTGCACGGGCATAAATGTGAGGATGGTCTTAAGTGTGAGGACCAGTCAGAGGTGCGAGGACCTGTCAGAAATGACTTTTTTCAGCCCTCTGAGTAGTCCCTATACACATATATCACATGACCAGCTAGCCACACCCACCCAGTCACTGGCTTGATCTAATTTCAGGCAAATTGAAGCCTCTGTTAAGAAATACCAGGGCTGGGCAAATGTGGCCCTTTTACAACCTGTGGACTTCAACTCCCAGAATTCCTGAGACAGCCAAGCTAGGAGAACCCACTAGCTAGCAGCCAATTACAAGAAGGCTAGCTAGCAGCCAATTACAATCAGCTCTCAACTCAAGCTCAGTGCACATGGGATCTCCCTAAACAGTGAGGATTTCTTTGTTTCTTTCTCCCTTTAAGCCCCCCGCCCAGCCCATTTTTGCTTCCAGGGGGCTGCAGAGAGTCTTGCTAGGCACTCCCCTCATGCCCCTAGCAAGCCTTGGGAGCCAAAAAGGGGCGCGGGGGAGGGGCGCCGCACCCCACCCCACACACACCCCGTTTTGGCTTTAGGAAGCCTCCTTGCCACTTTTGGGAGCCAAAACAGTTGCAGGGAAAAAGTCATTTTTTTTCCTGACCCGAATATAAGCCGAGGGGGCGTTTTTCAGCCTGAAAAACAAGGTTGAAAAACTCGGCTTATATTCGAGTATATACGGTAACTGAAAGTAGGAAGAGAGCTAATGTTGTTCTAAGGTTGCCAAAACCAAGAGTCTGGTAACACCTTTTCTGACTAACTATGAAAAGGCATAAGATCAGAAATCCACGATGAATCTTGCAAGGTAGACCAGCCTAAGGAACCAATGCCATATGCCATAATAGCTCCATGATGGCGAACTTATGGCACACGTGCCCAAAGTGGCACATGGCGCCATGGTGCCTGGCATGTGTGGTGTGACCCATTCCTCTTCTGGATTTCTGGTGCACATGTGTGCATGATGATTTTTGCATGTGGCAGTGCCGAACACTAGAACAGGTGGCTCAGTGGCTAGGACACTGAGCTTGTCGATCAGAAAGGTTGGCAGTTCGGCAGTTCAAATCCCTAGTACAAGTCTCCTGCATGAGCAGGGGGTTGGACTAGATGACCTCCAAGGTCCCTTCTGACTCTGTTACTGTTACTTCCGAGGCCCCTTCCAGGCCTATGATTCTATAATTAGTTAACCAGTAGTGCTACTTATCATATTTACAAGTCTCCTGCCTTGGGCAAGGGTTTGGACTAGAATAGGGCTCTCAAATTCCTGGCCTGCAGGCCAGATGCGTCATGCACTGGCCACGCCCATACCCAGTTTAGCAAAGGGGAAAAATGTCCCGATACATCACGTGATGCCACTGTGACAACATGAGTTTGACACAGTGGTGGGATTCAAATAATTTAATAACCGGTTCTCTGCCCTAATGACCAGCTGGGTAGGCGTGGCTCGGTGGTCATGTGACCGTATGAGTGTGGCCAACTCAACATCACTCACGTCGATGGGCGCTTCGCTTTAGCTGTTACAATGTAATAAGGGTTAACCCAAGAGGCAGTTTCTGTAAGCAGGGCAATAAAGATTAGGCTAGAAACACCACCGGAACGTTTCCTTCCTGCCTTCCTTACAGGATTAGCCCTGTAAAGTGGAAAAAAACAAAATACGATTTCTTCCAACAACCGGTTCTCCAAACTGCTTAGAAAGTTAACACCCGGTTCTCCCGAATAGGTGCGAACTGGTTGAATCCCACCACTGGTTTGAAACCCCTGGACTAGAAGATTTCCAAGATCCCTTCCAGCCCTATTCTATGATTCTATACCTACTTAGAAAAGACATGGATGAGCAGAAGACCATGATTATTTGACTTCCGCTCAGAGCTACAGACTAGGCTTACTGACTGTTTTTAACCTAACGGTGTGGGTGTCAGTCTTTTGACTTTTATTAAAATGATGTCGAGAAGACCACTTTCCATTGGAAGCCATGACAAGATCAGCTGGTTTGCTGACAGTTAAGGACACCATGAAAAAGGTTACCAAACTCTGAGAAGGTTTGAGGAACATAAAATCAAAGGTCCACTTGAATGGGGATTATTATTATTATTTTTTAAGAAAGCACTGTCTGGATTGATGACACTGTAACCCTTCCCCTCCTCTCCCCTCCCCTCCTCTCCCCTCCCCTCCCCTCCCTTCCCTTCCCTCCCCAGTCTCTCCTGAAGGAGGTAGAAAGCAATAAGAAGTCTATGGAAGACCAGCATCACAAATTGAATCAGGTCAGTGATGGGGACTGATAGCATACCTCTGTTTCATTGACCTGAAGACATACATGATTAAGACTTACGACTGTGACAACAGCTCCCAAGGCTAGAACTCTGAAGTATAGGTAGTCCTTGATTTACAACCGGGTGTGGGCTTCAAAAATGTTAGCAAGGGGTTCTCTGCCCAGTTGCTGGGTGGGCGTGGCCATGGTGGGTGTGGCCTAGTCAGCCTCCTGCACCATGGTGTGGTGAGTGGGTGTGTTTTGCCCTCCCCAGGCTCTGGAGGCTTTCCTTGAGCCTCTGGGAGGATGAATATGGCCTCCCCAGGCTCCAGAGGCCCTCTGGAGGCTGGAAACGGGCCGGGAACTTCCTGATCTTCTGGTAGGCCTGTTTTTCACCCTCCCCGAGTCTCCGCGCATACCATGCACTTACCTGCATCAAAAACGGGCTGTGTGGGGACTCCTGGTAGGGGCAGGGTGGGATGGGCAGGGCCATCCAGGACTGGGATTTGGGGGTTCTCTGAATTGCACAGAATCTTAGCTAGAGGTTCTCTCGAACCCCTGCGAACCCCCAGCACCCCACCCCTGATTTACAACCATTCATTTAGTGGTCGTTTGAAGTCACAACTAGCTTTTAGGACTAGCTTTCAAACTTACAACTGTCGCAGCATCCCTCCAGTCACGTGATCAAAATTCAAGCACTTGGCAACTGGCATGTACTTATGATGGTTGCACCGTCCCGTGGTCATGTGATCGCTATTTGTAACCTTCCCAAATATTTTCCAACAAGCAAAGTCAATGGGGGAAGCCAGATTCGCTTAAACGACCACACGAGTCTCTTTAACAACGGGCCAAAAATTTGTAAAATGGGGCAAAACTCACTTCGCAGCTGCCTGGCTTCGCAATAGAAATTTGGGGGCTCCCTTGGGGTCGTAACTCGAGGACTACCTGCCTTCCTGACAGATGGAGCTAGAGTCACCATCAAATTCTGACTCTGCAAAGGGGAATTGGATATATGGCGATTATTATTTTTTTTTACAAGGTCTAAACAGTTTTCTTTCTTCAATCAAGTTCCATTCATGGCTTCTGTCAAACATGTCTATGTTCCTTTCCACCATCCCCAAACATTCGTCCTGATTGTCACCCCTCCAAAGATCCATCCTCGCTCTAATCCTTCGACCTCTTTTAGTAGCAGAGATTGAGAAGGAAAGTACCATAGAATTGAAGACAGGGGTGGGCTTCAAAAATGTTAGCAAGGGGTTTTCTGCCCGGTTGCTTGGTGGGTGTGGTCATGTGGGCGTGGCCTAATGGGCCTCCTGCACCACCACGGGGAGGGGGTGTTTTTGCCCTCCCCGGGCTCCGGAGGGCGAAAATGGCCTCTCCATCCATGCATGTGTGTGGCGTCAAAACGGCACCCGCAGGTCACTACTACCAGTTCGCCTGAACTGGTCTGAACCAGCTGAATACCACCTCTGCACGCAATGATTTCAAGGGTAGGAACTGGCAAAGCAATTTACTCTAAATTACAAACCTCAGCAAAATGACCTTTTATGTTACGGAAGGGTCATCCCATCCTTCAAGGTAACCCAGAGAAGAAGCACAAACCATGGGTATAAATATTACCTTTATTGTAAGATTAAAGATCAAGGTTCTCTCTGACTCTAGGAGGTGATGCGTATTCCCATTTCTTAATTGAGGGAGCCAGTATTGTCCAAAGACACTTCCATGGTCATGTGGCCAGCATGATTATATGCCAAGGTTCACAGAACACTGTTACCTTCCCACTGAAGTGGTACCTATTTATCTACTTGCATTTGCATGCTTTTGAACTGATAGGTGGGCAGGACCTGGGGCTCACCCTGTTGGGTAGCATTCAGGTCTCCAACCCTGGCTGTCAACTTTCCAGCTGACATACTCAGTGTCTTTAATCACAGAGCCATCACACACCCCTTGTTGTAAGGTTATAGTAACAGAAACTTGCAGGCCTTACTCTCCCCTCCTTTGTTTTTACTTTCCAGTAAACCAGGGAGAGTCCCTTGTGTGATGTTTGCCCCACCTGCTTTCCTTCTGTGGGCTCCACTGCCTCTTATCTTAACCGTTGCCTAGTCTGCAGCTCTTCCTCCTGTCTCCCAAGGGCATTCTCACATATACCGTGACCTCTACATCTCTTTCCCTCTTCTTCCCCAAATTTTAGAAGGCGTTGAGCTTCCTCCAAGAGAACCAGTGTCTGCAGAACAAACTGCAAGCCGCGGAAGTCTTCCGGTGGCGAGCCCAGAGCGCGGAACAGGATTACGAAGAAGTCATCCACCTGTTGGAAGCTGAGATCATGGAGCTGAAATCCCAGCTGATGGGGAAGAAGAACAAGGAGCTTTTGGAAGCAGAGGTCAGGTCGGGTCGAAGCAAGAGGAACCATCTGGTTCCTTCCTTGTACTGTGGTTGTCTTGCATAAGGATTGTGTTCTGACCCAGCTTCCCCAAACATGACAAGCCCTCTGAAGTTAACTCTAAGTTTCCTTTATTAGGAGCGCCAGAAGACCCCCCGTTGTTCAGCAGATATATTCTCATTCTGCCCAGAGAGAGAAATATGTGCCTCTACCCTGTTTTCCCGAAAATAAGACCCAACCAGAAAATAAGCCCTAGCATGATTTTTTAGGGGGGGGCACATGATTTTTCAGAGGGGTTCGTAATATAAGACCTACTCCCAAAATAAGCCCCATTTAAGATTGTCAGCAGACGGAGGTGTTTAGTAGTGTATTTTCCCCTAACTGGAAAATAAGCCATGATGTGTGTTTTGGAGCAAAAATTAATATAAGACCCGGTCTTATTTTGGGGGAAACACAGTACCTAGGATCGAACTCCTGATTGTGAGGCAAGAGCTCCATCTCTAGGCCACCGCACTACTCCTTCTGTGTCACCATCATGTTTTTACTAATATTTTGCTTCTGGAGCAAAACTTATTTTGTAAACACCCAGGTGAGCAAACGTGTGTCAAGTTGCTCTGTCTAAAACTAATCATCTTGTCTTCCAACTTCTCTCTTTTCTCGCTTTTTTCTATTTCCCCCCCAAATCAGAGCGATGCCTTAGAACTGAAGAAACACCTGTCCTCGGTGAACGAACAGTTGCAGAAGTCCGAGGTTGCGCAGAAACACCTGGAAATTTACAACAGGAAACTGCTATTGTTTGTTCAGGTGATCTGTTCAGAACTCAGTGTCTAGATGATGGGTGGGCATCTGTGGCTCCTTTACCACCTGTGGACGTGAACTCCCAGAAATCCTGAGCCAGCCACGCTCTTGGGAATGGCTCGGGAATTCTGGACGCTGTATCCACAGGTTGTAAATGTCTATGGAGAGTCTCAGTCATCCAGGTCATGGTTGTCCCAAAAATGCTTTTTCAAAAGGCAACTGGACTTTCTGGAAAGTCTAAGCGCTATTGCTAAGTGCTATCTCCCTTTAATTTTGACAATAAGACCATGCATGTCCTTATTTGTGTGTGTGTGTGTGGGGGTGTATTTACTTTTTCCATTAAGAGCATATCTCCTGCCCCAAGATTAAAGGTTGGGAATCAAATACTCCTTTTTTCATTTTTGCAGCTGAACTTTAGCACATCAGCCTGACTAGGTGGCTTCAGCCTGACTCAAGTGGCTAAGACACTGAGCTTGTCGATCAGAAAGGTCGGCAGTTTGGCGGTTCGAATCCCTAGTACAGGTCTCCTACATGAGCAGGGGGTTGGACTAGATCAGGGGGAGGGCAAATGTGGTTCTTTTACAACCTGTGGATTTCAACTCCCAGAATTCCTGAGCCAGCTTGGCTGTCTCAGGAATTCTGGGAGTTGAAGTCCACAGGTTGGACCTCCAAGGTCCCTTCCAACTCTCGTTACTGTTAAAAAAAACTAAAATGGCTGACCTTGATCTAATTTTGAACTTCAATTTACCTTCTTAAACGATTTTTGTTTCTATTTTTCCTCTCGGTGGAAAAATGGGTCTTCCTTGGAGGGAGCCATAAAAAGTCAGCCAAGAAAACAGATGTTTTGGTAGACTAATGAGGTCACGTTTCGGCAATGCTGACACCCTTTTTCATGCTTTGTTTTTAACCAGCATGCGCACAGATTACTGAGCTCGTCTTGCTCTTTACCACAAAAGAGGTAAGAACTTCCTTGAGCTTCATTCTTACCACATGTCATCATCGCATCAAAAGTGGTTTTTATTTTGAAAACACAACTGGACTGATTTTTTTTGAGGCTTAAGAAAAACAGGCAAACCAAATTAATTCAAACACTTTGTGCAATGAAGGATATCTGACACCCTTCTCGATTCCGTGATGGCAGTTCTGATAATATTCCATGATTCTGGGAATATCAAAAGTGGTTTTAATTTTGAAAAAGAAACTGGACTGAATTTTTTTTTTTTTGAGGAAAAATAAGATGTTTCGCCTCCTATCTTGGAAGTTTCATCAGTTGCAGTGGTGGGTTGCTACCGGTTCACCCCAGTTCGGGCAAATAGGTAGCGGCGGCGGTGGGAGGCTCCGCCCACCCGCCCGGACGTCATCAAATACGCTCTGTGCATGCGCGAGCAAACCGGTAGCAAAGGTAAGTGAAACCTACCACTGATCAGTTGTATTGGATGCTGTGGGAGATGGAAGGACAGTATTGACAGTTGAGATTACCCCAAAATAAGATCCTGTTTTATATTTTTTTGAACCCTGAAATAAGTGCTTGGTCTTATTTTCAGCGATGTCTTATTATTTTGAGGCACATGGAGCAAGATGGGGCTCCCCTTACCATCTTACCTGATTTCCAGCTGTCTCCCTAACCCTAACCAGAGGAAATGGCAGGGACCAGTTGTGTATGAGGTTAAATATTTTTGGGGAGGGCTTATTTTGGGGGGGGCCTTACTTTAGTGCATGCACTCAAAAGCCCAATTTGGCTTACTATCAGTGGATGTCTTATTTTAGGGGAAACAGGGTAGTTGTGAGGGAGGAATGATGGGTTCTGACAGGATGGTGGTGGGGGAAAATGGAAAAATTGTGTTTTCTGTGCAGTCCTCTGGTCTACCTGTCATTCCCACACCCCCACCTCCAACTAATCTTAACTGTCAACAGCTGTCCTATCATCTCCCACAGCAACCAATACAACTGATGACGCTTTCAGGACAGGTGGTGAAATGTCTTCTTCTGCCTCAAAAAAAAAAAATCAGTCCAAGTTGCCTTTTCAAAAATAAAAACCACTTTTGATGTGCTCAGGATGTTCAAAATACTTTCTATGGATGTTCTGAGTAACCCTCACGAAGAGCTTGTATGTTGTTCTTCTACATCTCATTTATTTATTGGCATTCTACTTTTATTATTGTTAACAAATCACTGAAGGCAGCATACGTATTCAACACACTTTTCTCCTCCTATTTTTTTCCACAGCAACAATCCTGTGAGGTGGGTTGTGCTGAGAAAGAGTGACTGGTCTGAAGTCACTCACCCGGCTTTCATGCCTAAGGCAGGGCTAGAACTCACCGTCTCCTGGTGATTGGCCCAAAGTCACCCAGTTGGCTTTCACAGCTAAGGTGGGACTAGAACTCACGTCTCCTGGTGATTGACCCAAAGTCACCCAGCTGGCTTTCACGGCTAAGGTGGGACTAGAACTCATGATATCTCCTGTTTTCTAGCCTGGTGCTTTAACCATTAGACCAAACTGGCTCTTTCATAATGCAAGTAGCAAAGTTGAATGAGTACGGCTTTCTTCAAAGTTTCCCTGAGCATTAGCCCTTTTAGATAAATCCAGGCATGACACCAAAACCAAGAATATTATTGCTACTTTTATAATACCTGCAATAGAATCTTGCAAGTCTGCAAGCACTTCTCTCTCTTACTTTTACTTTCCAGAGAACTAGGGAAGGTCCCTTCTGAGATGCTTCCTCCATCCCCATTTCTTCTCTGGGCTCAGATATCTTTCATCTGACCATTGTCTAGGCGAACCTATGGCATGCGTGCCACAGGTGGCATGCGGAGCCATATCTGTGGGCACGTGAGCATTGTCCTAGCTCAGCTCCAGCGTGCATGCACACGCCGATCAGCTAATTTTTGGGAAGTCGGGAAATGAGCCATTTCCGGACTCCGGAGGGCCTCTGGAGGGCCTCCAGGGGGGTGAGGGAGGCCGTTTTCGCTCTCCCCAGGCTGCTAGAAAGGCTCTGGAGCCTGGGGAGGGTGAAAAGCAGGCCTTCCATTCCCACCGGAAGTTGGGAAATGGACAGTTTCCAGCCTCTGGAGAGCCTCTGGGGGTGGGGGAGGCCATTTTCACCCTCCCCAGGCTCCAAGAAAGCCTCTGGAGCCTGGAGAGGGCAAAAAATGGGCCTACCTGGCCCACCGTGACACTGCATGCCAAAAGCGGGGGGAGCATGTGGGCGGTCTCAAACGCATATGGTCGGGCAGGGGGTATTGAATTATGGGTGTGGGAACACACACGCGTGATCCCCCGGCACAACCCCTGCTTTTGGCACGCAATGGCAAAAAGGTTAGCCATCACTGGTCTAGGTTGCGGGTCTTCTGTCTCCCAAGGTTATCCTCATATCCCATTACACCAAGAGATTACGAAGTAGGAATTCACAAACAATCACATTTTCCCTTCTAAGGATTGACAGCCAAGAGGAGGAGGACAAGACAAAAGAGGTTTCAGAAACTACCCTTCTCTCTTCAGAACTTGCCAGAATGTTGATCGCAGAAGGCAATGAACTGTTGGAGAATAACTCATTGTCAGGTGCTACAAGAGATGGTAAGTTCCATTTGTAGGCGATGCTGCTGGAAAAACCAGCTTCTTTTCTGTTATTACTCCAGTACATGGCAGCCGGGAGGATGGTAGAACTAGAAAGCAAGAAAGATTTCTTCCAAGTCTTGCACAAACATTACCCTGTCCAAGGTGCTGAAGTTCTGATTGTATCTTGCTTTGACCATCACTCTATACTTGACTTTGCTTCGCCATGAGGGAGCTTAATCTGAGTTGAAACAAAAGTCCCTCAGCACAATATCAAATCTGAACTAAACAAACCTAGATCCTACAAGTTCTGAATAAATTGGCTTGCAGTTGGATAGAGACAATTCCCTACCTGTCGCCAATGGGTGCGGTTTAAGAGAATGGGTGCAAACCAAGAGAATCTCAATTTGACCTACTGCAAGTGCTTCCCAAACCTTTCATAAACCGAAAACTATTTATCAGAATATCTTGGTGCTCTCTGAGTTTGGAGGTATTCTTGCAGACGTTTCATTACCGAACTAGGGAATATTGTCAGTGTGTTACCTAGTTTGGTAATGAAATGTGTACAAGAAGGCCACTAAGTTCAGAGACTCCATCAAGGACATCACCATTCAGCCCTGAGCTACAAATATTTTCTTCTGTCAATCTTAATGAGGTTTGTGAATCAGGTTTGAGAAAGGGAGAATAGGTCCTTTCCTTCAGCAGCATCATAACTTCAAACGGGCTCTGAGCAGATGGTCATAACTCAAGGGCTACCTGTATTATAAAAACAATAGCCTTCAATGATCTTTACATCGTTCGCACCAATAATCATTGGTGATTTCAGTTTTTCATCTTAATAGGAATATTTGAGAGTTATTTTAGTACACCCGGCAATCTTTAAGTCAATTTAAATGCCCCTTTTGCAATGGGTAATTGGTTTGTGTGTCATTACCCAAAGAAAAAACTACTTTTACCCAATTTGGGCTAATTTACTCAGATTTGGGGTGCCCTGCCCTAGTGAGATCTAGTACAAAATGTCAACTCACAAAGCATCCCTGGCCTGCTCTCGAGTCGCCGTAGGCCAGGGGGGATGGGAAACCGGCAAAATGCTACAGCAGCCAAAGATAGATGCACATTCCACGCTTATCTCTCTCAAGGCTGTATCCCAGGGTTACCTACAGCAGCTGGAAAGGAATGACTCTGCAACCATGAAATTGCTCCGTTGGCAAATGTGATTGATGACACACCCTGGGGGGGGGGGGGGGGGGGGAAAAAGGGGGTAAAATTGGGGCATAAATTACGTAGGGTCAGAGCTGGCTTCAG
>WNWU01000025.1:10438540-10464000 GCA_012654045.1 Ptyas mucosa
GGGGGGGGGGGGGGAGAGGAAACAGGGTCATAATTGGAGCGTAAATTACATAGGGTCAGAGCTGGCTTCATTTGGGAACATGCCGACGTGAAGCTCCTAATAAATGGCTGGATATCTTTTGAAGCTTGGCTCAAGACTCATGATTTAATTAGGGCATCCGTCGGAACTCTGACACAAAGCTTTTCTCATGAAATACTTCTGAACCCGCTCAATTGTACTGGTGTCAGATATATGGTGGGGATTCCAAATAGTTGAACCATACTCTAAGATTGGTCTACCATAAGTTTTATAAGCTCTAATTAGCAATACGATCAGTGGTGGGTTTCAAAAATTTTTGCTACCAGTTCGGTGGCTGTGGCTAGGTGGGGGGCATGTGACTGAGTGGGCGTGGCCAACTTGATGTCACTCACACCCACTCAGTCACATGACCTCCCCACCTAGCCACGCCCACAGGAAAAGGTAGGAATTTTTTTTGAATTTCCACCTATCTACCCCCGCCCTCCCTTCACCAGTCGCCACCACCTCTTTGTTCAGGCTGCTTCCCTTCCACAGCAGCTGGTCCAGAGTCTGGAAGGCAAACTGACTGGAGTTTTTGGCGGTCCCCAGCCAGCCGCTGCTGCTGGAAAGTGGCTGGCAAAGCTGCTGCCATCACTGCCATGTTCTTTGTGCATGCACATCCCACTGGACTTGCAAGGCAATGGGATACGCATGCGCAAAGAACATGGCGGCGACAAACATGGCGGCCGGGGTGAGTGAGCGGTGACCAGAGGACAAATTCGGGGGCGTCGCCAGCCGGCCATCACAACCAGTTCGGCGACCGGAGCCAAATTCTCACCACTGGTTCGCATGAACTGGTGCGAACCGGCTGAATATCATCTCTGAATACGATGTTTACAGAATGTTTAGCAGTTGTAAGTCAAGGACCACTAGTAGCTGGTAAAGGAGTAGTTCTCATTTCTAAAATGACATTTACCAGGTTTCCTGAGACAGCCAGTGATGGAGTAATATCTGATCCTTCCTCTCATGCTCCATTATAGAGGCAGAAGTGGAGTAACAGCAGGAAAGCAAGCGGATGAACAGGGGGGAAGCGAATGGAGACCCAGATTTGTCGGATAAAAGGAGTTAAAGAGTCAGTTTGTGAGCGAGGGTGTAATTGAATTCTTCGGCTGAGATTAAAATTTGATATTAAAAAATTCAAGAGGGGTGAATGGGGGCTTGTCTGGTACACCAGCTGCTGACGTTTCTATTCTGAGCGAAGGTTAGGAACCTTGAGGGCATCTCCAGATTAGATGCTGATTGGGTTGACGGTGACCTGGTGATGTTTTGTGATGATCTGCTTTCGTTGACAGCTCTACTGCAAGATTGGGACAACTGCCAAGCAGACGAGAGGTCCCCCAACTATGAATAATGAGGAACGTGGGACCATTTCCTCCAGAAGTTAAAGACTTTTTGGGCCATTTCTGGTCCACAACGCTCCTTCAACATGAACCTTCTTTCAGTTGTCTCCAATGCTTGTTCAGGGTCTGAAAGAACAAGAACAATGGCAGCTATGATCTCTGGAAAGTCATTTCCGGAGGGCAGTTTAAGAACCCTAGAATCCTAGACTTGGAAGGCATCATGAGAGCTTCTAGTCCACCCCCTTCCACAGGGCAGGAATCCTCACACCCTCCTAGGCAATAGAGCTTGCCCAGCCTTGGATGAAAACCTCCACAGATGGAGCTCCAGAACTTCAGGAGGCGAACTGTTCTACATATATTCCATTTGGATAGGTCTCTGTAAAGCTTTATTTTTGCTTATTTATCTAAGCCCTTGCTGGGGAGAATAACCAGAGGACTGTCACTTAAATCATGGTGATTTTTAACTGGGATTTAAGCGAGGGGGAAAGGTAACATTTTCACATAGTTTTTGCACTGTCTGTATGCATGCATTAATGCTGTTTTCTGTACAATTCTGGGCTCTTTTTTTTAGATGAAACATAGTATTACTCTATGGTACTTCCCCAGGTCAGGAGTTTGGCAGTCTCTTTTCCCAACGAACAGATTTCATTAGAGAGCTCGTGAAAATTTATGCTTTGTAATTAAATTTTATTCACCTGAAAAGGAGTTACCAGATGCCTCTTGATTTATGGGTGGAAGAAATTATAAATAGAGAACAGATAAAGAGAAATAAAACGGATCATCAGCACGGTCATCATTTCTGTGCACTCAATCCTCAGCAGATAGTCAGTGAAAATGATCTGCATTCAGATCAATTTTTAACCCTGTTTCTCTCCAAGGATTCTTTGAATTATTCAAAGTTCTTTTAAAAAAAAAGTGACTAGAAATCCATTGGTAGTTTATTACAGGTCAATGCGCCTGTCTCATTTCTGCTGTCGGATGGACCCCTCTCAATTCCTCTAGCAGAAAGTCTTCATCTTTAAGACTTTAGACCTTCCCTAAAACTTTGATCAAGGGCTTACAGATGTTCAGCTGTCAGGGTCTTCTCATTGTGAAGAAGGAACAGTTAGCTTGAGACTAATACAGTCCATCAGAATCCCCTCCACAATTCCAGCTCCAGATTCATTTAGCTCAGGGGTGGGCTTCAAAAATTTTAGCAAGGGGTTCTCTGCCCAGTTGCTAGGTGGGCGTGGCCATGGTGGGCATGGCCTAGTCAGCTTCCTGCACTTTGGCGCGGGAGGGGGGTTTGCCCTCCCCCGACTCCAGGGGCGTTCCTCAAGCCTCAGGAGGGCAAAAATGGCCTCCCCAGGCTCCGGAGGCCCTCTGGAGGCCCAAACTTCCGGTAGGCCATTTTTCACCCTCCCTGAGCCTCCACACACACACTGCACTTACCTGCATCCAAAATGGACTGCGTGGGGATTCCTGGGAAGGAAGGGGTGGGGGGGCAGCCAGGAGTGGGATTTGGGGGTTCTCCAAACTGCACAGAATCTTAGCTAGAGGTTCTCCTGAACCCCTACGAACCCCCAGCAGCCCACCCCTGATTTAGCCACTAGAATCTCTCAATGGGCTATTTTGAGAATGTTTCTTCTCCATGCCTTCGTTTTTGGGGTCCCAGCCAGACAACTTCCAGAGCAGTGGAAAAGATGCTCTGTTGTGTCGACTCTTTCTCACAGAGTGTGCTCTTGAAGAGAGCAGGCAAACTGGCTACAGATAGTCCTTGAGTTATGACCGCTTGCTTAGTCATCATTAGAAGTTCTGACAGAAGTTCTGTCCTTGGTGGTTCTTCCGATATCATTCTGAAGGTCTCACAGCAGCTACCCTCCATGGTCACATGACCCATTTCTGGTGCTCAAGAAACGGCCTACAGTCATGGATGTTTGTAGTGTCCCCTAGTCATACGTCTGTATTTTGTGCTTCTGTACCAGAAACAAATTCCTTGTGTGTTTAACCACACTTGGCCAAATAAATAAAGTATATGAATTTTATGATGGTTTTGCTGAAAAACGACATTTACTTCTGGTCTAGGGTGGGCTTCAGATCCTTTGGCAACAGACTTCTGGTTGACATCGCAGTGGGAATGGACTGGAAAATAGTGGGCTCTGGTGAGCTGCACGAAATCCAGCCAGACAAACCCTGCCAGGAGGCTTTCGAGCCATAGCCGTCTTGTAGGGACGGTGAAGAAAGGAGATGCATTTTGTGAATCGCGAGGAATTGGCAATTTCCTTGCTGGAACAGAAACAGCTCTCCCGAAGTGGCAGCAGGGGCAGTGGCCATTTTATGGTGGCCACCTTGAAGCTGGGACAACCGAACCGAAGAATTGTGCAGGAGTAGCGATTGGACGGAGTGCTAGAACTGGGTGAGATAAATGCTAATTTATACTAAGAAAAATCAAAATTGAAGTTTTAAAAGAATTTCTGAGCTTTGACTAGTGGCTATTTGGCATTTGGGGGAAAAACATACATGTGGAACAAAGAGAAGGTGTGGATTGTAATATAAAGAATCTAAGAGAAAGTCTTGGATTTGGAAAATTGGGAAAAGCAAAAGATTTTTAAAAAGAAAAGAAATGTTTTTTGGAAGAAAACAATAATTTATAAGAGAACTTTTAAAAATCATTGGACACTTTGACAGACAATTGGATAAAATAGCCTGCTTTGTAACGGAGTAGAAACGGAGAGTGCCGTCTGCTGGAGGAAAGAAAAAGTACTGTAACATTCTACTCAAATAGATAAAACAGAAGAAATAGCAGCTGGAAATTTTGACCGTATAGAAGAAGATAATTTGGACACTGTGAGAATTTTATATCTGTTTTACATCTGGGTGGTTGTTTTATTTCCCGTCTCTTCTGGAAGATAGCTTTATAATTGGATTTGACTGTTGCTGAATTTGGACAATAATTAATAATTGAGAATAACATTTTAACTTTAAAGAACAAGGAATAATTGAAGAAGAAAAGAAGAAGAGAAAAAAAGAGAACTATATTGACTTAAAATTCTGGCTAAGTGCATAGAAATATAATTGCGGAGGTATTAGTAACCTTTTAAATGATCATAAAATGGAGTTGCAGATGTATGAAGAGTTACTTTTGATGTTTAAAAGTATGCGTGAATCTTTAATAGGCAAAAAAGAAACTGAAAATTTATTTAAAAATACAAAAAAAGAAAATGAAGAGAAGTTGGAAGAGGGAAATTTAAATGAGAAACAAATTAACAATGTTGAAGAGAAAATGTTAAAAGATAGAAATCAGATCGAGAGCATTATAGAAATGGTTGGGTATGTAAAAAGCGCAGAGAGGAAGGGGGGGGAATTCCCCCTAAAAAAGAAACAGGCGAAAGGAAAGAAGGGGAAAATCTGGAAGAGACAAGGGAAAGTTTTGGTGAGGAATGCTCAAATAATACAACCAAAAAAGATAAAAGGAAGACAGAAGATGAAATGTAACATATATAAAAAAGAGAATTGAGAAGTTAGAGAGAGATAAAGGGTCGTGCAAAAAATTATTAGAAAAGGGAATGCTAAAAAGATTTAGAAATGATGGTTAAAGATGAAGGATAATGGGGTAAAAATTGGCAAATATATATAGAGATTAATAAATGGGAATGGGAAAGTAGACAATATAATAATAGTATTTTTGATAGCTTTTAAAATTAGAATGGAATTTTAATTGTTATAGTAGTGGTAAGAGAGAAGAATTATAGGATATAGATATACTGTGATGCTAGCTAGATGAAAGCATTGAAAATGAAATGATAAAGAAGTATGTAAGAATAATATGGTATAAATTGAAAAAATATAATATGGCGGGAAATGATTATAAGTGAATATATGATAAAGGTGAATGAATTGTCTGCATTAAATCTTAACAGATAGAAATGTGAAAATAAGCAATTTGACAATATTATTAATTTTGATATCAATGTAAATTAAAATGGACATTTTAAAATGTTAATTGTAAAGAGAATAACAATGTTGAAATCATGAAAGTGACTTTTTTTGCAAAGAAGAAAAAATAGAACATGTTTGTGATAAACCACAGCAGATGGAAAGGTGAAAATAAGTAATCTAAAGATATTATTAATTTTGATAACAATGTAAATTAAGATGAATATTTTATTGTTAACGATTGGGTAGAAGGAATTAGAGAGACACTTCCGGACAGTGGTGGGATTCAAGTAATTTAACAACCGGTTCTCTGCCCTAATGATTTCTTCCAACAACCAGTTTGCCAAACTGCTCAGAAAGTTAACAACCGGTTCTCCCGAAGTGGTGCGAACCGGCTGAATCCCACCACTGCTTCTGGAAATGAAAAAAGAATGTAAACAACTGGAGTAACTGTAACTGAGAAGCAGCATAAGGTGTAAAGTGATGTTATTTATATAAAATTGAAAAAGATGAAAAAATAATGGAAAGAAAATATTATTATTATTATTAATAATAATAATAATTAATAATAATAATAATAATAATAATAATAATAATAATAATAATAATGACCCAATTTATGATTATCATGACTTACAATTATGACGGGCAAGTTCCTTTATAGTCATAAGTCAAGGACTACCTGTATGATGGCCAAGAGGGGGCCAGGGATGCTGAGTGTAAGGAATGCTGTGAGGCCAGTAGGGACCCAACAGTTGGCATCTCATGAGTAGCTAGAACTACGTAGCACGAGGGTTGAATTGCACTTGAGTTCACGTTGAATCACCCATTGTGCACTTCTCCATCATGGAAGTGATTGCTGGGTTTATTTCAAAGCCAACATACAGTACTTGTGTATGATTTTCACTTTCCTTCAAAAAAGAAGAGCCACCCTTTTTAGATCAGGCCAAACGTCTTGACTTAATCCAGCGTTTTGCTTTCATCACGAATATCCCGATATCTCTAACAAGCAGGACTTGAACCGACTTAGCACCTCCCCCTCGTACTCCAAGTTGGATGGTGCTTCTTATTTGGCAACTGGCATTGAATCATTTTGATTAGCAGCCACTGATAGCTTTGTACTTCATGAATGGGTTTAATTCTTTAAAGCCAACCAAGTTGGCAGGCATGCCTCCATTCTCTGGCAGCAAATTCTGTGGTTTAATTAAATCTGTTGTAAATGAATTTTGGCACTAATAGCAAAAGAGGAAAATTCCTTCCTTCTTTCTTCTTTCCTCCCTCCCTCCCTCCCTTTCATAGATATATGGTGGGATGTAATCCGGAGTTGCTGGAAGGAGGGGCTCCTTTTCAGAGGGCAAAGAGACACACAGCTGGAACATCTGGTGACCCTCCCTAGCAATTCACAGGGGTATGTCTATAATTATTGCAGATAATCTCTTTAATTTGGCAAGATTCTGTCTTTAGGCAGATAACACTGGAGGAACTAATCAGAAGTAACGCCACATGTTATTCTTGGTTCTTTGGGCCTGATATGAACAAACCTTAGGGCCAAAATGCTCTTTTCTTTCTACTTTCTTTCTTTCTTTCTTTTCTTTTTTTTAAAGAACTTTCAGAAGTTCTGTCCAGAAGCACATAAAGGTATTGCATACCCTTATTAAGTACTGTATTCTTCCTTCTTCCTTCTTCCTCCTCTTCCTCCTCCTCCTCCTTCTTCTTCTTCCTCCTCCTCCTCCTCCTTTTCTTCCCCCCTCTTATATCTCATGGAGCTGCGTGAGAGGCTAGTCTGTGTCTCTTTGTAATATTCTCTCTCTCACTAGATTTAACTTGCTTCTTCTGCTACTGGGGGTTCCTTCAATGATCTCTCGGTCACCTCCCTGGCTCTCTACAATCTACTCCTGTAGATGCCAGAGTCTTCAGGAAACAGTTCAGTTTCTGAAATTCCTGTAACTCTGAACCGTTCTTATTAATTTTTCTCAAGAGACTCTGAGAACCACAAAGGTACATTTGGTACAAGCAGATACCAAAGGATACAACATCAGGTTCACTGATTTAAAATATGGGTAAAGTCCAGCACTTCATGTGATATTGCCTAATGAATTTAGGGAATCCTTTTGGACTTATGGGCCAAGGTATCTACCACACTCACATAATAGTCTTTGCAACGGCAATCAAATCCAGAAATCACACAGAGGTAACTGATTCAGCAGGATTCATTAACTTCTCTTCATATCCATAATAACACATGAAATAAATATACAATACCTGTAGGAAGTTGGCACTCACCCCTCTCCTAGAAAAATGAAATATTTTAGGAAATATTAAAAAGGCAGAATATATTTTCCTGGATGAGAAATGGAGAAACATGTTTTAAAGAGAAAGCAGCTCCCGTCTTCCGGCCTCCCCCCCCGCCCCCCTTTGTCAATGGGCTGGAGGCAGAAACCCAATTCCCTCTCCCCTTTGTCGATGGACCATCATCTGCAACACAATAGGACCCATCTAGCAACAGAAACTCACCACATGGCATCTAGGAAGATTACATCAGCCAGGAAGGCTAGCTAAGACCTCCCACCCCCTGAGAGTTTGACAACCAATCAGGATACTCTTCTCTTGTGCTTCAGGAAGCCCAGAGAGGGCATAAAACCAAGGCACGCTCAGCATCTTGGCCCTTTTCTGTTCAGGAACTCAAACCATGTGATCCTGTCCACCATTAAACCATCTTCCCAAGCAGTCTCCATGTTTCTAGTGTCTTTTCCCCCACTTGGAGCTGAACCCAGAAGGATATTTCTTCCAACAATACCAAAAGTAGATTTTTCCAATGTGGTAGTAGTTACACGCAAAACACAGGCAGAGGAGAGAAGTTTTCAGTTTCAGTTCTCAGCACAGCACTCAGAGCTACGCACAACGAAGCCACGCCCAGGCTCCTTGCTGTCTCAGCTCCCATTGGCTGACCTTGTTGCTACGCCCTATTCCAGTTCATGAACATTCTTACAGTCTGACTTTGCAAAAACCCACTCGGAACTGTCTATATACAGCACTCAGATATTTCTTTAACAGCTCTTATGTCCTTGGTTAGGACTTGAACTGTTAAGATTTTACCAGTCCCAGACTGGGAATCAAATTGAAGATTAATCCATCTTCAACAACAACAATAGAGTTGGAAGGGACCTTGGAGGTCTTCTAGTCCAGCCCCCTGCTTAGGCAGGAAACCCTCTACCATTTTAGACAAACGGTTGTCCAATCTCTTCTTAAAAACTTTCAAATCAGGGAGAAATATTCCAAGTTCCAACTCTTCCTTCCTAGTCCTCCAAATACTCTAAGATTTCAGTCGTTTAAATCTGTCAGAAATTATCTAGCTCTAAAAACACGAATATTTCATTTCTGCATTTCAGATCAAAGGAAATAAGATACAAGGTATGGACTCGCTGGCCGTACTTTTTCTATTAACATATTATCCAAAATCTACTGCAAAGGTTGCCCACTCGCTTCTGTGATGACATAATGTATCACCTTGGAGATGGAAAATATATACATATTTTAAAAATGCAGACCAACTGCCAAAGGTCGATTGTTTCCAGCTCATTAGATGGAGTATTCGTTTCCTTTCCAACATGATCTGGATTCCTCCGGGTATTAATATTGATTTTGTTATCACTGTGCTTTAATTATATAGGATAGTTTTTTTTAAAAAAAACCTTACAGGATGTAAGATAGGATCTGAACCACTTGTTTTAAATAAAGTTAAGGTAAAGGTAAAGGTTCCCTTCACACATATGTGCTAGTCATTCCCGACTCTAGGGGGCGGTGCTCATCTCCGTTTCAAAACCAAAGAGCCAGCGCTGTCCAAAGACGTCTCCGTGGTCATGTGACCAGCATGACTAAACGCCAAAGGCTCATGGAACACTGTTCCCTTCCCACCAAAGAGGTTCCTATTTTTCTACTTGCATTTTTTGCGTGCTTTCGAAGTGCTAGATTGGCCGAAGCTGAAACAAGTAATGGGAGCTCACCCCATTACACGGCACTCAGGATTCGGACTGCTGAACTGTCGACCTTCCGATTGACAAGCTCAGCATCTTGCCCACTGAGCCACCACATCCCCTTTAAATAAAGTTAGTGAGATGCTAACAGAATTGTACAAATGCAATAGGGATAACAGATATTTCTTGCTACGATTCCCCGTTCTTTGGGAAATCCTAACTTCTGTCTTGGAAACCTCATCACAGGTAGTCCTTGACTTACAGTCCTTCGTTGAATGACTGTTCAGTGTTACACAACACTGAAACAAAGTGACTGATTGACACATCTTCCCATTTATGACCTTTGCAGCATCTAGGAGCTCCAGGAGTCTAGGGAGGGCGAAAATGGCCTTCCCCATCCCTCCGGAGGTCCTCCAGAGGCCGAAAACACCCCATTTGGAAGTTCTGCCACCTGTGGCACGTGTGCCATAGGTTCACCATCACATCCCTATACCATTTCAGATAAGTGGGCTGTCCAGTCTTTTCTTAAAAACCTTCAGGGATGGAGCACCCACAACTTCTGAAGACAACTTCTGTTCCACTGGTTAATTGTCCTCACTGTTAGGAAGTTTCTCCTTAATTCCAGGTTGCGAGTTGGCCATGGTGATTTGGCCATGGCGAGTTGGTCATGGTGAGTTGGCCATGGCGAGTTGGCCATGGCGACTTGGCCATGGTGAGTTGGCCATAGTGAGTTGGCCATGATGAGTTGGCCATGGCAAGTTGGCCATAGTGAGTTGGCCATGATGAGTTGGCCGTAGTGAGTTGGCCATGATGAGTTGGCCATGGTGAGTTGGCTGTAGTGAGTTGGCCATGGTGAGTTGGCCGTGGTGAATTGTCATAGACCCAAGCAGGTATCCTGTTTCTGGGCTGCAACTGTGAATAAATGAAGCCCTTTGAAAGTAGCACTTTTAACAACTGAGACAAAAAAGGCTCATCAAATGGGAAAAAAATTCACTTAAGACGTGTCTTGTTTATCAACCAAAATGTTGGGCTCACTTGTGGTCACATGTCAAGGACTATTATCAGGAGCAGAGAGATGACTTCTCTTTTTCTCCTGTTCCAGCTCGCCTTCTACTGACTTTTAACCTATTTTCACAGAGTTATCTTTGCAATAGTTCAAACATAATTTATTATTGCCTTTGTGTGGGACTTTTTTTTCAAAAAATGCCACAACTTAGATTAAGCCCTGAGATTTCCTGGTAGGCTCCAGTCTAAGCAGTAATTAGACCCTATCTTGCTTCATTTCCAAGTCCTGACAAGTTTAACCCGGTGCTCGAATACAGCAGCTGAGTACAAACAATGCAATTAATACTGTATATTCGGGGTAGTTAAAGCCATTAAAATACCATTCCATGAATTATCGCAGTATTTCAAGTTCCACCTCCAGCATAGCCCTGCCTATAGGACCCCTGATCTCATTGGAAAGAGAAGACTCACACCGACATAAAAACAGTGACAGGAAAAGTGAGTTCAATGAAAATTCTGCAATTTCTGACTTCAAAAAGTCCCAGGCTAATCTTTTCTTTTGTAACTCTAGTTTAACCACACTGCAGGAAAGAGATTTAGTTAGAGATGAAGAGGTTGCCTTTGAAAACCATTTGGAAACTTCAGGTAGTTCAGAGGAAATCATAATATAGGTTTGAGAAACACTGATACATCTATCTAACATCCATCTATCTATCTATCTATCTATCTATCATCTATCATCTGTCTATCATCTATCTATCTAACATCTATCTATCATCTATCATTTGTCTGTCTGTCTAACATCTATCTATCATCTATCATCTGTCTATCATCTATCTATCATCTATCAATCATCTATCTATCTAACATCTATCTATCTAACATCTATCATCTAACATCTATCTATCTATCTATCTATCTATCTATCTATTTATCTATCTATCATCATCATCTAACATCTATCATCTATCTATCTAACATCTATCTATCATCTTATCATCTATCTATCATCTAACATATATCTATAATCTATCTAACATCTATCTATCATCTATCTGTCTGCCTGCCTGCCTGCCTGCCTGCCTGCCTGCCTGCCTATCTATCTATCTATCTATCTATCTATCTATCTATCTATCTATCCATCCATCCATCCATCCATCCATCCATCCATCCATCCATCTATCTATCTATCTATCTATCTATCTATCGATCTACCCATCCATCCATCCATCCATCCATCCCTAGAATACTGCATCCAGTTTTGGTCACCACACTAGAAAAAAGATTTTGAGACTCTAGAAAGAGTGCAGAGAAGAGCAACAAAGATGATTAGGGGACTGGAGGCTAAAACATACGATGAACGATTACAGGAACTGGGCATGGCTAGTCTAGTGAAGAGAAGGACCAGGGGAGACAGGATAGTAGTCTTCCAATACTTGAAGTGCTGCCATAGAGAGGAGGGGGTCAAGCTATTTTCCAAAGCACTCAAAGACCAGACAAGGAATAATAGATGGAAATTGATCAAGGAGAGATTCAACCTAGAAATAAGGAGAAATTTTCAGACAGTGCGAGCAATAAACCCATGGAACAGAAGCTGCCTTCAGAAGGGAGGTTCATCACTGGAAGCTTTCAAGAAGAGACTGGGCTGCCATCAGTCAGAAATGGTGTATGGTCTCCTGCTTGGGCCGGGGGGGGGGGCAGGTTGGACTAGATGGTTGTTAAGTCACTTTTTCCAGTGCCATTGTGATTTTGAGCAGTCGTTAAATGAATGGTTGTAAGTTGAGGACTACCTGTATAGACTTCAACTCCCCCAGAATTCCCCATGCCAGTGTTTATGAAACTTTGATTTATATGATCTTGTGAGGTTCTTCAAAGTATATTTTTTTTAAAAAGCCTTATTTCCGGTTCATCATGAAAAATAAATGTTAGTAAGCACCCTGGACAGGGCCCTTCATCCTTGGAACAATTCTGTTGCATGCCTCTTTGGCAATTTTGAAGCATCTGAACATTTTTTTATTCCAACTGTAATATTGTTGGGTCGCCATTGTTTTAATCTGAAGCTGTTTTATTGTTACCGTGTTTCCCTGAAAATAAGCCCTCCCAGATAATAAGCACTCCCCCAAAATAAACCCTTCCCTGAAAATAAACCCTTCCCAAAAATATTTAACCGTGTGCGCAGCTGGTCCCCGCCACTTCCTCTGGTTAGGGTTAGGGGAGACAGAGCTGGAAATTAGGTAAAACGGCAAGAGGAGCCCCATCTTGCTCCACGTTCCCCAAAATAATAAGACCTCCCCAAAAAATAAGGCCAAGCGCTTATTTCAGGGTTCAAAAAAAAAATAAGACAGGGTCTTATTTTCGGGGAAACACGGTAACATTCTTAACTTTTGCATTCTTAATTTACCGGGTCCTCTACAAACGCAAAGCAAAAAGAATGGATACTTTAATAAATTTAAATAAATAATATTGATCTTCACACACCTCGATTTTGTCCCTCCAACCGACCACTCTGAACGTCATGCAGCTAAAATTTGGCCATCCAATAATTGCGGTGTTTTGAATAAGCTTATCTACAGGGCTATTTATACACCTTGGCCAAGGGATCTCAACGGAAGGTGATACAATAAAGGAAATTGAACGGCGTGTTAAATGTGATTGAACAGCCCGCTCTCAACAGAGAAGGAGGGACACGACATCATCTTTCTCCAATCTACAACACAGTCCTTTCAACAGTTCCAAGAACCAGCTGAATACCACCTCTGCTCCACACATTTGCATCAGTCAGGTGATCCTAAGGACACAGACAAACTTCCAAGTGGCCTCAACGGCTTTCGTAAAGGTAAAGGTTCCCCTTGCACATATGTGCTAGCCGTTCCTGACTCTAGGGGGTGGTGCTCATCTCCGTTTCTAAGCCGAAGAGCCAGCGCTGTCCAAAGACGTCTCCGTGGTCATGTGGCCGGCATGACGCAACGCCAGAGGCACATGGAACGCTGTGACCTTCCCACCAAAGGTGGTCCCTATTTTTCTACTTGCATTTTTTACGTGCTTTCAAACTGCTAGGTTGGCAGAAGCTGGGACAGGTAACGGGAGCTCACCCTGTTACACAGCACTCGGGATTCGAACCGCTGAACTGCCAACCTTTCGATCGACAAGCTCAGCATCTTAGCCACTGAGTCACCGCATCCCTCAACGGCTCTCTAAAAGAATGCAAATGACCAGCTGTCTGCAAGGAGTATCAGTCCTTCCAATCCCCACCATCCAGTCAGAGGTGAAGAAGCATCTTGGCTGAAGAAGTGAAACGTTTTCAAAGAAAAACCAGAAAGTCCAGTTTCCCCCTGAAAGAGCACCTTTGGGATGCTACACATCACAAGACAAGATAGAAAGACCTGCACATGTATTAGAGAACAAAAAGAAAGTATACAATGCAGGGGTGAAATGTTCCTGGTTCGGCCCGGATCGCCTGATCCAGTAGCGATGGGGACAGGTGGTTTGGAGAACCGGTAGCAAAAATCCCTGCACCCCCCCTCCCCCATGCCCAGCTGAGCTGCGCGATCATCAGAGGCTTTTTTTTTAAAGTTTTAAAAGCATTTTTTCTACGGTGGAAAAAATGCTTTTAAAAGTTAAAAAAAAGCCTCTGATGATCGTGCGGCTCAGCTGAGATCGTCAGAGGCTTTTAAAAGCATTTTTTTATGCGACCTCTTTGGCCGAGGAGGTTGTAGGGGAAAAAAAAGCTTTTAAAAGCTTCTGACCATCCCAGCCGAGTTGCCTGATCGTCAGAGGCTTTCAAAAGCATTTTTAAACAACCTTTTCGGCCGAAGAGGTTGTAGAAGAAATGCTTTTAAAAGTAAAAAGAAAAAGAAAAAAGTTGGCCACGCCCACCCAGTCACATTACCACCCCCACCCCCACCAAGCCACGCCCATAGAACCAGTAGTAACAAATTGTACATTTCACCACTGATACGATGCTGTTAAGAGAGTAAAAGAATTGCAATGGAAATGGGCTGGCCACCTAGGAAGAAGAACGGATGGCAAGTAGAGCAAGGCAGTCCTAGAATGGATCCCACTTGATCAAAAGCGTCCATGAAAGAGACCTAAAACAAGATGGACGGATGACATCAGCAAGTATGGCAGATCCAATTGGCAAAAGAAAGCCCAGGACCCTATGGGTTGGAAACATGCGGAAGAGGCCTTCATCCTGTGGTGGATAGACAATGGCTAAAATGATGATGATGATGATGATGATGAAAAGGCTATTTGAGCCTTGAAAAGCTTCCTGCATAATATTATAATTAATATAACTACACGTATATTTTATATAAATGCATGTGTGGGCCACCTAGATATGAGAGCCATGCGGGAGAGGATCTGCCAGTCCTACTAGGCATTTGGCCAAGTTTTAGGCCTGGCTGGATGCTATTTGTCAAATTTATTACCTCTCTAATTACAGAAAAGCATTCAAGATCGTCATAGCTTTATCTGAATTTTATGAACTCCGTCTTAACTGTTAAAAGTGCATTATACCGGCTTCGGCTTACCATAATAAAAATATTTCCTTACATCGTACACAAAGTACTGTGTATCCTCTGCATCCAAATGTAGAAGTGCGTGTAGTCCTCACCTTACGGCCACGCCTGAAATCAAGATTGAGAGAGACGTCTGTTAAGTGAGTTTTGCCCCGTTTGATGACGTTCCTTGCCTCCGTTGTTAAGTGAATCATGGCAGTTGTTAAGATAGTCACCCGGTTGTTAAGTGAATCTGGCTTCCCCGTTGACTTTGCTTGTCAGAAGGTCGCAAACAGGACCATGGGACATAGCAACGATCGTAAATATGAACCAGTTGCCAAGCATCTGAATTTTGATCACATGATCACAGGGCTGCTGCAGAGGTCGTAACTGTGAAAAATTCAGTGCCATTGTAAGTTTGAATGGTCACTAAACAAACTGAGGATTACCTATATACACAAAGTCCTCTTTGCTTCCTGCATTTTCTTTAGTTTAATATTCATTTTTAGAATAGAATAAAGCTGGAAGGGACCTGGGAGGTCTTCTAGTCCAGCTCCCAGCTCAAGCAGGAGATCTATACCTTAACTGCTCAGTCTCTTCTTAAAAACCTCTAGTGATGGAGCACCCATGACTTCTGGTGGCAAGCTGTTCCACTGGTTGATTGTCCTCACTGTTAGGAAGTTTCTTCTTAATTCCAGGTTGCTTCTCTCTTTGATTAGTTTCCAACCATTGTTTCTTGTCCTGCCTTCTGGTGTTTTGGAAAATAATTTAACCCCCCTCTTCTTTGTGGCAGCCCCTCAAATATTGGAACACAGCTATCATGTCACCCTTAATTCTTCTTTTCTTTAGGCTAACCAAACCCAAATCCTGCAACCATTCTTCATACGTTTTAGTCTCCAGGCCTTTGATCATCTCAGTTGCTCTTCTCTGAACTTTTCCCAAAGTCCCAACATCGTTTTTTGTAATATGGTGACCAAAATTAGTGTATAAATTATCTCGAGTAAACAATTAATTGGATTGGATTAATCAGTGATGAAATCCTCGTTTAAGAATTGTGTGCTCAGCCACTGCTTCCTTCCCCAATCTTTATTCCCATTCTCCCTCTCCCCCTCACGCACCTGGCCTGACATCTCCTGGTGGTCTCCCTTCCCAAATCCTCACCCCCCACACCCCCGCTCAACGATCTCCAAGGTCACCTGCTGGGGTGAGGGTGGGGTGCGTCAGGCAAAAGAGAGACCGACATCGCGGTTTAAGGTGATGCGGAGCGCACCTGTCTATCTGCCGTTGGGGGGGGGACAAAATTAGCGTCAAAATTATCTCAATTAAACAATTAATTGGATTGGATTAATCAGCAATGAAATCATTGTTTAAGAACTGAGTGCTCGGCCACTGCTTCCTTCCCCAATCTTTATTCCCCCTCTCCCCCCACCCACCTGGTCTGACATCTCCTGGTGGTCTCCCTTCCCAAATCCCCACCCCCCTTCTGCTCAGCGACCTCCAAGGTCACCTCCTTGAGGGGCGGATGTCGTGGGGGTGGGGGTGTCAAAATTAGTGTTAAAATTATCTCAATTAAACAATCAATTGAATTGGATTAATCAGCAATGAAATCCTCGTTTAAGAGCTTTATTCCCATTCCCCCTTTTCCTCCCACCCACCTGGCCTGGCATCTCCTGGTGGTCTCCTTTCCCAACCCACCCTCCCTCTGCTCAGCGACCTCCAAGGTCACCTCCTTGAGGGGGTGGATGTCATGGGGGGGGGGGAATAGCATGAAAATTATCTCAATTAAACAATTAATTGGATTGGTACTCGGCCACTGCTTCCTTCCCGGATTTTTATTCCCATTCCCCCTTTCCCCCCCACACCCACCTGGGCTGTCATCTCCTGGTGGTCTCCCTTCCCAAATCCCCCCCTTCTGCTCAGCGACCTCCAAGGTCACCTCCTTGAGTGGGGGGGGGGGGACGTCAGGCAAAAGAGAGTCCGACGTCGCGGCTTAAGGTGATGCGGAGCGCACCTGTCTATCTGCCGTGGGGTGGGCGTGGCCCGGCCGGGAGGGGGGCGGGGCCTCAGACCCCACCTCCGCCGCAGCGGTGAGGGGGCGTGGTCAGGAAGGTACCGCGGGCGGGGTGGGGTGGGGGCCACGAAGGAGTGCGGGGTGCGGGCTGGTTGCGGCGTCTGATTGGGCGAAGCGCGCCGGCCGGGGGCGGTGCTGGCCCTCCCCGCTCGCGCCTCGCCTCGCCTCGGCTTCTGCCCCGCTGCCTGCCGCCCGGAGGGAGCCGTCGCCGCGCGGCCGAGCAGCTCCGGCAACGCTGCTGCACCCGCCGCCGCCGCCGCCGAAGAGCGAGACGCCGAGGAAGAGGAGGAAGAAGAGGAGAAGGAGGAGGAGGATGCCGGCGGAGGCGGCCGGTCCGGCTCTGTCCGCCGAGTGACCGGTGGGTGAAGGCAGGCAGGCGGGGAAAGGGCGTCCGGTCCGGATCTCCTGCGCTCGCTGCCGGGTGGCGGTGGGTATGTGTGTGTGTGGAGGGGGAGGGGAGGGGAGGGGGGGATACAAGCCGGTCTAGTTGTAAAGAGCGAGGAGGATGGAGACGTTAGGTCGGGATGAGGTGTGTGTATCGTGGATGTGGGCAAGCCCGCCCGCCTATATCTACATGTCCCTACATCTATATCCATCCGTCTGTTTGCCTGCCTCTCTGTCTGTCTATAGTCAGTGTGTCGTCTGTCTGTCTGTCTATCTAACTTCCTACCTACCTACCTACCTACCTACCATCTCTATCATCCATCTGTCTGTTTCTCTGCCTGCCTGCCTATCTATCATCTATAACTATCTGTCTCTCTCTCTCTCTGTATCATTTATCTATCATCTGTCTATCATCTATCATCTATCTATCATCTATCATCTATAACTATCTGTCTCTCTCTCTGTATTATCTATCTATCATCTCTATCATCTGTCTATCATCTATCTATCATCTATCTACTGTCTATCATCTATAACAGTGGTTCTCAACCTGTGGGTAGGGACCCCTTTGGGGGTCCAATGACCCTTTCACAGGGGTCGCCTAAGACCATCCAAAAACACATATTTTCAATGGTTTTAGGAATAATTTTATGGTTGGGGGTCACCACAACATGAGGAACTGTATTAAAGGGTCACGGCATTAGGAAGGTTGAGACCCACTGATCTATAACTATCTGTCTTTCTCTGTATCATCTATCTATCATCTCTATCATCTCTCTATCTCTATCTATCTATCTATCTATCTATATATCTATATATCTATCTATCATCTATAACTGTCTCTCTCTGTATCATCTATCTATCATCTCTATCTATCTATCTATCTATCTATCTATCTATCTATCACTATCTGTCTCTCTCTGTATCATCTATCATCTCTATCATCTGTTTATCATCTATCATCTATCTATCTATCTATCCATCCATCCATCCGCCCATCCATCTTTCTATCTTTATCATCTATCATCTATAATTTCTATCATGTCTCTATCTATCTATCTGTCCATCTTTCTCTCTTTATCATCTATCATCTATCATCTATCATCTATCAATCATTTCTATCATCCATCTCTATCTGTCTATCATCTCTAACTATCTATCTATCTATCCATCTTTCTATCTTTATCATCTATCATCTATCTATCATTTCTATCATCCGTCTCTATCTATCTATCTATCTATCTATCTATCTATCTATCATCTATAACTATCTGTCTCTCTCTGTATCATCTATCATCTTTATCATCTGCTATCTATCATCTATCTATATCTATCTATCTATCCATCCATCCGTCCGTCCATCTTTCTATCTTTATCGTCTATCATCTATAATTTCTATCATCTGTATCTATCTATCATCTCTCTATCATCTATCTATCTATCTATCTATTCATCTATTCATCTTTCTATCTTTATCATCTATCTATCATTTCTATCATCCGTCTCTATCTATCTATCTATCTATCTATCTATCTATCTATCTATCTTCTCCCTCTCTCTTTCTCTCTCCCTCTCCCCCCCCCCCCGGGTATGCCCTCATTCCCCCCTCTTTCATTATATATTTCTGTAACAGGGTAGATTACATTTCCACGTGTGAATATTTCCCCAAGCATCTTTCTACACGTGCAGAATAGCCATCAAAGCAGGGGTAGACACACCAGGCTCCTTGGCTGATCCGGTAGAACTGGTCAGATCTAGCAGATCTGATCTGCAGCTGGTAAGCACGGCTGGACTTCTGGAAGGGTCCCTCCAGGTAGGCTGGAGACTCACCTGAGAGGTCCGAGGAGCAGCCTAGGAAAAAAAGCACCTTGTTCTGGTAATGAAAGAGATTTCTGTGCAGTGAACCAGCAGTAAAGTGTTCCGCTTAAAGGGAGGGCAGAAGGGGAGCAAAGACATTTTAGAGACGCTGCCTTCTGCAGCTTCACATCGGCCCTTTCCTAGAGAAAGCTGCATTTTTCACTGAATTAACTTTCAAAGATGGTCAGTTATTATGAATTAATAATAATAATGGGGGGGAAAAACAGCTATTTTCTTACCTGGCACTCTTCTGATGGGCTGGACTACAATGCCCATGATCCACGGGTGTGCAGTCTAAGAGGATGAGAAACTGCAACCCAGGTCATATGGGGGGGAAAGGGGGCAGCCCGCAGGAGAAGCATGAATGATTTAAATGCAGATATTTAAATTAAATGCTTGACATTGGAAGGGAATTAATATTTAATATTTTAAGGTTGAACAGTTAAATATTTTATGGAGAGCAGTTGCTGGCTGTCGGTGGTTTTTGGAGCAGGGCCTAAAAATTAGTCCTACGGCTGGGTGTCATTCTATCTCTCTGCATGCAACGGTGTTCCCACAAGATACTGAAGGAGGTCGGGGCGAGAGCAAACAGATGCATTGGTATAATTTCCAAAAATAATGCATTAATTTTAGCTAGATTTTTTTCATCTCCCTGCTTATTCTAGAACAACTCACCGACCCCCGGTTTGGTGAACTGATAATTTGATGCATGATGCAAACTCTTGAGAGGAATGACATTCCATTGCTAGATGAAGCGTATTTGGCAAACCTCACTGTGCACATCAAAATTAAAGTGTAGCCAAAAAGAGAGAGAGAGAGAGAGAGAGAGAGACAGCATCAAAATATTCCTTCAATCCATCTTTACATCAGAGGCCTGGTAAAACAGTGCTTGCTGTTAGTGCACATTTGCTCTGAAGGGATTTGTATACCCTGTTCGCTGCTTCCTTATTTCCTCTGTGAAATAGGTTTGTTGTTGTTTTTTGCACAAACAGACAGATGGGATTCTAACTTTGGGAAAAAGAAAATGGATATGCATCTCTTAGTACAGTGTTGGTGTACCTTTTCGGCACCAAGTGCCGAAACGAGAGCATGTGTGCCGGGTGGCTGCCCTTCTGGTTTCCGGCGCACGCATGCACGCCGGCCATCTGGACTTCCGGTTTCTAGTGCACATGCGGGCACCAGAAATGGGAAAATCATCTTCCCAGCACACGCATGCGCACTGGCCACCTGGACTTCCGGTTTCCGATGCGCCTGTGTCATTTCCATTTATACAACATTGTTACTAATTTCTAACTCTTATATCTTCTTCATTCAGTCTTTCCTTACCCTTTACACCTATCCTCTAACCATTTATATTCCATTCATTCCATGCCATATAATACTCTGTTTCTTCTTTATCCTTTATTTCCTTTGTAAGTCTGTCCATCTATGCACATTCTAGAACTTTCCTTATCGCATTTTCCTCTGTTGGTATATTGCTATTTTTCCAATTCTGTGCATACATTATTCTCACTCCTGTTGTAATATTTAGAATAAAATATTGTGTTTTTTTATCGTAATTCCTTGAAAATATTCCTAATAAAAATAATCCCAGTTTCATATCTATTTGCTGTTTAGTTATTGCTTTGAGCCATTTTCTTATTCCATTCCAGTATTGTTTTGCTTTTGGGCATGTCCACCACATGTGGTAGTATGTTCCCTGATTTTGTCTTCATTTCCAGCAGTCTGGTGATGTTTCGGGAACATTCTAGCCAATCTTGCTGGTGGGGGATGCCATCTGTAGAACATTTTATACATATTTTCTTTATAGGCTACAGACATTGTCAATTTGTAGTTTTTATCCCAAATTTTCTACCATTTCTCCAATTCAATATTATAACCAAAATTTTTGCCCCACTTAAATAATAGTTTCTTTAACTACCTCCTCTTCCATTCTATACCTCAATAAATAATTATATATTTTCTTAATCAATTTGTCCTCAGTGCCTTGTAAAATCTTATCTAATTCTTGTGGTTCTTTTTGGAATTCATATTGTTCTAATTTTTTCTTATATCTATCTTGAATCTGCATATATGGCCACCACTCGATGTCTATGATCTGTCTTTAATGATCATTCACCCATTACTCCTGGTCCTGCTCTCAGGTGCTTTGGAGAATAGGTTGACCCTCCCTCTTCTCTGTGACAGCCCCTCAAATATTGGAAGACTGCTATCGTATCAATTTATTCCTCTTCTCTTTGTTAGACGAGACATATCTAGTTCCCTTAACTGTTCATGGTATGTTTTAGCCTCCAGTCCTCTAATCAGAGGTGGATTTCAGCAGGTTCTGACCAGTTCTGGACAACCGGCAGCAGAAATTTTGAGTAGTTCGGAGAATCGGTAGTAAAAATTCTGACTGGCCCCTCCCCCATCTATTCTCTGCCTCCTGAATCCCAGCTGATTGGGTGGAAATGGGGATTTTGCAGTCACCTTCCCCTGGATTGGGGAGGGAATGGAGATTTTACAGTAACCTTCCCTTGCCACACCCACAAAGCCACACCCACAGAACCGGTAGAACTAATCATCTTGGTTGCTTTTCTCTGTACTCTTTCTAGAGTCTCAACCTTTTTTTTTTGTATTGTGGTGACCAGAATTGGACACAGTATTCCAAGGCTGGTCTCACTATCTTTCTTCAGATGCTTTCTTCAGATACCTCTGAAGATGAAGATTCTTTAAATCTCTCTGAAGAAAGACTCTTCTTTCTTCAGATACCTCCCAAGAAGGAAATTCTACCGTCACTTCCACAATCCATTGTGGCACAATAATTCACCATTAAGTGTATTTTTTCCCCTGACACCCAACCAAAATGCCCTTCTTTGTAATTGAAACTCATGATTTCTTGTTCTTTTAGAACAACCCCAAATTCTCTTGTCTCATCTTCTACATGACGGCCCTTCAGATACTTGAAGGCAGCTGTCACATCTCTCTTCAAGCATCTCTTCTGCAGGCTAAATATATCCGATGCCTCCAAGCGTTCTTCATAAGATCTTCCTTGTATGCTCTTTATTTTGTTTGCTTTTCTCTGGACCTAATTACTGCGGTACAATTAAGGATCTTCTTAAAATATGATTCCCAGAATTAAATACCCTAGGATAGGTGTGCTCGGATCATTATTGATACTGATGAATAATGAGGAAAATTCCAATCTGGGTCGATCACTGGGACCAGAGGTTTTGTCTTCCGAACTTTTGGATTTGTGCTGGAGCCGTTAATGATCCTGCAACATTTTCTTGGGACACATATATTTCCCTCATTAATGAGAGAAATTCTCTGCTGACTTTTCTCAACACTCAATGGCAAGGCTGATAGTGTAGGAGTAGAGTAGAGTAGAGTAGAGTAGAGTAGAGTAGAATAGAGTAGAGTAGAGTAGAATAGAATAGAATAGAATAGAATAGAATAGAATAGAATAGAATAGAATAGAATAGAATAGAATAGAATAGAATAGAATATCAGAGTTGGAAGGGACCTTGGAAGCCTTCTAGTCCAACCCCCTGCTTAGGCAAAAAACCCTACACCACTTCAGACAAATAGTTATCCAACATCTTCTTAAAACTTCCAGTGTTGGAGCATTCACAACTTCTGGAGGCAAGTTGTTCCACTGATTAATTGTTCTAACTGTCAGGAAATTCCTCCTTAGTTCTAGGTTACTTCTCTCCTTGATGAGTTTCCACCCATTGCTTCTTGTCCTGCCCTCAGGTGCTTTGGAGAGCAGCTTGACTCCCTCTTCTTTGTGGCAGCCTCTGAGATATTGGAACGCTGCTATCATGTCTCCCCTAGTCCTTCTTTTCATTAAACTAGACATACCCAGTTCCTGCAACCGTTCTTCATATTTATGGAACACAATCCCCATGTCCCAATTCCTTTTTTTTAAAAAAAAAATTCAACTGAAGGTAGGTTTGAAAAATAATAAGCTATCCTTGGTTTTTTTTTTTTACGTGTGGTGGCTCTGCACCTGGGTTTCTAATGGAGGATTCCATCAAGGAAGCTCCTGCAAGGCATTTTACCATAGTCTTCTATGAAACTTCATCCTGGTCATCATTGATGTACATGAAAGTTGTATCTAGAATTTGCTATTATCAGTTGATTACACATTGCCAGAAATCAAGAGTGGGATGGTTCCAGATTTTTAAGAAGCATCAACCTTTGAGTTCTAACATTACAGATGTTTAGCAACCACAGTTGGGACCAACAGCTCCGTTGCTAAGCAGCGTGGTGGCCAAGTGAGAAATCCCCCTTCGAATTCACTGCCTGATCCAGCAGGACTCTTGGTACTTAGTCTGTTAACTAAAAAGTACCAATTTGGAAATATACCTTCTCAATAAGTAGGTGAAGAAGCCCCCTTTAAATGTAATGTAATTTAATTTAATTTAATTTAATTAATTCAATTAATTAATGCTTTCTAAATCTTTAGAGATGAAGGTCAACTTAGTGAGGTAGAAACTGTGAGTCTGGATAACAAAGAAAGCAACAACTTCAGAAATATCTTGTGAACTGTTTCAGGATGCCGTTGCCACATGCAAATAACCAAGAGCATTTGCTGAGTTCAGAAATACTAATCAGAAAAGTTTATTATTGCTATCTCTAATACAGGAATCTAGTCAACTAACAATCAAAGCTAAGTCTACGGATGTGGATGGCTACCATCGATGACCAAGCCCTTCTCAAAGTTAAATTGGCACTAGATAAGAGTCACTGGAAGGACTGGAAGGGATGCGGTGGCTCAGTGACTAAGACGCTGAGCTTGTCGATCGAAAGGTCGGCAGTTCAGCGGTTCGAATCCCTAGTGCCGCGTAACGGGGTGAGCTCCCGTTACTTGTCCCAGCTTCTGCCAACCTAGCAGTTCGAAAGCAGGTAAAAAATGCAAGTAGAAAAATAGGGACCACCTTTAGTGGGAAGGTAACAGTGTTCTGTGCGCTTTTGGTGTTGAATCATGCTGACCACATGACCACGGAGATGTCTTCGGACAGCGCTGGCTCTTTGGCTTTGAAACGGAAATGAGCACCGCCCCCTAGAGTCAGGAACGGCTAGCACATATGTGCGAGGGGAACCTTTACCGTTACCTTTTTTAAGAGTCACTGGTCTCTTGTTGGGAACGCAATGACTCCAAACTGATAGTGTGTTTAACCCCGCCTTCCAGCTCAGCTTGTTGTTCTCCGGCAGCAAGTCTAACGCTTACTTGTGAGTAGCCCAGCTCTCACCAGGGTAGAGGCCTTCGGTTTCTTTTCTCAATGGGTGCTTTCAGTTGCGCTGAATACAGCAGGATGAAAGCTAATCCAGTTGTGCTTTTTCCAGTGGTCTCCGGATGCAGGCATGCACGATCGATCGATGAGCAAGCACTTATCAAAGTTAAATATGGTTATGAAGTTGGCTCTGTTTCAGACTTACACTCAGCCCTATTCTTTACTCGGAGCTGCTAATTATATAACTGTATATTTTCCTGAGCCTCTTTCGGCAGTAGAATTTCCCCCCCTCCTCTTGCTGCTGTTGAATCCCTTTTTCTAAGCCCAAATAGTGCCCATTTTTTTGCTAGCGTCTTCTATTCGTATTCTACCCCCATCCCCCCCATGAAGTGGGATCCACTGCATCGGAAAACTGTCTCCTGTCTAATCGGGTTGCCGGAACAGAAATGAATTCGCTTCTGTAGCTTAGAAACGTGTAGTAGATTGTATGATTGAATGTGGTGTGAAGCCAAGTTGCGTATTAATGCAGAAACCGTGGTTTAAATTCTACTGATCTTCGTTCCCCCTCCACCCCCCATTTGTATGTGTTCTTGGAGATTCAGGACAGCCCTGAGAGCTTGTGGTTGTGCAGCAAAGCTTGGGGGGAGCCTCCAACTCCAACACACTGTATAATTTGTGTCTTGAGTTCCTTCTTGTCTGTATTTGTGTTCTGGATCCTGTCATCCTGCGTGTTGGTATCTGGCTGCTTGTGAAATTCTCACTCACCCACCCACCACCTTTGTCTTGTTCTCACATGTTCTTAACACCCTCTTTCAGGGTGTAGGTGTAACACTTCAATCACATTCAAACAGCCCATATGAAGCTGACTGGAATCTGAGACAATCCATTTCTCTCTCTCTCTCTCCCTTGCCTTTTCCCTCTCCTTCCCTCCTTCCCTCTTTCCTTTCTCTCTCTCCCTCCCTCCTTCACTCCTCTCTTTCCTCTTTCTCTCTCTCTCTTTCCCTCCCTCTCTCTTTCCTCTTTCCTGCTCCCTCCTTCCTCCTCTCCCTATCTTTCTTCTCTGTCTCCCTCTCTCCCTCTTTCCTCTTTTTCCTCTCTCTCTCTCTCCATCTCCCTCCCTCTCTTTCCTCCCTCCCTCC
>WNWU01000025.1:10464010-10497323 GCA_012654045.1 Ptyas mucosa
TCTCTTCCTCCCTCTTTCTTCATTCTCCCTCCCCCTCCCTCTCTCTCTTTCCTCTCTCTCTCTCTCTCTCTCTCCCCATCCTTCTCTCCTTTCTCTCCCATCCTCCCTCCCTCCCCCATTTCTTTCCTCTCTCTCTTTTAAACTTCGTTAGAATTTGGAAAATAGAATAGAAACTAATGAGTACTCATATTTGGAATTGAAAAAGAAAAAAGAAAGAAAGAAAGAAAGACAAGAGCAAAGACAAAAAGTCAGAAATCCAAAGAAAAGAAAAGAAAAAAATGAAGCGATTTCCTATTTTCTTTTACAGCAGTTAAAAGTATGACTATAAATTAACCTCTTACTCTATGGTTACAGCATTGTTTATTTTTTTCTATAATCCATTATTTTTAGTTGAACCATCAAAGCTTTGTGTTGTTTTTTCCTGTTTCCCACAAAAAAAGTCAGGAAGAGGTTTCTAGTCATCATTAAACTTTGACAATGCCCTGTCTCTAATTAAAACAGTCAATTTGGCCATCTTTGCAGACTCCATCTTCTTCCCCATCCAGTCCTGCCTGATGGGTAAAGTCAAATCTTTTCACCTTTGTGCATAGGACAGCCATGCTGTAATTGTCATAAACAAACACAAAGATCTGTGATTTTCCCCCCCAAGCTACTTATGTATCAGTCTCCCAAAATCAATCCCTCTCTCTCAAAAGGTGGCCTCCAGAACAAAATGGTTTGAAACCAAGCAGGTTGAATCTGCTTAAACCTTGGTTGAAAGGCCATGACAACATTTCAGAGCTATGAGCTAGTCTGGGAAGTCAGAACACCAGTGTGAAAGGAAAGGAAGCTGTAACAAACCATGTCTGTCTAACTAGCCAAGATAGATATTTTTTTTCCTGAACCCTAGGAAGAACCTTGATTCAGATTAACAGAGTTGGAAGGGACCCTACACCATTTCTGACAGATGGCTGTCCAATCTCTTCTTGAAAGCTTCCAGTGATGAAGCTCCCACAACTTCCGAAGGCAACTTCTGTTCCATGGGTTGATTGTTCTCACTGTCAGGAAATTCTACCTTATTTCTAGGTTGAATCTCTCTTTGTTCAGTTTCTATCCATTATTCCTTATCTGGCCTTCAAGTGCTTTGGAGAATAGCTTGACCTCTTCCTCTCTGTGGCAGCCCCTCAAGTATTGGAAGACTGCTATCATGTCTCCCCTGATCCTTCTCTTCACTAGACTAGCCATGCCCAGTTCCTGCAACTGTTCTTCACGTTTTAGTCTCCACTTCCCTAATCATCCTGGTTGCTCTTCTCTACACTCTTTCTAGAGTCTCAAGATCTTTTTTATAGTGTGGTGACCAAAACTGGATGCAGTATTCTAAGTGTGGTTTTATTAAAGCTTTATAGAGAGCAGGGGTGGGTTCTAATTTTTTTTTACTACCGGTTCTGCGGGCGTGCCTTATTTTGTGGACGTGGCTTGATGGTCATGTGACAATTCTTTAGGATTTAGCAGAGGTACTGGTCTACCGGGCTTTTAACTGCTTGCAGAGCTGTACCGGTCTACTCATTTATTTTTGCAGGCATTGGTCTATTCATTTATTTTTGCAGGCACTGGTCTATTCATTTATTTTTGCAGGCAGTGGCCTACCCATTTATTTTTGCAGGCACTGATCTACTCATGTATTTTTGCAGGCACTGGTCTACCCATTTATTTTTGCAGGCAGTGATCTACTCATGTATTTTTGCAGGCACTGGTCTACCCATTTATTTTTGCAGGCACCGGTCTACTCATTTGTTTTCTTTTACCACTGATCAGCTGTAGGACGGCCCTTTGAAGCCCTGCGGCAAGAGTTTAAACAGGTTTTTTCCCTCTAGCCATCAGCTGGGACTCAGGAGGCAGCAATAGATTGGGGGTGGGGCCAAATAAAAGGTAAGAATAATGTGGGGGGTGGGGCGGGCAGGGGGCGGCAGAACCGGTTAGGTGACGTCATATCATCACCGCTACCGGCTTGGCAGAACTGGGCAGAACCGGGAGGAAACCACCACTGATAGGGAGGTATTAGTACCTCACTTGATCTTGATTGTATCCCTTGTTAATGCAACTTAGGATTCATCCAATGATGCAGCTCCCACAACTTCTGAAGGCAACTTCTGTTCCATTGGTTGGTTGCTCTCACTGTCAGAAAATTTCTCCTTATTTCTAGGTTGAATCTCTCCTTATTCAGTTTCCATCCATTATTCCTTGTCTGGCCTTCGGGTGCTTTGGAAAACAGGTTGACCCCCTCAAAGGACAGTCAAAGGAGATTTTCTTTTTCATTATTGATCCCGCCAAGTTTGGCATTTCTTTTTCTTTATTAGTTTACGTTATAAAGTACAAAAGAAAATAATGGGAAAGTAAGTGAAGAGAAAAGGAGAAAAGGAAAAAAAAAAGTGTTGACTTCCAACTCCCTTTGGTGAAGTAGAATATGATAATCAAAGCTCAACATTTTACTTTTATATAATGATACAAACTAGCCTTCTCTATAACAACAAACCTATCTAATCGGTAAATCCCCAAAATCAAAATTTCATTTTTTTTCCCACCTCAAGCATAAAGTCCAGAAGCGGTTTCCAAGTAGAAATAAAAGTAATTGTGTGTGTGTTGTTGTTTTTTTAACCTAAACAATCCATTTAGCCATCTCTGCTAACTCCATCAGCCATTCATCCATTATGGGAATCCCAGTGTCCTACCACCAAATTTGATATTTCTAAAGTACATGGATGGGTAGCAGCTTTTCAAAAGCAGATCTTTTCATCCCTTGCTGACCAAAAAAACAGCCCCTGTTTTGGTACAATCCAGTGGTGAAATCCAAATTTTTTTACTACTGGTTCTGTGGGCGTGGCTTGGTGGGCGTGGCAGGGGAAGGCTACTGCAAAATCTCCATTCCCACCCCACTCCAGGGGAAGGATACTGCAAAATCCCCATTCCCTCCCCACTCCTGGGGGAAGGATATTGCAAAATCCCCATTCCCTCCCCACTCCTGGGGGAAGGATACTGCTAAATCCCCATTCCCTCCCCACTCTGGGGCCAGCCAGAGGTGGTATTTGCTGGTTCTCTGAACTGCTCAAAATTTCCACTACCGGTTCTCCAGAACCTGTCAGAACCTGCTGGATTTCACCCCTGGTACAACCCAAGCCATTTCAAAGATACTGCCTTCTTGCGTGAATCAGAAAATCTATGTTTCACAGGAACGAGTTAATGCTGGGAAGTAAAACGTATTTATGCCTGACATTATTGGTAGGTAGAAGCAGAAAATTACTCTGCAATTAAACGATAAGTCTTACAACGCGGGTGAAAGATACATTCAATCCAGGTTCAAGATTTTCATAAACCTCCTTGCTTTAAATAGCTAGAGCTGCTATTTAAGTAGTTTGAGACAGCCGCAAATGAATTCTGTGCTCTTTGCAAAAAAGAAAGCAAGAAAAAAAAAGAAAAGAAAAGTATTTTTTTGTGCAACTGCTGTCAAAGCAGTCCGGTTAATTATCGTTGTTGATCAGGCTTTTGAAGTAAACTTGTTTGCAAGCTGTGTTAGGAGACCAGGATGCTAGGCATCCACGTTTCGGTGTAACAGGACTGATGATGGGTTCCTGGCTTAGCTGTTGCCTGTATTATTATATTATAGTATATAATAATAATATATTAGCTATTCAAAGAAGAGGGGGTCATCTTAGTTTCCAAAGCACCAGAGGGCAGGACAAGAAACAGTGGATGGAAACTAATCAAGGAGAGAAGCAAGAACTAAGGAGAAACTTCCTGACAATTAGAACAAATAATTAGTGGAATGGCTTGCTTTCAGAAGCTGTTGATGTCCCTTCACTGGATATTTTCAAGAAGAGATTGGACCACCATTTGTCTGAAGTGGTGTAGGGTTTCCTGCATGAGCAGGGGGCTGGACTGGAAGACCTCCAAGGTCCCTTCCAACTCTGTTATTCCATTGTTATTCTCTGTCAGAGCAATTAAACAATGTGCATCAACACGCTCGCTTATTCATGCACTGTCAGAAGCAATGTTTTTGAATCTTGCTGGCTCGGAAATTGTGGTAGTTGAAGTCCACATATTTTAAGGTTGCCGAGAATCGCTGGCCAAAAGCCACTGACTTTAGATTGCCTTTAATGACAATAATTTGGAGTCTGTCAGCTCACAACCTTCTCTTTTCTTCTGCACCTTATTTCTGCTATCGCTAAGGTTGATTTAGCGATAGAAAACAAACCTGCAAAGGCGATCTCTGTCAAACGTGCATCACATTTGACTCTCTCTATTTTCAAGGCAGCAGGCCAAGATAATCCAAAAATCAGTTTAGCTTCCTCTATCTCGGTTAGTGGTAGGACATGGTGGTTCAGTGGCTAAGATGCTGAGCATGTCAATTGAAAGGTCGGCAATTCAGCAGTTCCAATCCCTAGTGCCGCGTAACGGGATGAGCTCCCGTTACTTGTCCCAGCTTCTGCCAACCTAGCAGTTCGAAAGCACATTAAAAAATGCAAGTAGAAAAATAGGGACCACTTTTGGTGGGAAGGGAACAGCGTTCCGTGCGCCTTTGGCGTTGAGTCATGCTGGCCACAGGACCATGGAGACGTCTTCGGACAGCGCTGCTCTTTGGCTTTGAAATGGAGATGAGCACCGCCCTCTAGAGTCGGGAACGACTAACACGTATGTGCAAAGGGAACCTTTACCTTTTATCTCGGTTAGATTGTTAGAACATGCCAGTGTGGGAATGCAGGGCGCCGTTGAATGATCTCTCCTTCCTCTTCTTCTTTCCAAAGATTTACAGAACTGAAACTGGACGATGGAATTATATCGATAAAACCAGTTCAAAGGTAGTGAAGGATCTGATAGACTTGAGCATGTCTCATTCTGGGGCAGAACTGACATTGTACTTTGGAATTGCAGGTACTCCTCAACTTATGACAGTTTGCTTAGTGATAGTTTGATGATAACAACGGCACTGAAAAAAGTGGCTTACGACCATTGTTTACCTTTACGATCGCTGTAGCACCTCATGGTCACGTGATTTCCATTCTGATACTTGACAACTGACTCACATTTATGATGGTCCTGGGGTCATGTGATTTGTGACCTTCTGACAAGCAAAGTCCATGGGGGGAGCCAGATTCGCTTAACAACCGGGTGACTAATTTAACAACAGCAGTGGATTCACTTAACGAAAAAGGGCAAGGAAACTCGTGAAACGGAGTAAAACTCCCTTAACAAATTTCTCACTTAGCAACGGAAGTGTTGGGCTCGGTTTGTGGTCGTAAGTTGAGGACTACCCGTATATCATAATAAAATCAGTTCAGATGTAGCGAAGGATCTGACACGATTTGAGCACTTCTCATCCTGGCGCATTCTGTGGTTTTTTTAAGAAAGGAATGGGGAAGGAAGGAGATGTCCTTCAGCTTTGGCGGTGCTGGACCAAAATATCCTGCATTAGAAATGCAACTGTCCTTGATCTTCTGGAAGGGACATATGTTGGCTTCAAATAAATCCAACTAATTTAGCAGCAACTTCTAAGATGGAAGCTTTACTGTTCCTTCACACAGTCGTTCCGTCTCAGCCTGTCCATTTTGGCCCTCGGCTTAGTTATTAACTGTTTGTCGATGTTCAGATTTTGTTGGGAAGGTGAGATTCCTTTTGTAGATTCCTCGTCCAGTTCCACAGCTTTTGCTGTCTTTTCTTACCTAGATTAGAAAACGATGGGTTTGCCCAGCTAATATTTGAGTTTTGCCTCTGAGTGAGTGGGAGACATGTGAAATAATTAATAGCGCTCCGAGAGACGAGTCCATAAATATTGAATGGAAAAGCATATCTTTTATCTGAAATATAGAGCCTGCGTGGCGATGGGGGCTTAAGAAAGCAGTAATTAAGTGGCCTATTCTCTGAATGTTTCCATAATGAAGCGGGGAACGTAAAATATATTCAATCCCTTCCGGCAATTGGCTTCACCCGGACGCTTCCAAGCCAGGTGAGATACTAACTGGAAGCAAGATGCTTTGAAACTCAGATATAAAGCAATCGCCAGAGTCAAGTAGAAATGCTGATGTTTGCACCCAAACCTTTCAAGTTGGCCCTTGATTTATAACCACATTTTAGCAGTTTCCATTGCTAAGCAAGGTGGTTGTTAAGTAAGTCGCATCTGATTTTACGATTCCCCCCCCCCCCATGGTTGCTAAACAGATTGCTGATCTTGTTAAGTGAAATCACGCAGCTGTTCAACTAATTGTTGTGGGCAGCCTGCGGAGCTGACAGCAGAGTTGGACAGTGACGAGGCTGGGGAGGAACATGGGCCAGTCCTGGAGTCTGGGGAAGGCTCAGATGAGGGCTCTGCATCAGAGGAAGAGATGGGGCCAGGGCCATCTGGGAGTTACGTGCTGACTTCGGAGCTTCCAGAGTCTGACGTCAGTGAGGCAGAGGAACAGAGGGAGCTTGTTCCCAGTGCGCACATGCACAGAGCTGCCAGAAGACAAGAACAGTTAAAACAAAAGGGACGACTCGGGAGCAAGGCTTAGAGATGATTGGCCCCTCCCATAAGACATAAAGGAGGAGCAAAGGCATGTGAGCCTGTGTAGGAAGCAACTTTATTTGTGCTGGTTGGTTTAAATTCTGAAGCTCCGTTTTGACTCTGTGCTCCGTGTGGCCTTGCAAAGCTACTTGCCACTTAGGTCTTCAGCAGTGTGTCAAGGGAGATAAAGGTGGGTGTTTATCAGCCTTATCCCAAAGGACTATAGCAGACTTCTGTTGGACTCTTTACAAACTATTTGTGACTCATCACGGGCTGTGAATGAACAGAATTCACAGCCGTTGAAATAAAAAGAGGGACTAATTGTGTGCTTTTTACTGTCTCAGGAAGCCTAGGTCAGAACACTAATCTGTCTTGTCCCATTGACTTTGCTTTTTGGAAGTTGGCTGGGATCACAATCAGAGGTGGTATTCAGCTGGTTTGAACCGGTTTGGGCCAACCAGTAGTGGCGACCTGCAGGTGGGCCCACCTGCCCAGGCGCAATCCCATCCTATATCGCTATGTTTTTGATGGCTCATGTATGCATGGTGTATTGACCCAGGCCCATGTAGTTGATATTAAATGCAAAACAGTTCCAAAAAACAAACAGGTTTTATTAAAACAGCTGAGAATTAACTCATTCTCAGTGTATTCTAAATGAAATGAAAGCAAAGTCCTTAAAACACCAGTCTTTAGTTTATCTCTGACCTTGGGATAATTAGGCAAACTGCCAAAGGCTTTTCTTGGCAACAGCTCAGGAACAGAAGAAATAATTACAGCCAAACAAGAAGCAATTCTCTCAACGGTTGTTTTCTGGCAAAGAGGCCAAGAGCTGCTGCTGGCCTTTTAAGCCTTATGGGAGGGGCCAATCATCTCTTGGCCCTACTCTTGAGTCATCCTCTCTGCTTTAGCTGCTCCTGCCTTCTGGCAGCTCTTCTCATACGTGCACTAGGAACAGGCTCCTCCTGTTCCTCTACCTCTCTACTGTCAGCCTCTGGAGGCTCCGAAGTCCGTGCATCACTCCCAGTTGGCCCTGGCCCCATCTCTGCCTCTGACGCAGAGCCCTCATCTGGGCCTTCCCCAGCCTCCAGGACTGGCCCATGTTCTTCCTCAGCCTCATCGCTGTCCGACTCCACTGCCAGCTCCGCAGACTGCTGGCGGACCACAACACATGGATGGTGCAAGCGAGTGAGCAAATTGCCGTGTTGTTTGACGTTGCATGCATGCATGCACGGCACTGCACTCTCACATTTCCGATGCTGGGCGAACTGGTTGTTACAGTATGTGAATCCCACTTCTAATCACAATGACCCCTCAGCTGCAACTGTCACAAATACATGCCAGTGGCCCAAACACCCGAATTTTGATCATGTGACCTTGGAGAATACTGCAAGGTTGTAAGCCTGAGGACCAGTCATAAGTCACCTTTTCAGTGCCGTTGTACCTTCCAACAACATCAAGCCAATGGGAGGAGTCGGATTCACATAACTGTATGATTCACTTAACAACTGCAGCTATCTCCTTAACAGATATGCCCCCCCCCCCACAAAAAAAGGTGGTTAAATTGGATGTGACTCACTTAACATTGTCCCCATTATGGTTGTAAGTTGAGGACTGCCCGTAGACAGGATTTGGAGCGTGCCCAACCAGCTTTAGTGGGGTGACAAAAAGATATTATAGGCAGTCCTTGACGTACGACCACAATTGAGCCCAAAATGTATGCGGTTAGCTGAGTGTCATCCCACAACAGTAAATGTGGCAGGCCTGAATGCCCAATGCAAACGATGGCTTCCAGGCCTGACAGCCTCCCCCCCCCCCCACCCCACATCAGAAGATCTTCACCCTGGGGGTGAAGAGGTGGTTAGTCTCTTGAATTAACCCCCTGTGTTACTTTTGTTGCAGGACACAATCTTTTGATGTGGGGGACGGGGCGGCCTGTTAAGCTTGGAAGCCATCTTTTGCATTGGATCTTCAGGCCTGCCACATTTACTGCTGTGGGAAACTAGGAGGGAGGGATTGTATGGAGCATGGGTGATATATAGTCATAATAACATTCCTTTCTCAGAGAGTCAAGGACATCTTGCCCTGCACCTGGACAGCTAGAAATGGGAGGCATCTCCAGTTGGGACCGTGCCATTGATTGGGCCATGTGATGGACATGTGGGTGCTGGGCAGGGACTTGGACTTTCCTTTGAGTGGGGAAAACATGGAAACTTTCAGATTCGGGTTTTCCCAGATGTGCCAATTTGACTTCTCTCATAAAATGGAACTTTGAGGAACTTCAAGCCTCATAGTCTTCTTTTGTTGGGGGTGTTACTTGGAACCCTGACACTGAGTTTTGCCCCGTTTTATGACTTTTCTTGCCGCATTTGTTAAGTGAATCCCTGCGGTTACTAAATTAATAACACGGTTGTTAAGTGAATCTGGTTTCCCCCATCGACTTTGGCTTGTCAGAAGGTCACAGAAGGCGATCACATGACCCCTGGGGGACACTGCAATGGTCATAAATGCGAGTCGATTGTCAAGCATTCAGATATAAATCACGTGACGGTGGGGAGGCTAAAACGGCGGCAAGTGTGAAAAACGGTCCTACGTCGCTTTTTTTCCCCAGTGACGTCATCGTAACATTGAATGGTCACTAAACGAGCTGTTGTAAGTCCAGGACCTCCTGTATTTGAAGTAAGTAAATTCTGTAATCTCTGCCATGTAGTTAACAGATGTTGAGTTTGGTACTTCAGATCGAACGGCAGAAAGCGTGAAGCATTCAGGTTTTGTCATCCTTATTGCAGAGAACGTGAAAATTCTAACCGCAAAGATCATGAAATGTTGAACTTTTCATTCTTTTTGCGGGAAATGTTGTGGCCCGTCAATGGCCTGTGCAGTTAGTAGCTGATTCCGACAGCAAGGAGGCTGGTGTGGTGCTGCGCCAGCAGCCTGTGCAGCTGGCACTCGAGTCAGACAATGAGGAGGCTGGAGAAGATGTGGTGCCAGAGGCAGGGGTTCAGCCAGGGCCTTCAGAACCTCCAGAAGCTCCCTTAAGTGAAGAGAAAGAAGAGTAGGAGCCTCTTCTCGATGTATGAGCGCGCAGAGCTGTTAAAAGGCAGGACTGGCTCTTCAGGAGGAGATCTCCTCGAGAGTAAGGCTTGGGGTTAATTGGCCACTCCCCTAGCCTATTTAAGGAAGGACGACGACTGATGCAATTTGCAGCAAACAACTTCGTTCATATTCCTTCGTATCTTGATTCCAGAAACGTTTGATTCGGCTCTTGTTTCTCCCTTGTGAGTTTTCCTGCAAATTGCTTCTGGGCATTCTGCCAACCACAGTAAGATTACGGTTATCTGAAATACTGTGCCTCAGAATTGAGTTATTATTCTTTGGATTCTTGTCGGCTGTCAATGAAGTTAAATTAACAGCCTTTGTTTAGAAAAGACTGATTTAAACTGTACTTGTATTCGAACAACTACTAAGAAAGCTCATTAGTAGTCCTTAATTAGTAAACTAAGGTTTGTACGGATTTTGTGTGTGCTGTGTTCTTTGGGGTCCGTAGCTGGGACAGAACAGGAAAGCAGCCTCGACTTCTATCTCATCCGGTCCAGTTTTACAGCAGCTATTGTAAAACTCTCGCAGACGTGCAGAATTCTCCAGGTTATTCTTGCATAATGCATCCACTTGGGTCTCGTGTTTACCAGCTTTTTCTCCCTGGACTGATACGTTCGCAGGTAATTTACACAATGGGTGTGTGCAGATGCCATCTGCCGCTAACCGCAGGAATTCGTCCAGGCGAACTTCAGGGCCAAAAACAGCTTCTCAAAATAAATAGGTTAATATTATTATTATTTTTTTTTAAAGATGCACCAAACGTTTTTTTTTCCCTTGCTGTTGCTTCTCAAACCGACCCAGAAGATTACGATAATTCTTGGCAACGACCGAAGCACCTCACTCTCTGCATTGCAAACCTGCAAAGAGTTTTTCAAGGGAGGAAGCCTTGAGAATGCCTATTTATGTAACGGTTGAGAATGTAAAGATACCCGCAGCTTTCGAAAACCTAAACAGCTGGATTACTTTGGAAGAGGTAGAAACTACTTGCTTGCCTGCATTGTTTTGATTGAAACCTTCTGTTAGATGCCTCAAATGTCAGCCATCAATTATGTCGGGGAAAGCTAAACAATTTGCACGGTGATATAAAAGGCTGGGAGCTGCCCCAACCCTGCTTCGGAAAGCTCTCCTTGCTTAGATTAAATGGATCCATTCATCGGCCGGCATGAAAGGATCATAAAAGCTTGCATAAATGCATAGGAGCAAGGCTCGGGAAGGCGGACGGAGGGGGGGAGCACAGTGTGGGTGGCGAAAGAATGGGTTTGCTTTCAGAGATATGAAGCTAATGGATGACTTAGTCATAAACTGAAGGGAAGGAGAGGTGGGGAATCAAACTTTCCAGAAGTTGAAACAACTCAAAAGGGTTTCCTGCTGCAGGAGAAATAACACTGAGTTTATATATAGTGTATTCCAGTGGTAAAATCCTGCCGGATCTGTTTGGCTCACGCGAGCCAGTAGCACCGGTGGCGCGTGGTTCTGTGAACCGGTAGCACCAGTGACGCGTGGTTCTGCGAAGTGGTAGCACTGGTGATGCGTGGTACGGCGAACCGGTAGCGCCGGTGATGCATGGTTCTGCGAACTGGTAGCGGCAGCAGCGCAAGGCTCCGCCCACCCGCCCGGATGTCGTTACTTCCTGGTTTTAACCATGAAGTACTCTGTTTTTGACCCTCTGTGCATGTGCAGAAGGCTTTGCGCATGCGAAGAGGGTCAGCAATTGGAGATGACGATGGCGCATGCGCACTTCTGAGCTGATAGGAAAGGTAAGTAGATTTCACCCTTGGTGTATTCCATTTCTTAAAAAAGAAGAAAAAGATTCTTGCAGATTAATTATTTATTTTTATTTATTAAATGTTTAGGCCGTCGAAATCTCTGACAAGATGACAAGGGTGTCTTAAAAATGGGGGCCTCTAGCGGCTAAAAAAGATGTCAGGAAAAGGTGTAGATCTTAAACCTGAACTTTTTTTTATTAGGTATAGTTACCAGAAAAATTACATAAACAAAGTGTATATTTAATATTGCATATATTAACAGCAGCGAGGATTGTATTTGCGCAGCATTGGAAAAATGAAGAAATGAAGGGACGCGGTGGCTCAGTGGCTAAGATGCTGAGCTTGTTGATCGAAAGGTCGCCAGTTCAGCAGTTCGAATCCCTAGTGCCACGTAATGGAGTGAGCTCCCGTTCCTTGTCCCAGCTTCTGCCAACCTAGCAGTTCGAAAGCACGTAAAAAAATGCAAGTAGAAAAATAGGGACCACCTTTGGTGGGAAGGTAACAGTGTTCCGTGCACCTTTGGCGTTGAGTCATGCTGGCCACATGACCATGGAGACGTCTTTGGACAGCGCTGGCTCTTCGGCTTTGAAACAGAGATGAGCACTGCCCCCTAGAGTCAGGAACGACTAGCACATATGTGCGAGGGGAAGCTTTACCTTACCAGAAAAATTCGATAAAGAAAGTGTATATTTAATACTGCATGTATTAACAGCAGCGAGGAATATATTTGCACAGCTTTGGAAAAAATGAAGAAATACCACTAGATGAAGAGATCATTAAGAAGATATTGGACTGTGCAGAAATGGACAGACTCACATTGAAGATTAAACAGAAAGAAGATACAGAATACTACCAAACATGGAATTTTTTTATCAATGGCTGGAAAAAAGGGAATAAAGATTAGGAATATGATTTGTACCATGTTTCCCTGAAAATAAGACCCTGTGTTATATTTTTTGAACCCCAAAATAAGCATTTGGCTTTATTTTAAGGGAGGTCTTATTATTTTGGGGTGCGTGGAGCGAGACGGGGCTCCTCTTGCCATCCTACCTGATTTCCAGCTCTGTCTCCCTAACCCTAACCAGAGGAAATGGCGGAGACCAGCTGCACATGTGTTTAAATGTTTTCAGGAAGGGCTTATTTTCGGGGAAGGTTAATTTTCAGGAGAGTGCTTATTTTCGGGGAAACATGGTATTGCTAAGCAAACAAAATCACCCAGACAACACCATATTTATTCAGCACTTACTAAATGTAATAGTAGAAAATTAATAAAACTTTATATACAAATAATAATGAGGGCCTCCGTGGAGTTGACTTTGGGGTGATTTATTTATTTATGAAACAAATGTATATGACCACCCAATTAACATATAGATCAGTGTTTCTTAGTCTTGGACCTCAACTCGCAGAATTCCCCAGCCAGCATAACCATCTCCTGAATTTTTATAGGTTTGGGAACCAACTACTAAATTCAGCATGAAAACTGTCTTCCATTTAGTAAGAAAAAAAATGTTTCTATTTTCATACTTAGATATACTGGATCAGAATCTTTCCTCAACTTCTTTTAAGTATGTTCTGGCTTGTTTTTGTTCCAAGTAGCAATTATTTAATACTAACCTAATGCTTTTTCTAGCCAGAAGCTTTATCAATTAAACTCTTTTATTCGTTGTTCCTAAGCAGAGTCATGTCAAAGAGACCCCAAGCCTTGATAATCTGCCACTTATAAATCAATAAATTTATAAATGGCTGAATCATCCTGAAGAACCCACATTAAATTGGATTTAGTGCTAACATTCTTGGACTGTCACAAGCTTCCGCAGCTCCTGGACATTCCAAGATCCAAGGGCTTCATATCATCAGCTGTTCTGTCCTCCTTCTAGGTTCAAATATCTGTTATGTAATTCCCAACATAGCTCTTGTATCTCGATTCTGTCTGTAGCGTTGGCCAATGCTTGTTCTGTCTGCTTCCCCCCCCCCCTTCTCTAGACGGATTTACCAATGTAGCACCAGCGAGCGATACCTTTTATCCAGGAGTGCATTACACAGATGGCTACTTAATGAAAATTTATGGATTTAATGCAAGCCAACGCTAAATTTCAGGTACATTCTCCTTTCTCTTTCTGCAGAACATTTGAGTAGCAGCTGCCTTTCTTGAGGGCATCCCAGGGCTGGTATTCACTTACCTTCGCTACCGGTTCGCAAATGCGAGCGCTTGCTCACTTTGCTCACATGCGCCATCTCCACACATGCGCAGAGCATCAAAAATGGGACGTGATGATGTCCGGACGGGAGCTTCTTGCAGCCGCCGCTACCAGTTCAGGCAAACTGGATAGAACTGGCTGAATACCACCACTGGGGCATCCAATGGGTTTTTTTAGCTGAAAAGGTGAGCCCAGATTACTTAGGGTCCAATCTGGGTCTGTCACCGGCACCAGTGGTTTTGTCTTCCGAGCTGGAGCCCATCTTCAGGGAATGTCTAGCAGAGTGTGTGCTGTTCTGTGTGGGGTATTTATTTGATGCTTGTCAGAGGTGGTATTCTGCCGGTTCGCACCGATTCAGACAAACTGGTAGCGGTGAATGAGGGTGGGCCTGCCCACCTGCCCGGATCTAATGCTGTCCTATTTAGCCACATTTTTGAGGCCGGGCGCATGTGTGAAAGGTGTGTATGCACTGAAGGCGTGCAAAACGAGCGTGCACGCACGCAACAAACCAGTAGTAAGCATTTCTGAAACCCACTGCTGGTGCTTGTTGTAGGTGGCTTTTTAGATTGGGGTGTGTTGATGGCTGGCTTTTAAGTCATTTGGCTGTTGTTTGTTTGTGCTGCCCAGCCTTCGCCTTCTAAGCACTTGATAGGCTGGTAGAAAATCAGCACTCCTGTTGACTGATCAGGGGCCCGTTTCCCAAGCTTCAATCACTTCCCTGGCTGTTTTTGTGCCTGCTCATCCAACAATCATAGTAGCTGCAAAATTGAATGTGCGTCCTTGTTCATTGCAGTCTGAGGCTGCCAATGAGTTCAGGTCTCGCCTGACCGCTCGCTTGTGTTCTTGTAATCTGGCAGTTAGCTTCCTCTCGGTCTGTCCTACATATAGTAGTGGCCAAAATTGTGGAAACCTTTTGGAAAAAGTATATTTTCTAAAACTAGCTAATAACACCCCCCCTTTTTTTTGGAGTAATACCATAAAATTATATATCAACAGAAAGATAATTTAATCAAGAATGTAATGCAATCATTTTAGGAAGCATTTGCTATTAGAATAGCAGTTACAGTATAAAGAAGAAAAGTGAAACACGTAGAAAAAAGGAGATATACAAAAATGATCACCATGGAAAAAACAAGCTAGACAAAAATGATCAGCATGTCAGTTCATACTTATTTGGGTAACCTTTAGCATGAATTATGGCCTTACAACATCGTCCCATGGAGTGAACCAAGATTTTTAGTTCTGCAGCTTTTATAATGTGAAAACAAGATTGAATGATTAAAAAGAGCCTTGGTGGTGCAGATTAAAGTGCTGTTAACTTGCACCAGCTGCCTGCAATTACTGCAAGTTCGAATCTCACCAGGCTCAAGGTTGACTCAGCCTTCCATCTTTCCGAGGTAGGTAAAATGAGGACCCGGATTGTGGGGGCAATAAGCTGACTTTGTATAAAAGAGAACACCGCTTAGGGGGAGCCGAAAGCCCTACTAAGCAGGTATATACAAAAGTATGAAGGCTATTGCTGGGTCGTTTCTGACTAACAAGTTTCTTTAGTCGGCTCCATAGATTTTCAATTGGGTTAAGGTCTGGGCTATTCCCAGGCCATTCCAGCAGTGGAATATGATTATCTTGAAACTCCAAAAGAAAAAAAAATGTGTTATTAGCCATCAAACCTCAAAAATACACTTTTCCCAAAAGGTTTCCACTATTTAGGCCACTACTGTGGTCCCAGGGACAATCCAAATTACTTTTTGTAACCTTTTTGTATCACTTTTAACTGCAACTCCCTTTAATTATTTCTCCTTTTTTGGTCCCCGTGTTTGATTTCGTACTTGGAGGTTGTCTTACATTTGTGAAATGTACAGCTAGTCCTCTATTTAGAACCAAAGTTCATTTAGTGACCAAAGTTACGACAGCACTGAAAATAATGCCTTGTGATCGTTTTTCCACACTTACGACCGTTGCTGCATTCCCAGGATCATGTGATCAAAATTCAGACACCAGGCAACTGACTCATATTTATAACGGTTCTGCAGTGATCCCAGGGTCAGTGGATCACCATTTGCGACCTTCAGACAAGCAAAGTCAATGGGGAATCCGGTTTCACTTAACAATCCTGTTACTAATTTAACAACTACAGTGAATCACTTAACAACTGACAATAACTGGCAAGAACGGTTGCAAAATGGGGCAAAATTCACATAACAACTGTCTCACTTAGCAACAGAAGAATAGAACACAGTAGAATAGAACAGAACAGAATAGAATAGAATTAGGAACGAATAGAATTAGGAAAGAATAGAGTAAAGTAGAGTAGAGTAGAGTAGAGAGTTGGAAGGGACCTTGGAGGTCTTCTAGTCCAACCCCCTGCTTATGCAGGAAACCTTACACCACTTCAGACAAATGGTTATCCAATCTCTTAAAAAATTGTCACTTTGAATGTATACTAGTCGACATACATTAAAGTGAAATTTCATTGCATAGAGCTCTCAAAGGGTCACCGCCTCCAATATACCCTACATAATATAACAGAATAAATAAATAAATAGAGATAAATACCAAGTCAAAAATACAGAAATTTGGGGCTCGATTTCTGGTCGTAAGACCAGGACTACCTGTCTCCCTTTTTCGGAGCAGGCACTAAGAAAAAAAAAACTAAATTAAGAAGCCATTCTAAGCTTGTAACCTTCAGGAGCATTTAATACAAAGCGGAGGCAGCATATCCTACTGGGTTTGCAAAAAAGCAATTTAATTAGTTCTTCTAAGAGTAGCTCCATTCTTTTCCTGGATTCTTGGACGACCATGTGCGCGCGGGTTCAAAGCAACGGCTACGGGGGCAGAGAGGAAAAATTCCAGTGGCGCTGAGAGTTGCGGAGATGGTGTTCAAATCCCACAGGCGTCTCTTGTTCATTGTAAGGTAAACCAGTTGGTGTTGAGTCACTTGTCAAAATGCTGTAATTTTCTCAACTGTGCGCCTAGAACATTTTGTAAAGTATGCCCTCTTACCCCTTGGAGTCTGTTCTCTCCCTGTTGCTAAATAGCAGATGAATTGAGAATGAATTGTAAGGGTTGAGTTAGCAGCCTTTAAAACGATGTCCTCTCAAAGTAGTGACAGGGCGGCAACAAAATAAAGAAAAGGTATTTTAGCTTTTTGCTCCATTGGGATTAATTCATTTTCTTTTCTTGGGCATTTATGTTAGACAACCTATTTCAAGCGCGCTTCTGATTCCTTTCACCCCTGTTTTAACTTCCAACAAAAGATCCATTATAAAAAAACCGAGGTGTTTTCGCTCGACGGGTTGATGCAGAGAGCTGAGGATTTAACGGATTGCTTTTCTCGTTCTCTTCGTAGGCATCGTGAAGTAAAAATGGTGCAAAAATATCAGTCCCCTGTTAGAGTCTACAAGTACCCATTTGAGCTTGTGATGGCGGTAAGTGATATCTTATTTCTCTTTTCTGCAGTTCATTTCCTTATAATGCCTTGGAATATTGCATCCAGTTTTGGTTGCCACGATATAAAAGAAATGTTGAGACTCTAGAAAGAGTGCAGAGAAGAGCAAGCAGGATGATTAGGGGACTGGAGGCTAAAAGATACAAAGAATGGTTGCAGGAATTGGGCATGTCTAGTCTAGTGAAAGGAAGGACTAGGGGTGACATGATAGCAGTGTTCCAATATTTGAGGGGCTCTTACAAAGATGAGGGGGGTCAACCTATTCCAAAGCACCAGAACAAGAAGCAAAGATGGAAATTAATCAAGCAGAGAACAGATCTAGAACTAAGGAGAAATTTCCTAACAATGAGAACAATAAACCAATGGAATGGCTTGCATTCAGAAGTTGTGAGTGCTTGTTGTGAGAAGAGATTGGACAACCATTTGTCTGAAATGGTATAGGGTCTCCTGCCTGAGCGGGGTTGGGTTAGAAGACCTCCAAGGTCCCTTCCAACTCTGTTATTCTGTTATTCTTAGCTTTTAATTGCACTCAAAGTTATTCAGAAGTCTGTTTTTATGGGGTCCATTTGGGCTTGGATGTTTATGCTGCTAATATTCTTGGTTTTAAAATTCCTTTGTTAATTTTTAAAAAGAGTTTGTTTCAAAAGCTTTTGCTGCGCTTAACAGTGTTTACAATTTGTCATTGTAATTCATGATGGGTCATATTTCAGCGATCTGCTTTTTAACTTTTTACTGCTCAGTGTCAAATGGATTGGTGGCCAGTGTCTGGGGGAAAAAAGAAAGGAAACTTTTTTTAAAAAAAAATTGGAATCCTAGGAAAATTATACCATTTGAATATTGCTGCATCTCTTGAAGAGGTTTTAAGTCCTGTTGGAAGCAGCATCAGAACATCTGATGGAATTAAGAGAGCATCTTTCCTTCAAATGTCTCGGTTATAATAAAATAAGGCATTGTCTACCCCTTTGCTTCTCTGTAATATCTTTTTCTAGCATCTTCTAAAAAGTGCTGAGGTCCATCCCGCCTTCCCAAAACACACACTTGAGAATTGGACCTTGACAAGCCCTTTGAGAAAACAACTTTCCAACTGCTGAGTTGAAGTGCTGTGTGCCATCTGGCTGAAAACTATATTGGCGTGAAATTTTCTGTCCTTATTCCAGACCCCTTTCTGGTCTCTGTTCCAAGTCACTTTAGTTTCCTGATTTCACTCTTTGGTAGTGACAACCTTGAGGTTGTCCTTGGACAATACTAGAAAATAAAGGGACGGGATTCTTTTAATGCTAGCATAGGGAAGCATGATTCAAGGCTGAGACAGTTTTAGATGAAGAGAAGAGAAAGTGGTGACTGTTGATCTAAGATCATAATAAAATTGATTTTATGTGATTTGGATGGAGAGAAAGAGAGAGAGAGGATGAGAAAGAGAATGAGAGAGAGAGAAAGAGAGAGAGAGAAAGAAAAAGAAATGAGGGGGATAATGAGATAGAGAATGAGAGGGAGAAAGAGAGGGAGAGGGGGAAGAATGAGAGAGAAAGAGAGAGAAATGAGGGGAAGAATGAGAGGGAGAAAGAGGGAGGGGGAAGAAAGAGGGAGAATGACAGAGAGATGGAGAAAGAGAAAAAGAAAGAAAAAGAGGAGAATGAGAGGAAGAAAGAGAGGGAGAGCGGGAAGAATGAGAGAAAGAGAGGGAGAATGAGAGAGAGATGGAAAAAGAAAAAGAAGGGGGAGAATGGGGAAGAATGAGAGAGAAATGGAGAAAGAGCAGAAGAGAGAATGAGAGAGGGAGAATGAGGGAGAGATGGAAAAAGCAAATGAGAGGTGAGAATGAGAGAAAAAGAGGGAGAATGAGGGAGAAATGGAGGAAGAGCAAAAGAGAGAGAGAGAGAAATAAGGGGGAGAAGGAGAGAAAGAGATGGAGAAAGAGAGAGAGAGAGAATGAGATGGAGAAAAAAAAAGAGAGCGAGAGAGGTGGTCCATGACATTTCACCTCATCAATTTATTTATAGCCAATTTCTATAGCTTCCCATCTCACCACACAAGTAACTCTGGGCAACGTACAACAAAGCTGAAGGGGAAAGATTCATCTAATTTTTAGGCCTTTGGTGAGGTTGAGTGTAGCCATCTGTGGACTGAGCAGGTCAGCCATCCTCGTCATCTTCTATTCTTTGCTTTTGTTCATAATTACGTTTTTTCTTGGTTTTCTTTTTTTTAATCTTTTTATTCCTGAACCGCCCAAGAATTGCTGGGCATCAGCTAAGCATGTATATTTACATTCTTAAAGTTTTTAGAGCTACGGATGTCTGTTGCTTAGCAGTAGACTAGGATATAGGAAGTCTCTAGAGCAAGATGCTGTACGTTTCTTAGCGGATCTCACGGTTAGATTTTGGTTACAGAATATTTTGGAATGCATATGCCGGCAAGGAAGGCTTTTGTGCACGTATCAGCAGTTTACAGATGGTCTAGGAACATTCAGCTTTTTTTCCTTGTACTGTACAACTTCACAGTTTCAGGAAGAGGAAATTAAAATGCAAAATGTGTCCCTGATAGGCCCTGGCAAGGGAAGAAGAATTGCTTATGCTTTCTGGTTTCTAAGCCATAATTTTTTTATTCCAACAGCATTTCAATATGCTAAGTGTGAATCAAAGAGTTTCTAGGAATATTTGAAGTCTCCCGAAGCTGCTGAGGAGGCTGTAAGCATGAGAGAAGAAGAAATGCTGCCAATAGCAATAGCCCTTAGACTTATGTACTGCTTCACAGTGCTTTACAGCCCTCTCTAAGTGGTTTACAGAGTCAGCCTATTGCCCCCAACAATTTGGATCCTCATTTTACCCACCTCGGAAGGATGGAAGGATGAGTCAACCTTGAGCTGGTCAGGATCGAACTGCTGGCAGTGGGCAGAATTAGCCTGCAATAATGCATTCTAATCACTTGGAGGGGAGGGAGGAAGGAAGGAGGGAGGGAGGGAGGGAGGGAAGGAAGGAAGGAAGGAAGGAAGGAAGGAAGGAAGGAAGGAAGGAAGGAAGGAAGGAAGGGCAATATCATTTAGACTTATATACTGCTTCACAGTGCTTTTACAGTCCTCTCTAAGCAGTTTACAGAGTCAGCCTATTGCCCCCCACAATTTGGGTCCTCATTTTAATCACCTCGGAAGGATGGAAGGCTGAGTCAACCTTCAGCCTGGTGAGATTCGAACAGCCAAATTCCAGGCAGCCAGCAGTCAACAGAAGTAGCCTGCAGTACTGCACTCTAACCACTGCGCCACCGTGACTCATATGAACAGTGAAACTTGTTCATAATTCTTGCTGCAGTAAGCTGGCGATTCTAAGCAAGACATTTCTGGAGCACATATGAATTACTTCTGAGCATGTGCAGAAGGCCGGAAATTTTGCCGATGAACAGCGAAAAGGCATTCATTCAGAGCACCTGGCTCTTTCCATTTTTTCTATCATTTGAAACAGGAATCAAGTCATTTGTGGGCATGTCCTAGAACATGGATCTATTACTTGGAATCCTGACATTGGAGTCAGTTTAATGCAGGGGTCCTCAAACTTTTTAAACAGGGGGCCAATTCACAGTCCCTCAGACTGTTGGGGGGGGGCGGACCAACTGGGTAGGCGTGGCTAAGTCATGTGACTAGGTGGGCATGGCCAATTTAACAGTCCATTAAATAATGCACACAAATTAAACTTTAATTTGTTTTGCTCCTGGGGGTGTTTTATTTGCTTTTGTTTGCATGTCGCTCTTTTGGTTGACTTTTCTTTTTACTGCCGTGTTTTCCCGAAAATAAGATCCTGTCTTATATTTTTTTTGAACCCTGAAATAAGCTCTTGGCCTTATTGCCATGCGCTCAAAAGCCTGATTGGGCTTATTATCAGGGGATGTCTTATTTTGGAGGAAACAGGGTAGATCATTTTTTCAGTTGTTTAGGAGTCTAGTGGTCCACTTCAGAAAACTCAGTTTTGCAGCAATTCTTCTCAGCCCCAAGGAGCTTGAGAAACCTCTCTCTGTCGCTCCACTCTCTCTCTCTCTCTCTCTTTCTGTCTCCGTCTCATTCTTTCTCTTTCTTTTTCCCTCTCTCTCCCTCTCTCTCCCTCTCTCTCTCTGTTTATCTCTCTCTCTCTTTCTCTCTTTCTCCCTCTCTCTCTCGCTCTGTTTATCTCTCTCTGTTTATCTATCTTCTGGAGGCGGGAGAATGAACCAACCAATCAACCACCCCTGTTTTCCAAAGAACCCGAAGGCCAAACAAGGAATAATGGATGGAAAAGCTTGCCTTCAAAACTTGTGGGCGCTTCATCCCTGGAAGCTTTCAAGAACAGACTGCACTGCCCTCTGTCAGAAATGGTGTAGGGTCTCCTGCTTGGGAGGGGGGGTTGGACTAGATGACCTACAAGGTCCCTTCCAACTCTGTTAAACTGAGTTTTGCATCAGATCTGTGGGAATCAATCGATATAGCTTTAAAAGCAACTTACGCTTTCATAGGAAGGAGCTATGAAGGATCGCTGGGGACTCATTCAGAATTCCCTTGTGGGTTTTTATTCAGATTCTTTCAGTGGTTCATATGATACGAACAGCTTCCGCCGCTGTTTTTGCCGTTTGATGGTCTCGCGTTGCAATTCCTTCCTTTGACGAATGCAAAATTCTCGAGAGAGAGACACGGCGCAGTTATGCTTCTGTTCATAACGAAGTGAGGTTTTGATATACCGACAGAAGTACTTCCCTGAATAGTTTCCTGTATGAGATTGGAATATGCTTACAGAACACTTAATTACTTGACTCAAGATCGCTTAATACCACTCTACGATGCCTTGGTAAGGTCACACATGGAATACTGCACCCAGTGTTGGACACCACAATACATAAAAAGGTGTGCAGACTCTAGAAAGAGTGCAGAGAAGAGCAACAAAGAGGATTAAGGGGACTGGAGGCTAAAAGCATATGAAGAACAGTTGCAGGGATTAGGTGTGTCTATTTTAATGAAAAGAAAGACTAGGATGATATGATAGCAGTGTTCCAATATGCGGGGGGGGGGGGGAGGGTGCCACAAAGAAGAGGGGGTCAACCTATTCCCTAAAGCACCAGAGGGCAGGACAAGAAACAATGGATGGAAACTAATCAAGGAGAAAAGGTACCTGGAATGAAGGAGAAACTTCCTAACATTGAGGACAATTAACCAATGGAACAGCTTGCCTCCAGAAATCGTGGGCGCTCCAACACTGGAGGTTTTTAAGGAGAGTCTAGATAGCCACTTATCTGAAAATGGTATAGGTTCTCCTGCTTGAGCAGGGGGTTGGACTAGAAAACCTCCAATGTATCCCATTCCATTCCATTCCATTCCATTCCATTCCATTCCATTCCATTCCATTCCATTCCCTATTCTATTCTATTCTATTCTACTCTACTCTACTCTACTCTACTCTACTCTACTCTACTCTACTCTACTCTACTCTACTCTACTCTATTCTATTCTATTCTATTCTATTCTATTCTATTCTATTCTGTCTGAAAGTGCTTCCCCCTCTTCCCTGCCATTATATTCCAGAGTTTGCATTTTTGCAAGTAATTTTTGAAGATTTCTGAAGCAGGACAGTATCAGGCAGATGAGGCTGTGAGTAGCTGATGAAACTGTACACTTGATCTCAGCGACCCTGGTACTTGTCACATTCCTAAACAATTTTGCAAACATCTGCAATGAACATGACAGTTTCTGGTTTCGGTATCTACTGTTGCTTAGGGTATCTTTCCCATCTGTATGTGGAACTGTAAGAAAGTCTAACTTGGATTATTAACTGGAATTCTTAATATTTTGTTTATGGCCACAGCAAAGGCCAGAAACAAACCTATAACTCCAGCAATTGCATTTGTGTAATGAAGTTGACCTTATCTACGTATTGTGCCTTGTTCTCTGTTTCTTCCATTTCTCCCCTCTTTGTGATTTTTTATTTGGAGGGAGGGAATGAATTATCCTGTGTTGGACTCTCCTGGGGGAAAAACATCATTCGGGAGAACTCTAAAACCAATCAAAGATAGGGAGAGGGGAAAAAAAAGAGGTTTTGATTCTTTGTCTTCAAAGACTCTACTGCTACTTTCAAAAATAGAGAATTTCTCTAGAGAAGAGAATATTCATAGCTCAGGGTTGAATTGTAGGGTCTTCGATGCTCTCTGAGCTTGGTGGTTTTCTTGCAGGCATTTCATTACCAAACCAGATAACATCATCAGTGCTAAGGAGGGAGTGGGTTTGTGGAAAGGAGGAGGAGGTTTTCTTGCAGACATTTCATTATCAAACTAGGTAACATCACCAGTGTTAGAAGGAATGGGGTTTTGTGGATAAGAGGAACAATAGGAGGAGGAGAAGGAGGTGGTGGTGGTAAATTGAGATTTTCTTGCAGGCATTTCATTACCCAACCAGGTAACATCATCTGTGCTAGAAGGGAATGGGTTTCTGGAGAGGAGGAGGCCGAGGAAGCCGAGGAGGAGGTTGAGGAGATTTTCTTGCAGACATTTCATTACCAAACTAGGTAACATCATCAGTGCTAGAAGGAATGTGGGTTTCTGGAGAGGAGGAGGAGGAGGAGGAGGAGGAGGAGGAGGAGGAGGAGGAGGAGGAGGAGGAGGAGGAGGAGAAGGAGAAGGAGGAGGAGGAGGAGGAGAAGGAGGAGGAGGAGGAGGAGGAGGAGGAGGAGGAGGAGGAGGAGAAGGTTTTCTTGCAGGCATTTCATTGCCCAACCAGGTAACATCATCAGTGCTAGAACGGAGTAAGGTTTGTTGTTAGTCTATATGGTCATGGCTTGCCCTGTTAGATGGTCTTCACGATTCCGTGATTAGGCTGTACTTTACCGTTAGCTTGTTTGTCTGCATTGATAGTTCTTTGGTTTGGGGCGTTATTTACTCAACGGAATTTTTCCTTTGTTACTCTGTGCGATAAAACGGAACCCGGCATACTTGCTTTTACAGTGTCACCCAAGTCCTATTGATAGGAAACTTTAATCTGACTCCTTAAATCCTGGCTCTTTCCTAAGCAAACAATGGGATTGGCAGCCATTGTCCATCAACCAAAGTCACCGGAAGCCACCTCTGCTTATTTGCTGACCCGGCAAAATTCTTGTCCTTTGCTTTTTTTTATCTTCCTTTTCATCCCCCTTTGAAAAAAAATGTATGTCATTGCTGGAAGGAAGCCAAATAAAGAATGAAGGGGGGAAAAAAACCCCTCCCTCGGAAGCTGTTGCATTCCATAATTGCAAAAAAAATGTTCTTTGTTCCTTCTTCGTTCTGTCGTTATTGTTGGGAAAAAAAGAAACAGCTGTTTTGTTGAAAAGATGGATTAAATGCTTCTCTTGCAGCCCTGTCTGGTCAGTCCTCTTCTGGACAAACTTCCCATTTAACTTGTCCTGAGCGTAAAATAAGAGACTTAACGGCACATTTGCCGGCTGAGAGAGAGCAATGACTTAAAAAAATTTTCTGTGTGACGGGAGCCCGGGCTCCGAGTTCTCCTTGCCTGAAGCTTTGTGGCGAAGAACCGAGAGAAGGCTGCACCCGGAGGCCGGTTCTGTTTATAGCTCAGCCGAGGAACGCCGAGGTTCTTCTGGGATCTGCTTTCAGCTGTAACCTTCTCCTTCGGGTTAGTGGTTACAGCTGGGTCATCTGTGCGACGGTAATGCGTGCTCCCCTCCAGCAGGTTCAGATGAGGTCGCCGCTTGTCAAGCCAGACCGTTGCGAGAACTTTGAGCACGCTTGCACACTGCGTTCGGCGGGGGTCTCTGCTGGTGTACAGTACTGGTCAGGGATGAAATCTACTTACCTTCCTTACCGGTTCAGAAGTGCACGCACGTGCTCAGACCTGCACATGCCAAAACCTTCTGTGAATGCACAAAACACATTACTTCCTGGTTAAAACCCAGGAAGTAATGACACCTGGACGGGCGCTCTGCCATCACTACCGGATCGCTGAACAACCAGACAAATTCGCTACCGGACTGGGCGATCCGCCCTGATCTGGGAGCATTTCACCTTTGGTACTGATTACACCGGTAGTCCTTGACTTGCGACTGCAGTGGAGCCCAACATTTCTGTGGCTAAGCGAGATTGTTGTTAAGTGGGCTTTGCCCCATTTTGACAAACCGTTCTTGCCACCATTGTGAAATGAACTGCTGCAGATGGGAAGAAGTGAATCCGGCTTTCCCCATGGACTCTGCTTGCCAGAAGGTCGCAAAAGGGGATGATGTGACCCCAGGAGTGTGCAGCCATGAGTATGAGCCCGTTGCCAAGTGATTGAATTTTGAGGGGTCCTTGGGGCTCTCTGAGTGTGCTTGTTTTCTTGCAGATGTTTCATTATCCTAACCCAATTAACCAGTGGAACTAGCTTACCTCCAGAAATCGTGGGTGCTCCATTACTGGATGTTTTTAAGAAGAGACTGGACAGTCACTTATCTGAGATGGTATAGGTCAGTGATGGCTAACCTTTTTGTCGTCATGTGCCAAAAGAGGGGGGAATGCAGAGCGGTGGTACGTGTGTGTGCCCACACCCATAATTCATTGCACCCCGCACCCTGCACATGTGTGCACGACCCCACCTGCGGTCCCCCCACTTTTGGCACAGGATGGCACGGTAGGTCTGTTTTTCACCCTCCCCAGGTGCCAGAGGCTTTCTTGGAACCTGGGGAGGGTGAAAATGGCCTCCCCCCCCCCGGTGGCTGGAAAAGGCCCGTTTCCCGGCTTGCGGTAGGACCGGAAGGCCCGAAAATCAGCTGGCCAGCACATGCATACGCGCTGGAGCTGAGCTATGGCACCGCTCGCGTGCCCACCGATATGGCTCCGCGTGCCACCTGTGGCACGTGTGCCATAGGTTCGCCATCACGGGTATAGGTTTTCCTGCTTGAGCAGGGGGCTGGACTAGAAGATTTCCAAGGTCCCTTCCAACTCTATTCTATTCTAACTAGGCAACCTCACCATCACTAGCACTGATGATATTACCTACCCTGTTTCCCCGAAAATAAGACCCAACTGGAAAATAAGCCCTAGCATGATTTTTCAGGCTGTTCCTCTAATATAAGCCCTGCCCCAAAAATAAGCTCCAGTTAAGATTGTCAGCCAAATGGACACATTCAGTACCGCATTACCCCGAAAATAGGATCTAACAGGGAAAGAAGCCTTAATGCGTCTTTTAGAGCAAAAATTAATATAAAACCTGGTCTTATTTTCGGGGAAACACGGGTAATTGGGGTAATGAAACGTCTGCAAGAAAACAAGCAAGCTCAGAGAGCACCAAGGACCTCTCACTTCAACCCTAAGCTACAAATATTCTCTTCATTGGGACTGATTTTTTGATCACGTGACTGTGGGGATGCCACAATGGTCATAAGTGATTATTTACATTACAAGGGGATAAGAAGGGGAACCCATCAAATGACACCAAACTGGCAGGAATAGCCAACACTCCAGAAGATAGGCTCAAGATACAGAAGGATCTTGACGGACTTGAACATTGGATGCTGCCTAACAAAATGAAATTCAATGGTGAAAAAAGTAAGGTTCTACATTTAGGCAAGCTATTCCACAGGCTTATTGTCGTCACCATGAGGAAATCCCTCATGGTCATGTGGTCAAAATCCAGGTGTTTGTCAGGTATTTATGACAGTCGAGCTGCCCCAGGGTCATGTGATCACCTTTGCAACCTTCACAGCTGGCTTCCCATAAGCAAAGTCAATATAAGGAGCCAGGCTTGCTTTATGACCGCATAAGTCATTTAACGACTGCAGTAATTTGCTGAACGACCGTAAAATTGGACACAAACTTGTTTCGTTTCCAAGAACAGCACATAGCCTTTCTAAAGCGATTTCATTTTTGTGTATCGTTTTAAATTCATTTAAAAAACAAGACTTCATTTTTGTTGTATCTCAATTCTACTTAATGTATTTCTTTACAAAGGACATCTGTATTTTATTTTATTTATTTTTTTTTTGCAGCCTGTGTAGACACGAGAGCTCATGCATCATTAAATGTCATTTAATCCTTAGCGGAGATGCTGTGTTACAAACAAGCCGTGTTAAATGTCAAGTCAGCTGTTCGCTGTTTGGTTTGTCGTCCGTTGCTGTGCTGTGAAGCACAAGACACCCCCCCCCCCGATGGTCTGATGTGGTAGCCATAAAAAAAAAAAAAAACCCTTTGCAGCAAAAATTAGCAATGTGTGCCCAAAGCATTGTGTGTTTTTTAAATGTTAAGCATCACTTAGGTGAGATGGGGGGAGGTTATAGAAGTGGGATGATGATGAATGAAGAAATGAATACATGTTTAAATAAATGCGTGTGTGTGTGTGCGTGTCTGTGTGTAGTGATGTTGGCATTCTGCCCAAAGCAGCAGCTTTTCATAATTTTATCTAGGAGACCTTTGTTATTGCCTTCATTTGAGTGTCCTACAGAAACCTGCTTCCTGGATCAGCTGATCTACTAACCATTGTCCAAACATTAAGAAATGCGGTTGCAAGCTTCCTGTATTATTTACTGACAACCTGGATACCCATGCTTCGCTACAAAACTTATGTGATGGGGGCTCGATAAATGGGCACTTAAAGCTTAAAAATTAATGAGTAGTTACGATCGGCCTCTCCTCTCCCCTTCTCTCCCTCAGCCTTGCCCCACAGAAACCTATCCTATCCTATCCCCCTTCTCTCCCTCAGCCTTGCCTCACAAAAACGTCTCCTATCCTATCCTATCCTCTTCTCCCTCTCAGGCTTTCTAGCCCCTTCTCTCCCTCAGGCTGCCCCACAGAAGCCTCTCCTCTCCCCTTCTCTCCCTCAGCCTTGCCCCACAGAAGCCTCCCCTATCCTATCCCCTTCTCTCCTTCAGCGTTGCACCACAGAAACGTCTCCCATCCTATCCCCTTCTCTCCCTCAAGCTTTCTAGCCCCTTCTCTCCCTCAGGCTTGCCCCACAGAAGCCTCCCCTATCCTATCTCCTTCTCTCCCTCAGAGTTGCCCCACAGAAGTCTCCCCTACCCTTTCTTTCCCTCAGCCTTGTGCCACAGAAATGTCTCCTACCGTATCCCTTCTCTCCCTCAGGCTTTCTAGCCCCTTCTCTCCCTCAGTCTTGCCCCACAGAAGCCTCCCCGTCCTATCCCCTTTCTCTCCCTCAGCCTTGTGCCACAGAAACATCTCCTACCCTATCCCCTTCTCTCCCTCAGGCTTGCCCCACAGAAGCCTCCCCATCCTATCCCCTTTCTCTCCCTCAGCCTTGTGCCACAGAAACGTCTCCTACCCTATCCCCTTCTCTCCCTCAGGCTTTCTAGCCCCTTCTCTGCCTCAGGCTTGCCCCACACAAGCCTCTCCTATGCTATCCCGTTCTCTCCAGAGTTATTTTCAATTCGGGAGGGAGTACAACTAATTGGCATCAGAGCGTGTTAATAATAATGTAAGAAATACTAATGCTCTGATGATCATTTCAAAAAATCCTTTCTTAGTGAGCACCTAGAAGCCAAGAGGAACATACGTGGCAAATTTCAAGTTTGTAGGCTTTACAGTTCTGGAGATTTCGTGATTACGGCGTGAGTGTTTTTTGCATTTATATATATAGATTTTAAGAGCCTTTAGGAACTAGAATATCATTTTTCCCCCTCCTGTATGGAAGTCTATGGAGATTATCAGTCACCCAGGTCTTGGTTGTGCCAAAGGTGCTTTTTGAAGAGGCAATTGGACTTTCTTTCTTTTTGCTTGAAGACATTTCACTTCTCATCCAAGAAGCTTCTTCAGTTCTTCAGAACTGAAGTTCTTCAGAAGAAGGTTCTCATGTGAGAAGCGAAATGTCTTCAAGGAAAAAAAAAACCACAAGAAAGTCCAGTTGCCTTTTGGAAAAGCACTTTTGGGATATTGTCAGGCACAAATAACTAGGAGCATTTCTTGGGTTTAAAACACAGAAGAGTTTATGATTGTTACCTGTAATCTGACAGGAATCTAGTCTTTCCAAAGCTAAATGAGCGTTAGCTAAAAATGGAGTTCACAGGAGGCAGGGCTTGGTTTCTTTGTGGCAGTGTAATGACTCCAAACAGATAACATGTTTAACTCCACGTTCCAGTTCAGCCTGACGTTCTCCGATAGATAGATAGATAGATAGATAGATAGATAGATAGATAGATAGATGATAGACAGACAGACAGATGATAGATTTAGATTTAGATCTATAGACAGATATAGATAGATAAAAGGGATATGGTTTATGACTGTAATAAAGGTTGGATTGACTGAATTGGTATAGGGCAGTGATGTCTAACTTTTTCCGGACCAAGTGCCCAAAGCGTGTGCGTATGTGCGTGAATGCGCGTGCACACGCCTGAACCCCCAAAATGCAATGTGTGCAGCCCCCACGCATGTGCCCCATCCCCCGTGAATGCATGTACAGCCCCACGCACGTCCCCCACCGCCCTGTGCATGCTCAGCAGAGACCCAACCACACTGGCCGGTGGGAGGCGCACGCTCATGCGTGGTGGAGCTGAACTGGGGCGACAGCTCACGTGCCCAGAGAGAGGGTATTGCGTGCCACCTGTAGCACACGTGCCATAGGTTCATCATCACGGGTATAGGGATTCCTGCCTGGGCAGGGGGTTGGACTCCAAGGTTCCTTCCAACTCTGTAATTCTATTATTCTGACTCATGGTTAAGACTGAACCAAGATTGCCTTCCTAAGAATCTTTCTGGATCACTGATTTCCATTATGAACGGAAGGGAGGTTAGGAAATTGTCATAGCTCATGTGGACAGTGGCTTTAGAAGGTATTTGAAGTTGACCTGGAGCCGGGTTGAACTGACATGATCTCCGGGGGTGTGTGTGTTTTAATTGCTTCTGGCTTAACACTTGGATATTCTTGTTTCTTGGAAGGCCGGCTGCTGATATTTATGGCCTTCAGAGCACAGGATGGGTTGCATAATCTCTTTGTCAAGGTCATCGGTTGATGTGAGCTGTGCCGAAATGTGGGGGAGGAGGGAAATCGGTTGAGAAACAGCTCTGGTTCTTTCCCGCACCCCCATCTCTTTCTCCCATGTGTGGTTAAAACTAGTACTTAGGTCGTCGTTTCCTCTTCACGCTCACATACCTGTAAGGCAGTGGTTCCCAAAGTGGGGCCTACACCCCACAGGGGGGGCAATTTGATTTTTAATGGGGGCAATTTGAACTTTGTTTAAACCAAGTTAATGGCCTTTTACGCTTCCTCCATGTGAGTAGAGTTCACTTTTTGAGTAAAGTTAAGAATTATATGATATGGGGGTGGGTGGGGAATCATGATTTTAGAGATTCTTAGATGGGGCATGGCCAAAAATAAGGTTGGGAATCACTGCTGTAAGACAATAAAATAGAATAACAGAATTGGAAGGGACCTTGGAGGTCTTCTAGTCCAATTCCCTGCTTAGGCAAGAAACCCTACACCACTTCAGACAAATGGTTGTCCAATCTCTTCTTAAAAACTTCCAGTGTTGGAGCATTCACAACTTCTGGAGGCAAGTTGTTCCACTGATTAATTGTTCTCACTGTCAGGAAGTTTCTCCTTAGTTCTAGGTTGGTTCTCTCCTTGATGAGATTCCACCCGTTGCTTCTTGTCTGCTCTCAGGTGCTTTGGAGAATAGCTTGACTCCCTCTTCTTTGTGGCAGCCCCTGAGATATTGGAACACTGCTATCATGTCTCCCCTGGTCCTTCTCTTCATTAAACTAGACATACCCAGTTCCTGCAACCGTTCTTCCTATGTTTTAGCCTCCAGTCCCCTCATTATCTTTGTTATGACCCAACGGTTTGATGCTGTGACTATTTCCTCTTTAGATGAAACCAAAGCATCCTTAATTGTATGCTGAAAAGCCAGGCAGTCTCTTTCGAGAACGGAGAGGCGGTGCATTACATAACGGCGATGGTTCATGAACTGCAGAATCAGTTAAATGAAAGAAGCCCCGTTGTGTTTGCTTGTGCTGAAATCCTGACTTTAATGGAATTTGACTCACGTGTTTTCGTGGCATTGGTCAATTCGTTGTCTTAAGTAACCCCTTCCAGTTTGGAAGTCTTAAGAGAAAAAGACGTGTGAGAGCACCCCAGGAATTAGCACTGTTTTTGAAATAAGATTCCAGGTGGTCCTCCACTTACGACGGAACTGTTCAAAGGGACAAACGGCACTGAAAAATGTGACTGATGACCGTTTTTCACAGTTACGACCTTTGCACCCCGCGATCATGTGATCAAAATTCAGACGCTTGTCCACTGGCTCATATGTATGACCTTTGCTGTGTCCTGTGGTCCCCTTTTGCGACCTTATGATGAGCAAACTCAATAGGGAAGCCAGATTCACTTAACAACCGGGTTATTAACTTATCAACCGCAGAGATTCACTTGCCAGCTGGGGCAAGAAAGTTTGTAAAATGGGGCAAAACTCACTTAACAAATGGTGCTGAAATCCTGACTATAATCAAAGTTTTCTCGTGGTATTTGTTGATTCATTGTTTTTGTTTGTTTGTTTGTTTGTTTGTTTATTCATTAATTAGTGTGCAGCATTCATGGACTAGCAATATATATTTACATTTAACCTAGATTAGTAGACCTCAATAAAATATAAATGTTAAAAAGATCTAGAATAGAATAAAGCCGAATATAAAATGGAGTGGAGTGGAGTGGAGTGGAGTGGAGTAGAGTAGAGTACAGAGCTGGAAGGGCCCTTGGAGGTCTTCTAGTCCAGCCCCCTGCTCAAGCAGGAGAACCTATGCCCTTTCAGGCAAGTAACTGTCCAGTCTCTTCTTAAAAACCTCCAGTGATGGAGCGCCCATGATTTTTGGTGGCAAGCTGTTCCACTGGTTGATTGACCTCAGTGTTAGGAAGTTTCTCCTTAATTCCAGGTTGCTTCTCTCTTGGATCAATTTCCAACCATTGCTTCTTGTCTTACCCTCTGGTGCTTTGGAGAATAATTTGACCCCCTCTTCTTTGTGGCAGCCCGTCAAGTATTGATCTATGCTCTCCTGTTGCCCCTAATTCTTCTTTCCTTTAGACTAGCCAAACCCAAATCCTGCAACCGTTTTTCATAGGTTTCAGTCTCCAGGCCTTTGATCATCTCAGTTGCTCTTCTCTGAACTTTTTCCAAAGCCTTAACATCTTTTTTTGTAGTATGGCGACCAAAATTGCTTGGAGTGTTCCAGGTCTGGAATCTATCTTGAAATATAAATTTCTAGGCGATCTTACTGTCAAAGTGCAGCATCGCTTATATTTTTTTAAAAAATCAAACACTAGGCCGGTATATGCTCTCAGCTGACAGTTTGACAGGGGGAACCACACAGTCCCACTGAGGGGAGGATACTACGCCCTGATTTAGGAGATCTAAGATCCCGTTAGGAGATCTAAGAGAACAGGAATTGTGAGAGAATGTTAGTAATTAGTACTATTTTGGAAATAGAGTTACTACATCCAAGCCAGGTGCTGAAAAGTAATCTTCAAAAGCCATTTATTACAAATAAAAGGTAAAGGTAAAGGTTCCCCTCACACATATGTGCTAGTTGTTCCTGACTCTAGGGGGCGGTGCTCATCTCCATTTCGAAGCCAGAGAGCCAGCGCTGTCCGAAGACGTCTCCATGGTCATGTGGCCGGCATGACTCAATGCCAAAGGCGCACAGAACACTGTTCCTTTCCCACGAAAGGTGGTCCCTATTTTCCTACTTGCATTTTTTACCTGCTTTCAAACTGCTAGGTTGGCAGAAGCTGGGACAAGTAACAGGAGCTCACCCCGTTAAGCAAGCCCTAGGGATTCGAACCGCTGAACTGCCAACCTTTCAATCGACAAGTCTTAGCCACTGAACCACCGCGTCCCTTTATTACAGATATGCAGACCATTTTCTGGGATCCAGGCATATCTTTTTGGTTCTCCCCTGCTGAGAAATTAAACCCTCCTCACACACACACACCTTTTTTTTTTGGCTCCACAGGGCTATCTATCATGCAAGGTTTTAAATGTTGCCCCAGGGACTTGGATAATTGACCTTCATTCAGCAAAATTGTATCTTGCAATCCTGTTAACTTGATTTTTACTCTAGGGGTTGGAGTTTTCAAGTTTTTGGAGCTGGGTTGACGTCTTGCAGATTTTGAGGCCTGACCTGAAATGTCTTCACGAAAATAAGACCTCCCCGAATTTGTTATGATTTCTTCCGAGATGGATTTGAAATGACAGATAGTTTGCATTCTTAGTAGGCAATATTTTACAGGCCTAGAAATGTATGTTTAAGCAGCTACAGCCTAAACCAATAGTCCGTCCTTCCTTCCTTCCTTCCTTCCTTCCTTCCTTCCTTCCTTCCTTCC
>WNWU01000025.1:10502891-10513090 GCA_012654045.1 Ptyas mucosa
ATGTATATGTATATGTATATGTATATGTATATGTATATGTATATGTACCGTGTTTCCATGAAAATAAGACCCTGTCTTATATTTTTTTGAAGCCTGAAATAAGCACTTGGCCTTATTTTCGGGGAGGTCTTATTATTTTGGGGAGCGTGGAGCAAGATGGGGCTCCTCTTGCCGTCTTACCTGATTTCCAGCTCTGTCTCTCTAACTCTAACCAGAGGAAATGGCAGGGACCGGTTGGAAGGGACCTTGGAGGTCTTCTAGTCCAACCCCCTGCTTAGGCAGGAAACCCTACGTCACTTCAGACAAATGGTTATCCAACAACTTCTTAAAAACCTCCAGTGTTGGAGCATTCACAACTTCTGGTGGCAAGTTGTTCCAATGATTAATTGTTCTAACTGTCAGGAAATTTCTCCTTAGTTCTAGGTTGGTTCTCTCCTTGATTAGTTTCCACCCATTGCTTCTTGTCCTGCCCTCAGGTGCTTTGGAGAATAGCTTGACTCCCTCTTCTTTGTGGCAGCCCTTGAGATATTGGCAGGCTGCTATCATGTCTCCCCTGGTCCTTCTTTTCATTAAACTAGAAACGTAACTTTTCATTAAACTAGATCTTGCAAACTGATTCTAAACCTCACAAATCAATTCCTTTCAGGGCAAGGAAGTGATCGAGCATTATCTAAAGGAGCTGATATCCCAAGGGATCACTTTTATCCCTCGGTGGACTCCCCCGGAAGTCAAGGGGAGCCTCAGGAAGAGGAGTCCATCCGGAAGCAATAACGGTACGATATCGCAGGAAACCCACCCGCACGGAAGCGAGAAAGAACAGCGAGGCAACAACGCCTGCCCTGCGGGGGAGGCTTCGACTCCTGAAGGTAATGGCTTATAACAGCTGGATCCGTGGCAGCTGTTTCCATTAACCTCACCGTTCCTTCTGCCGTATCTCGAACCGCTTTGGATTTTTGAACCCGGTCCTGCTTCTAATCTCCTCTCCATTTCTTTGCTAACGCGCCGCTCTACCTGTTAAAATTTTGCAATCTGGTCTTTTCCAAGAAACCTAATGCTCAGGATAACACGGATGAACTTAAGTTTTGATTCTTGGACTTCTGCTGCTCCATCTCATCGTTCCTGTTTTTTTCAGTTGCGGTAAACTTGCACTGGGAACGGCGGCCGATCCTATTGTCCTCTCCCACGGCTTTGAAAAAAATCTCTTTCATTCTCGTCTGTATGCGTGTGTGTGTGTCTCTCTTTGTTTCAAGAAGCTTCTGGCACCGCTGCCGCCTCTGGATTTTTCTCTTCCTGGCACAGCGGCTGATGAGCTGGTTGGATACAGATGTCCACTCCAAAGGATGGCTACTCTTTGGAGCATTTTCCTTCTGTTTCCCTGGTCTGCTGCAGTTGTGCTCTTCTGCTTCGGAGGGGGGGGGGGACCCATCTTGCAAAAGCATTGCATTCTTTCCAGCCAGTTTTTTTCCCCACCCCTCCCCATCAGCCTCGATCGCTTTGCATTTCTCTTCCCAGGCTTGAAAAAAACTCAGCCAAAAAGGGAAGAAATTGATCTGAAACCTGGCTTGATCCGAAACTAGCTAAATCCAGTTGATTTAGAGAATTTAGAATTCTTTTTTTTTTTAAAGAGGAACTAGGTGCTCTCTTAAATCGTTTCTGGCGTTGCACAGATCGAATGCTTCGGCAGCTCACACCACGAATGTCCTTGTGATTTCTGATATGTTGTTGACTCCGACCACCACGGCTTCGGCACAGTGTCAAATGCCTCCGGCCTGTTGGGGGCCAGATCCCAAATAATCATGTCATGATAGTTACCATTCCACCTCCATTGCAGGATTGTCCAAAGGAAAGGGGGCCGAGGTAAGAAGAATCAGGAACGGAATAAAACGTACACTGAAATGATGAGTCCGGTTGAAATTTCAATATTTTTTTTCCCTGTATTATTTTTATTATTAGTGAAATACAGGTAGTCCTCGACTTACGGCCACAATTGAGCACATAATTTCTGCTGCTAAGCGACACGGTTGTTAAGTGACTTTCGCTCCATTTTGCGACCTTTCCAGCCACGGTTAAGTTAAGTTAAACAAAACACTGTGGTTGTTCAGTTACTAATACGGTTGTTAAGTGAATCACTGCAGCTGCTTGTTAAGTGACCCTGACTTCCCCTTTGACTCTGCTTGTTGGAAGGTCGTAAAAGGGGGGATCACGTTCCCCTGTGACACTGCAACCATCATAAATACATGCTAGTTGAGAGCCAAATTTTAACCACGTGACTGTGGGGATGCTACAACGGTCGTAACGGTGAAAAACTGTGATTTTTTCTCCCCAGTGCCATTGTAACTTCGAACGGCCATTAAAAGAATGATCGTAAGTCGAGGACTACCTATATAGACTTGAGGTCTGCTTCAGGCTCCTGATACAGGGCTTTGGGCTAAGGCCGGAGGGAAGCACCGCTGGTGGAAAAGAGCCGGACGGCCTTGTTCCAGTGGGACTGCCTCATGGCCTGGAACTGGCTGACCATCTCAGCCCGCTGAGCCTCCAGGTGCCAGCAGCTGGCTTTGCATTCCCACAGGTCTTCCCTCTGCTTGGAAAGCCTATGCTCCTAGTCCTCAGCGAGGTGCTTCTGCTGAGCCTCCTTCTCGGTCAGATCCAATTTGAACTGAGCTGTTGTGCCAACTCTTTCTCGTGGTGGCTGCTTAGCTCCAACAACTGCTTCCTGTTGTGGCCCTAAGGAGCCCGGGTGGGGAGGCAAGGAGTGGAGTGGCTGGGAGGGGAGGGGCGAGTAGAGGCTGGCGAGGTGCCCCTCGATGCGAGTGACATCGAGTTGACCACACAGACCGAGTCACATGACCACCTAGCCACGCCCACCCAGCCGGTCATTAGGCAGATCATATTAGTGGTCCGCGGGATTTAAAATTATGAATTTAGTGTTCCCTGAGCTCCGAAAGGTTGGTGACCCCTGATATAGATGGTATAGAAATGTATTGCTGCACATTCTAATTTTTTGGTAATATGAAAACCTTTCAGAAATTGATCATCCTTGCATTCATTTCTCATCATCAGGAGTTCCCGTATATTTCCATCTATCTCAAATCATTCTGTGCCGGATTTGATAAGACCAATGTTATTTTATAAAACGTCAAATTCTGTATTTTGGGAAGATGAGTCAACATCACCATGACATTTTTAACTGCTGTTTCCCCCAGAACTGTATTAACTTCTGTTCTAACTGGAAATCAAGAGTGAACGTAGCTGGAAAAGTCCAAGGAATATGCATCAGAGCCCTCAATTGTCTTACAAGGCCAGCAGAAGAAGGAGCCAAGTTTTAAAATGTTCTATGAAAGCCTCTCGGGTTGAGGAAGAACCGTATTTTTGGAAATAACAAACTTCAAACGTCTTCCTCAGGAGCAAACCTTGTAGTTTTTGAACAAGATGGCAGGTAGTCCTCGTTTAGTGACCATGGTTGGGATTGGCAGTTCTGTCACTAAACAAAGTGATGGCTAAGAAGGAAAATAGGTGACTGCAAGTGACTTTTCCCTTTTCCCATGCCTGCCCCCCTTTGAATTGCTCGCAGCACTGGAATAATTACCATATATACTCGAGTATAAGCCGACCCGAATATAAGCCGAGGAACCTAATTTTACCACAAAAAAAAAACACAAAAAACTGGGAAACTTTTTTACTCGAGTATAAGCCTAGGGTGGGAAATGCAACAGCTACTGGTAAATTTCAAAATAAAAATAGATACCAATAAAATTACATTAATTGAGGCATCAGTAGGTTAAATGTTTTTGAATATTTATTTCAAAGAAAAACAGTAAACTAGCTCTGTAAGTGCATTGTGTAAATTACACTATAACTAAATTACACAAGAGAATGTAGTATATATATCAAAAATAATTCAATAAAAATTTAATCTGATACATTGGGTTAAGTGATGTAGGGCTTGATCTAATTTCAGGCAAGTTCAAGCCTCTGTTAAGAGATACCTGCATTCTCTCTCTCTCTCCCTCTCCCTTTCTTTTTTTCCCTCTTTCTTTCTTTCTTTGTCTCTTTCTTTCTTCCGTCTCTTTCTTTTTGGCCTTAGCAAGCCTCCCTGCAGCCCCTGGAAGCCAAAACGGGGCACAGGGGGGCGCCGCACCCCTCCTATGCCCCATTTTGGCCTTAGCAAGCCTCCCTGCAGCCCCCTGGAAGCCAAAACGGGTTGCAGGAAAAAAAGGGCAGTTTTTTCCTCACTTGAATATAAGCCGAGGGGGAGCTTTTTTCAGCATTAAAAATGTGCTGAAAAACTAGGCTTATACTCGAGTATATACAGTAACAAGAAAGGAATTAATGTTCATACTTACGCTCATTGGAGAGAAAGGGTAACAAGAGAGTAAGCAGGCACACAATGGGAAATGCATATCAAAAGCAATGCATTGGTGACAGCAGCCTGAAAATGCCACACAAGCAGCCAGTGTGCTCTCCATTTGGTATTCCCCAAACAAGTTAGGCATAGGAGAGATTGCCTACAGAGATTGTTTCATTTCCCCCCCCCTCCCTTCCTCTTGCAAAGCGAAGAGATTGGAGAGAAAGGGATTTCAAAAGAGCAAGCAGGCACACATCAGGCTGTGTTCATGACTGCATGCCTGTACTAGAATATTGTTTTCCATTGTATGTGCCTGCTTACTCTCTTATAATCCTTTCTCGAATCTCAGAATCTGCAGGAATGGAAGAAGGAAAAACAACAGATCAGGCCCCGCGCAAGCTTACTTGACTGCAGTGGGGGATCATGGGATGAGAGATACTGCAAAGGTCATACATGTAGGCATGGGCTGCAAAGTTATTATTTTTTTCCAGCACTGTTGCAACATTCAGATGGTTACTGAACGAGGCAGCAGGGTAAGCAAGGACTACTTGTAAACATTCTTGCAGGCTGTCTGCAAGCAAATGGCAAGAAACGCATTCATAGCTTTACTCTCCCATGGCTGCTTTATTTTTTCCCCTGAGCTTCTCCCATGGCTGATTTTTCTCTCTCCCTAGGGGACAAACTGGATGCTGATTACATAGAACGTTACCTGGGACAACTAAGTCCCATGCAGGAAAGCTGCTTGATCAGACTTCGTCAGTGGCTCCAGGAAATGCAGAAAGGAAAGGTAAATGGGGGGGAAGGGAAGCCGTGGTTAGGTATATAACTCATCTCCTCTGTAACAGTAACAGAGTTGGAAGGGACCTTGGAGGTCATCTAGTCCAGCCCCCTGCTCACGCGGGGAGACCTGGACTAGGGATTCGAACCGCCGAACTACTGACCTTTCTGATCGACAAGCTCGGTGTCTTAGCCACTGAGCCACCTAGTCAGTATCTTCCTTGGATGCTGCTGTCCCATTGTTGAACTTGTGAAGGAAACTGGGAGCAGCTTGCCTTAACGGTTGACAAGATTGCATTCTGAATCCGTTTCCTTCTGTCTGAAGGACATATTTGAACGGTTTTCCTTGCTGTGCGACTTCAAGATGTCCCAAAGGTGCTTTTTTTCCAGGAGGCAACTGGACTTCCTTGGTTTTTTTTTCTTTGGAAGACGTTTCGCTTCTCATCCAAGAAGCTTCTTCAGTTCTGACTGGATGGTGGGGAATGGAAGGATTGATATTCCTTGCAGACAGCTGGTCATTTGCATCCTTTTAGTGGGTCGTTGAAGTACTTGGAGGTTTATCTGTGTCCTCAGGGTCACCTGAGTGGTTTTCCTGGTTCCTGTAGTCTGCAATTTTTTCCCCCTCTGGAAATCCATTCCTCTTCCCACACCATTCAAAGGGTGTTCATCCCAAATTGTATAGCTCAAAGTCTGTAGAGGTTCTCAGCCATTCAGGTCATGGTTGTCCCAAAGGTGCTTTTTCAGGACTTTCTTGTTTTTTCTTTTGAAGACGTTTCGCTTCTCATCCAAGAAGCTTCTTCAGCTCTGACAGGACACTGGGGAATGGAAGGATTTATATTCCTTGCAGACAGCTGACGTTTGAAGAAACATCTTCAAAAGAAAAAAAACAAGGAACCAGGAACACTACTCAGGTGAAAAAATGTGTCTTATACTCCGAAAAATACGGTAATTCTCTCTTTTGCTCAGGTTCCCAAAGATGAATACATCCTCCGTTTCCTGAGGGCTCGGGACTTCAATATTGACAAGGCTCGGGAAATGCTCTGCCAGTCCTTGGCATGGCGAAAGCAATACCAGGTGGATTACATTCTGCAAACGTGGAGGCCCCCTTCCCTTTTGGAGGAATTCTACGCCGGGGGCTGGCATTACCAGGACAAAGGTGAGCATCTACCTGTTGCCCTCTGGTCAGTGTCAGGGTATGAAGTTCATCAGTCTGTGAGTCATTCATCATTCAGTTACCTTAGCATGACTCTGGGGTGGGCTTCTTGGGTGCAATGTTGAATTTGCCATTGCTGTTCAGCATTTAAAACTGTCAAGTGGGACAGGTGGAACAGATCTGGTCCACATATTATAGTCCGATTAAACTGATTTTTGGGGACACAGTGGTGTGTCGATCGAAAGGTCAGCAGTTCAGCGGTTCGAATCCCTAGTGCCATGTAACAGGGTGAGCTCCCGTTACTTGTCCCAGCTTCTGCCGATTAGCAGTTTGAAAGCACGTTAAAAATGCAAGTAGAAAAATAGGGACCACCTTTGGTGGGAAGGTAACAGCATTCTGTGTGCCTTTGGCATTGAGTCATGCTGGCCACATGACCATGGAGACGTCTTCAGATAGCGGTGGCTCTTCGGCTTTGAAACCGAAGATGAGCATCTCCCCCTAGAGTCGGGAACGACTAGCACATATGTGTGAGGGGAACCTTTACCTTTACCTTTACCTTTAAACTGATTTATTGCTAAACAGCCTATGAGCAGAAATCTTCTCAACAAACAGCACCTGCTTGAAGATAGACGGGACGATGGAATTCAAGGAAAGTTGGACTTGGTTCATTTGCGACTACGTCGGGATTCTAGGCTGATCCCCTTTTTAACTCCACCCCTCTAGCTTCTGCCATTCCTGCTTCTGCAAATCTCAGTTTTGAACGCTTTTGCCAAAATGCATGTAAAAGTAATTCCAAAGAGAACCAGGAAATTTATTTATTTATTGGTTCGATTTATATGCTGCCCTCCTCCGGAGACTCAGGGCAGCTTACAATGAGTTAAGCAATAGCCTTCATACTTTTGTATATACCTGCTTAGTAGGGCTTTTGGCCCCCCCCCTAAGCAGTGTTCTTTTTTATACAAAGTCATCTTATTGCCCCCACAATCCGGGTCCTCATTTTACCTACCTCAGAAGGATGGAAGGCTGAGTCAACCTTGAGCCTGGTGAGATTTGAACTTGCAGTAATTGCAGGCAGCTAGTGCTACTTAACAGCACTTTAGTCTGCTGTGCCACCAAGGCTCATCCCATAAATAAACTAAAATAAAAATAAAATAATAATAATCTTCTATGATGGCAAAGGCTCAGTGTCTACAAGGCTGTAATACCTACAGTCAATATGAATTGCAATGTAGTCATTTCACAATGCAAAATCTGGCCTTTTGTCCTTCGGTGTCTGGCCCCAAAAGACAAACTCTGTGGGAAAGCTAAAACTACTTTTATTGAGAGCGGCTACAATAATCGAATTTTGTAAGTCAAACTGTGCTGTATCTCTTCCACTTCTTACATTATAGTGAATTAGGGAGGTGTCTCATTGAGCCTCTTCTGCGTATTTTCTATCTGTTGCGAACTTAAAGTATGTTTCATCCCTCTATCGAGATAAACTTCTTTGGTCTTTATATTACATCACAACATTCTGTGCAAATACCTAAGTCATGTGGTTTGTCATTTGTGGTTCTCGTATGGCCCCCTTCTCCCCAAACCTATGGCTCTGAATAGTGACATTTTGAATAGTGAATATTCATTTTCACGTTCTCATCTGGTCCATTTCCAAAACTGCATTATTGGTAGCTATTTTTGTTCATCGTAGTGCTGGTTCTCAATCCTTTTTGAATTCACCGTGCAATATGGAATGTAGCCGTTGTTCTGCAGCAGAACAGAAAATTATTAAGCATGCATAACATGTATAAACCATATATAAAGTCATGCTTTGACTTACGTCAAACTGTTGTGGCCTGTCAGCGGCCTGTGCAGCTGGTAGCTGATTCCGACAGCAAGGAGGCTGGTGTGGTGCTGCGCCAGCAGCCTATGCAGCTGGCACTCAAGTCGGACAATGAGGAGGCTGGAGAAGATGTGGTGCCAGGGGCAGAGATTCAGCCAGGGCCTTCAGAACCTCCAGAAGCTTCCATGTGTGAAGAGGAAGAAGTGGAGGAGCCTCTTCTCGCATGGGCATGCAGAGCTGCCAAAAGGCAGGAGTGGCTCCTCAAGAGGAGGTCTCCTCGAGAGTAAGGCTTGGGGCTAATTGGCCACTCCCTTAGCCTATTTAAGGAGGAATGCCAACTGAAGCAATTTGCAGGGAACAACTTCGTTCACTCTCCTTTGTGCCTTGATCTTAGTTCTCTGCAAATTGCTTTTGGGCTTTCTGCCAACCATAGTAAGATTACGATTATTTATTCTTTGGATTCTTGTAGGCTGTTAAGAAAGTTAATTAACAGCCTTTGTTTGAAAAAGACTGATTTAATTTAGTAAACTAAGGTTTGTACAGACTTTGTGTGTGCTGCGTTCTTCGGGGCCTGTAGCTGGGGCAGAACACAAAGTTGGTGGTAAGTCACTTTTTTTCCTCTTTCCTCTGTATGTCTAAGTTTTACTCTCAGTAATGATGTAAATCAAGGGTGTAAGTCAAGGTTGTGTGCTCAAGGCTGAGCTATTACGGGAAGAATCTTTCATTTCAACAGCAAGTTGTTGTTGTCACAAGCTTGGCAATCAGACATTGGACAAATTGCTGCTAATTTTCATATTTCTGGAAGCTTATTCCATCTTTCAGGGCAGCTTTTTTAAAAAAATTCAGTTTCTTTGTTCTTTCTTTCTTTTTTTTTTCAAGATGGAAGACCCCTCTACATCCTTCGCCTTGGGCAAATGGACACCAAGGGTCTCGTGAAGGCCCTGGGAGAGGAATCGCTTCTTCGCCATGTGAGAGACGCCTTTAAGTTAAACGCTTAGCTTTGGCAAAGGCCCTTTCTCAAGGGGCTTCTGACACGTTTTTGTCTTAAATGAACGTGTGCCCACATTTTGAAGGCACCCGAACTCACAAATGTAGCAACTGTGCAATGCAGGAATGCAATACCAGAGTCTCTGTACATGGTCTTCACACTGTCTACCAAATAGAACTTTTTCTCATGCTCTCCTTATCCCCTCCCCACAGTTCAGTGGTGGGATTCAATTTTTTTTTACTACCAGTTCTGTGGGCGTGGCTTGGTGGGCGTGGCAGGGGAAGGATACTGTAAAATCTCCATTCCCACCCCACTCCAGGGGAAGGTTACTGCAAAATCCCCATTTCATCCCAATCAGCTGGAACTCAGGAGACAGAGAATAGATGGGGGCGGGGCCAGTCAGAATTTTTACTACCGGTCTCCAAACTACCCAAAATTTCCACTACCGGTTCTCCAGAACCGGTCGGAACCTGCTGAAACTCACCTCTGCAGCAGTTCCTCCACACAAACACCCATTGCATATGGTAGACTGGCAGCAAGTGAAGCATGACGTAGCAGGATGGCAGTCTTACATTGTGGGAGGAAGTCCATATGTCTTATAGTTGACAGGGGAATTCTGGGAATTGAAGCCCACATATCTCATAGTTGGTTGGGGAGTTGGATAGATTTTCTTAATATACTCTACAAAGTAAAGTAGCATTCCTTGACTTCTTGCAGAGCTTTCTTGACTTAGTCTATATTGAAGGACTGGCCTCTATCTTGAAAGCATCTCCAAAACCTTCACTGCCCATTTTTAAAGCCAAGCAGATCGAGATGAGACTATTGCATCTCTCTCTCTTTCTCTCTCTCTCTCTCTTTCCCTCTTTCCCTCCCTCCCTCTCCTCTCCTCCCCTCTTCCCCTCTTCCCCTCTCCCCTCTCCCCTCTCCAGTGTACAGATGTACAGATCAGAAACAATGTGATACCTTTTCTGGTTTATACTAGATATCATCACTCTGCACTTTTACTCTAACAGTGACTTCCCAGTTTTCATATGGAGGGTTCCCCCCCCCCTTTTCCCCCTTTCCTTTCCTTTCCTTTCCTTTCCTTTCCTTTCCTTTCCTTTCCTTTCCTTTCCTT
>WNWU01000025.1:10531703-10563848 GCA_012654045.1 Ptyas mucosa
TTCCGGGTATCTTGAATATATGGAGTGATGATGATGATGATTTTTTAAAAACTGCAATCAGGAGTCGGTTGGCTTTGAGGAACTGTTGTGATAAAGAAAACCCTAGAGTGGGGGGAAACTTTGGTTTTTTGTTAAGTATTAGTTTTCCCTCAAACGGGGGACCTCGAGGACCGAAAGATATCCGTTGTGATTGATCCCGAAAGAAATGCCTGAAATGACCATACAGAGAGGTGAAAAGAAATCGAATCGACGGGTGAGAAACTTTTAATTAGGAATGAACGGTCCTTGCAAAACGGTATTTTCCCTTTCCCTTTAAGGACAGGATGAATAGGGAGGCAATTGGTACAAGATTCAGCAGGCCTCTATTATGTTCAGAAGCTACTTTGGAGGGAGAGTGAGTGTAGGTAATCCTCGAATTACAACACTTCGTTCAGCGACCGTTCAAAGGAACGACGGCGGTGGGAAAAAAAGCGATGTATGGTCATTTTGCTCAGTGTTTGCTAAAACACTGAACGTGTCGATCAGAAAGGTCGGCGGTTCGAATCCCTACCTTCCTGAGCAGGGGGTTGGACTAGATGACCTCCAAGGTCCCTTCCAACTCTATTACTGTTACACTTAAAACCTTCGTAGCATCCCCATCATCACGTGGTCGACATTCAGATCCTTGGCAACTGGTTCATGACTTACGGCCGTGATCCTCTTTTTGCGACCTTCTGAGACGCCAAGTCAACAGGGGGACGCACATTCGCTTAACGACCGGGTGACTAACGTCTCAACGGCAGCGTTTCGCTTAACAACGGAGGCAAGAATTGGTCGTCCCATAGGGCAAAGCTCACTTCACAACTGTCTGGCTTAACAACAGAAATGTTGGCGCTCGATGGTGGTCGTACGTTGAGGACTGCCTGTACATAACCAACTAGGGATCTTCTATCCATTGCTGCTGTTGCCCCCATAAAGAGAATTGAAGAAGAAATTGTGTAACCTTTTCTTGAAAAACAGGCTGTCCACACAAATGTAGACTGCTTCCACTGGAGGTTGTATAGAATTGCACACAACATGCTCCTGTTGATATTATTATTATTATTATTATTATTATTATTATTATTACCGTTATTATGGTTGATCACACAATCATCCATATTTAGACGGAGTCTGGCATTTTTCTGTACCTGTCGAGTCTTTTGCAAAGACCCGGAATAAGCAGATGGTTTATTGATAAGTGTTAAAAATGTTATCACAGGGATATTACTATTCTTATTATTGTTTGTTTGAGGCAACAGGAGGGAGGTGGGTGAATTTTTGAGCAGGAACTGGAAAGTCAATAAAATAACTTATAATTCTCCGTAGTTTTTTCCTTCCTTCCATTGTACTGTTAAGTTCCCAAAAATGTACTTGGGTCACCGGAATGCCAAAGAGAGAGGCTTGGAAAAATATCAGCCGTTCCACACATATGCAAAAGAGACATGTAAGGAAGGCCACACCTTGGGGAAGGTATGGCGTCCTTTTATACCTTCAGAGACATCAGCTTAGTACCCAATTCTGGCCCCCTGGCCCATGCCTTCCTTGTAGCCCTGCATTGACTGTGCAGCAAGGAACAAGGGGGCTGGGTGCTTAGCAACACAGGTGTTTTCCAGATGTAACCCTGCCAAACCATGACATAGCCCGCTTCTTGAGATATCCACCAGGCATAGAGTTGTACAAAAAAACCAAGATAACAGAAGTTAGATCACTGATAGAAGCAAATGGCAGAAAATGAAATGGTGGGGAGGGAAGAGTTAAATTTCCTCCCTACTATAACAGCTCAACATTTGCCATGGACAGGTGGGGGAAGGAATCCTACTGAAAGGTAGAATTCATTAAATATTTGATATACATTGAAATTGCATTGGTAGAATGGTGCGGTGGCCTAGAGGCGGAGCTCTCGCTTCACAATCGGGAGGCTATGAGTCCGATCTTAGGTAGAGGCAGATATTTCTCTCTCTGGGCACAATGAGAATATATCTACTGAACAAAGCTCCGCATTGGTGACAGGAAGGGCATCCAGCCAGTAAACGCTCTGCTAGCTCCATTCAGTTGGCCAGACTCCACCCCACAAGGGATGGTGGAGGTCATTAAATGATGATGATTGAAATTGTGTTGGTCCCTGTCCTTTTATTATTATAGGTTTTCAAAATGGTTTTTCACTGGATAAATTAGTTCAATTGATTCTGGGTGGTTGTTTTTTAAGCGCATCCACATCAGTGGTGAGTTGCCCCCAGTTCGCACCAGTTCTATAGAACCGGTAGTAAAACTGGCGGGAGGCTCCGCCCATCACCCCTGATCCATATACCAATGAACTGGACACCTCTATAAATTCAATACAGTCCATCGATCATCGCCCAGAAACGGAATCAATCTGCTTTCCCAAAGGTCTGGTCCTTGCACTCATTGCAAATCTGCTGGATAGGTTGTGGCTTGATCCGCAGCAGAGGAATCTAAGCAGCAGAGGGATCTCCCCCTATCAACAAACCTGACTGCAGCTTCTCAGACTTTGACATTTTCTGCTCAGCCGCTGTGAGATGTTCTCGGTGGGGTCGTTTCATCAAATTTATTTTTCTAGTTACGAATTTGAGTTTGTTTTTAAATGTGGCAAGTACTGAGGGAGAGCAACAAAGTTTAAAACAATTCACCTGAAAACTTCCAATGAACAATATTCAGCCAGTTTGCACCACTTCGGGAGAACCGGTTGTTAACTTTCTGAGCAGTTTGGCAAACTGGTTTTTGGAAGAAATCACAAGGGCAGAGAACTGGTTGTTCAATTACTTGAATCCCACCACTGGCAATAAGTATAATAAGTGCTTGACATTAAAAGCTGGGTTGCCCAGCCCTGATTTTACAAAGCTACTGCCTGGATATTTTGATATTTATATTTAATTAAAAAAAATTAGATTGCCCCGCACCCAGTTCCTTAAACAAAGGCTTACAAGGCAATGAAAACAAGAACAAAGTTAAACCATTAAAGCAGGGGTTAAATGCTCCTGGTTCGGACCGGATCACCCGATCCGGTAGTGGTGACGGTGGGTGTTAGATCAGGCGCAGGAAAGAAGACAAGACCAGCGGGGTCTGTTCAACAAGTTTTATTCAGCTCTTAACTAAGTCAGAACAGACGAACGGCTGTGCTGCCGGAGCCCTTTTTATAGCACTCCGGCAGACCAGCCGTCCAATGACAGCGGTTTAACTTTCCCGCCCGGAGGATTAACCAATCCCCGGCCGGATGTCCTTATAAGGACATAACAGTGGGTAATTTGGAGAACTGGTAGCAAAAATCCATGCCACCCCCCATTCCCAGCTGAGCCGCGCGGTCATCAGAGGCTGTTTTTTTTAGTTTTAAAAGCATTTTTTCTACAACCTCTTCGGCGGAGGTAAAGAAATGTACATTAAGTAGAATGTCACTTTGAAATAATGCTTAAGAGTGAAATAATTTTTTCGTTTATACAACATATAAACAAATAAATGTTTGTTGTGTGTAGGTCATGTTATGTTGTTTTTTTAATATTTATACTCTAATAAAATTTATTTTAATCACAAAAAAAGTAAAAAAAAGCCTCTGATAATGGCTCAACTGGGATGTCAGAGTCTTTTAAAAGCATTTTTTCTACAACCTCTTCAGCCGAAGAGGTTGTAGAAAAAATGCTTTTAAAAGTAAAAAAAAAAAGTTGGTCACACCCACCCAGTCACATTACCACACCCCCCACCAAGCCACGCCCATAGAACCGGTAGTAACAAATTTTACATTTCACCACTGCATTAAAGCAATGTTTCTCAACCTTGACAATTTACAAAATGTATGGATTCCAATTCCCAGAATCCCCCAACAAGCTGAACTGGGTGATTGTGGGAACTGAATTCCACCCACATCTTAAAGTTGCCAAGTTTGAGAACCACTGCATGAAAGCATTACATGAAGACATTAAACATTAACATGCAGGTTTTTCTTCCTAAACTGTAAGTGACCGAACTCTCGTTTATCCAGTTTTGGTCACCACACTATAAAAAAGACATTGAGACTCTAGAAAAAGTGCAGAAAAGAGCAACCAGGATGATTAAGGGACTGGAGGCTAAAACATATGATAAACGGTTGCAGGAACTAGGCATGGCTAGTCTAGTGAAGAGAAGGACCAGGGGAGACATGATAGCATCTTCCAATATTTGAGGGGCTGCCCCAGAGAGGAGGGAGGTCAAGCTATTTTCCAAAGCACCCGAAGGCCAGAGAAGGAATAATGGATGGAAACTGACCAAGGAGAGATTCAACCTGGAAATAAGGAGAAATTTTCTGACAATGAGAACAATCAACCAATGGAACAAAAGTTGCCTTCGCAAGTTGTGGGAGCTTCATCACTGGAAGCTTTCAAGAAGAGGCTGGATTGCCATCTGTCAGAAATGATGTAGGGTCTCCTGCTTGGGCAGGGGGTTGGACTAGATGACATCAAAGGTCCCTTCCAACTCTCTTAATCTGTATCTATTCTCCAAAGACACCTTTAAAATCCTATTAAGCCCCTTTGCGGTTAAACGTTTTAAATAGAAATAGACACACATTTCTATTTACGTAGCTGGGCTTGCCACTTCCCTTGCAAACGGTTTATATACTTAGGTCACATGAAAAAAATAGGGAATGCACGATTTAGATAAACCGGCTTTTGCTCTTGCGGCGAAAATGCAAAGAAGGTGGGAAAAAAAGCGAGCGGGGGCGCGGCTAACGAAGTACGTCCCCATAGAGATAGGAAAAATAGAGAGCCGCTCCCTCTTTAGGAGCGCGAGTCTATAATCCCGGATATGGAGGCTTCTCTCGTATCCGCTCTAGGTTCGGCTCTATGATCCGGAACGGCCTCTCTAGCCCTGGGAGAGTACGCCCTCCTTCCTTTCGTTGAGGCGACTCTATGGTCGTGGGCGCAGCTACGCGGGCAGTTCGAGGGCAGCGGCGGGAAGCCGGGCCGAGCCGAGCCGAGCCGGGCAGCCATGGCCAAAGGTGAGCCGGGGCGAGGGATCCGGGCGTCGGGGCCTTGAGAGCAAGGAGGGCTCCTTCTGTAGTATTTGCAGTGGTTTCCTCTGCCCCCCCCCTTTTTTTTGTTTTTTTGCATTTAAATCAATACGACAGGCAGAAGTTCGTCAGGTGTAGCTTCTCTTCCGTCTGTGCGGAGGTCAAAAATTCACGGGTTGGATGCTGTCGCAATCAAGTGGGTGATGAAAAAGCCTAGGAGCCCAGGGTCGCGGTGGGTCAGAGACAGGCAGAAGTCCATCAGGTCGAGCCTTTCTTCATGCCATGGGCTTCACTCTGGGGTGTGTGGTTAAGAGTCCAGGAGCCTGTTGGGTGGCAGGTCCTGCATGTCTGGGAAGGAAAAAAAATCAGGCAGGTGAGTGACAGGCAGAAGTTCGTCAGGTGTAGATCAGAGCGTTTGATCGAAATTGAATGTTATATAAAGAAAACAAATGGAAAATGGAAAAAAAAAGAGCCCAGGAGCCCAGAGTCGGTGGGTCAGAGACAGGAAGAAGTCCATCAGGTTGAGCCTGCCTTCTTGCCTCCCTTGGCATGGGCTTCACTGGTGTGTGTGCTTAAGAGTCCAGGAGCCTGTTGGGTTGCGGCTCAGGGGTTCTGCATGTCTGGGAAAGAAAATAAGGCAGGTGAGTGACAGGCAGAAGGTCGCTAGGTGCAGCTTTGCAAGGGAGCGCTTCATGGCTTGGATGTCTGCCTGCTCCATCGCTGTATCTGTTTGCTTAGAAACTAAGCCTCAGATGGATAGGCTGCAAAAAATCCAAAAACGTGGGGCAATATATAATATGCAAAATATAACAGATGGGTTAATACAGCCTTAACACCTGTTGGAGAGATCAGATTTGATCAACTGAATAAAAGCTAAAAATCCATCAGGTGCAGCTGTCCTCCATCTCTCTAGGAGGGTAACTGTTGAACTGCACAGCTTTGGAGTGTAACTGAATTGGGTTGGGGGTGGGGGGAGAGGAACTATCAATGAAATGTTATGTAAGAGGCAGAAATTTACCAGGTGCAGCTTTTCAGTCCTGAAGGTAAGCTACACTGGCTGGACGTCTGCAGTGCTTGTTGCATGTTATTAAAATATAGAAGCACCATAGAAAGAACGGTTTACAAGCATTAGCTAATCACAGAGTAAATCTGTGTATGGATGTATGTATGTATATATGTATGGGTGTATCTATAGGTATATATCAGTGATGGCTAACCTTTTTGCCGTCATGTGCCAAAAGTGGGGGTAATGGGGGGGGATTGTGCGCTCATGTGCCCACACCCATAATTCAATGTGCCCCGTCCCCCCACGCATGAGAGTGTGACACCCCCCCCCTGCTTTTGGCACGTGATGGCACAGTAGGTAGGCCCATTTTTTTGCCCTCCCCAGGGTCCAGAGCCTTTCTAGGAGCCTGGGGAGGGCAAAAACAGCCTTCCCCACTCCCCCAGAGGCCCTCCGGAAGCCCAGAAACAGCCTGTTTCCCGACTTCTGGTGGGCCAGGAAGGCCCGAAAATCAGCTGGCCAGCGCGCACATGCGTGCTGGACTGAGGTAGGGCAACCCTCGCGTGCCCACAGATATGGCTCCGTGTGCCACCTGTGGCACCCGTGCCATAGGTTCGCCATCACGGGTATATATGTATCAGTGGTGAAATTCAAATTTTTTTACTACCAGTTCTGTGGGTGTGGCTTGGGCATGGTGTAGCTTGGTGGGCGTGGCTTGGTGGGCATGGCAGGGGAAGGATACTGCAAAATCTCCATTTCCACTCCACTCCAGGGGAAGGATACTATAAAATCTCCATTCCCATCCCATTCTGGGACCAGCCAGAGGTAGTATTTTCCAGTTCTCCGAACTACTCAAAATTTCCACTACCGGTTCTCCAGAACCTGTCAGAACCTGCTGGATTTTACCCCTGATTTGTATATATGTATGTCTACTCTCTATGCATGTGTGTGTAGGTATATACTTCTATGTACTGTATATGTGCATATATGTTTGTGTGTGTATATATATTTCTGTGTATATGCATATATGTGTGTGTGTGTAAATAGATGATATGGGGGAGAGAGAGATGATAGATAGATAGATAGGTAGATAGATAGATAGATAGATGTGTCTGTGTATATGTATGTATGGTTTTGTACAATTTTTATATTGTATTTTGTCCATTGTTTTGCGTTCTGTTTAACTATAGCAATTTACCTTCAGGTTTCTTCCAGTCATAATTTTAAAATCTCTATACTAAAAGCCTACCCAGAATGTTGGGAATACTAATTGGGGCTCATTGCTCTTTTATTCCAATCCTCCCCCCCCCCCCCCCCAAACCCTCCAGTGTGGCAGCATCCTTATCTGAACATCTTCAAACACTTTAAAGTAGAAGAATGGAAAAGATCTACTAAGGATGGGGACGTGACAACCTTTATGGTAAGGCCAAATCTCCTGACATTTCTCTCAGTAGCTTAATTTATATTAAATTGCGTTCGCGCAGTTTCCTATGGTATTCTGTAGTTCGCTTACTCTGACATCTGAATTTAGATTATGGCATAGATCATGGTTAGAGGTGCCTTAACTTCTCCAGAATTACATATACATAAGCCTTAAGCCCTTTAAACCAGTTGGGTACCAGAGACCGGTTCCGTGGACAGAGGTTTTTCCATGGACCGGAGGGAGCATGGTTTGGTATGCTGACTGCATCCCACGGATGGGGCTTTTTGTTCGTTAGTGCAGCCCGGTTTTTGGCGTGCTATGGCCTGGTGCTGGTCCCCGGACTGGAGGTTTAAGACACCTGCCTTAAACTATGTCTTTATGGATAAACTCATGGAGTAGAGATACATTGTATGAAAACACAGATAGGTTTAAGGCAATCTCAGCTGGTCATTTGTGAGTGGACACAAATAGTGTGACTACAAATAGCCTTCAACTTATAACCACAATCAAGACTCGGATTTCTGTTGCTTAAGCAAAGTGGTGGTTAAGTGAATTGAATCTGATTTTATGACCCTTTTTTTGCCATGCTTGTTAAGTGAATCGCAAAGCTTTTCCCATTGGCTTTGCTTGTTGAAAAGGCTGCCTGGGAAGGTTGCAGATAGTGATCAGAGAGTCCAGGTTGCTGCAGCCATTGTAAATAATGCCAGTTGCCAAGCACCTGCATTTTTAGTTGTTGTTGTGGCCTGTCTGCGGCCTGTGCAGCTAGTAGCTGATTCCAACAGTGAGGAGGCTGGTGTGGTGCTGCGCTCGCAGCCTGTGCAGCGGGCACTCGAGTCGGACAATGAGGAGGCTGGAGAAGATGTGGTGCCAGAGGCGGGGATTCAGCCAGGGCCTTCAGAACCTCCAGAAGCTCCCTTAAGCGAAGAGGAAGAAGAGGAGGAGCCTCTTCTTGATGCACGGGTGTGCAGAGCTGCCAAAAGGCAGGAGTGGGCTCCTCAGGGGGAGGTCTCCTCAAGAGTAAGGCTTGGGGCTAATTGGCCACTCTCTTAGCCTATTTAAGGAAGGACGACGACTGAGGCAATTTTGCAGGAAACAACTTCGTTCACTCTCCTTCGCGTCTTGATCTTAGTTCTCTGCAAATTGCTTCTGGGCTTTCTGCCAACCATAGTAAGATTACGATTATTTATTCTTTGGATTCTTGTAGGCTGTTAAGAAAGTTAATTAACAGCCTTTGTTTGAAAAAGACTGATTTAATTTAGTAAACTCAGGTTTGTACAGACTTTGTGTGTGCTGCGTTCTTTGGGGTCCGTAGCTGGGGCAGAACAATTGTGTGACTTCTACTCAAAACTAGCTTTCCTATGCGAAAGCAAATTTTAAAGCCTGCTTGTTCTCTCCATTCAGGACAAGACTTTGAAAGGGACAGTATATCGCATTAGTGGTGCTGTTCCGGCCAGCAACTACCTCCAGCTTCCCAAAACTGGCACCCAGTCCTTGGGTCTCACTGGTCGCTATATCTACATCCTCTTCAAACCTGCACCAGGGAAATATTTTGTGGTGCATCTGGATGTTGCCACTGAGGTGAGTGTGTGTGTTTATTCCTGGCTCCACGATGGTCGTGGTACAATAATAACATAAATTAAATTGCTCTTGAAAGCACTGCAGTCCTCTAGTGATGCCTTCATAATACAACATTTATTGACTATTTATTACCATTGTTTCTTCCCCACCTTGCAGAGAAGCTGTCCTTGCAAACAATATAACCACTTGAAACAAAAACACAATTTAAAAAAAAAAGACAAATAACATTTTTAGGATCCTTCTCACAGGCCAACAGATCTGGAATGAGAGAAGAATGAACACGGCTAAGGAAGTGGATATATGCCACCTGTCTTTCTAACATTTTTTTTTGTTATTGACTAGTTCTTGCCTTTTAGGAATTCTGATACAATTTGTGTGTTTGGTTTTTTTAGGAGTTGTTGATTGATACCTGGTGGCAGATTTGTTTTCCTAAACACTGCAGCTGTTACTTTTCTTGAGTGTTACTTTTGAATTACTCGCTGTCTAAGACATAATAGAAGTGCTGGGGCTATGTTAGCCCAAAATCAGGAGGAATCTGGTAACACCTTATCAGACTGACACATTTTATTAATTTAAAACATTTATATAGCTGCCAATCTTATTAACAAACTCTGGGTAGGTCTCAACCCAAAATGAAAACAGCCTGTTTTTTTATTATTTTAAATAATAATAAATTTATTTATTTTGTAAAAAGTAATAAACATTTTAAAATAATCTTATTTATTTTAGTTGCATCTGTTAATCTGAGAAAATGCTACCAGATTCCTTATTTTTCCTGACTTGTTTGTAGACTATATTTTAATCTCTGCACTTGTGCACTTAAGAAATGGTCTGAAGTAGCATGGGAAAGATTATTCTACATTCTCCATCAAACTACAAAGTGTTTTGCTTGGCATCCTGACCCTGTATTGGATTTAGCTTTAGATACAGAGGTATGTACAGTACATTGTTGTTGTTGTTAGTCGTGAAGTTGTGTCTGACCCATTGCGACCCCATGGACAACGTTCCTTTAGGCCTTCCTGTCCTCTACCATCCTCTGGAGTCCATTTAAGTGGTTTTCCCAGTTGCAATGTATGGCTGTGAAAGTTGGGACCATGACGAAGGCTGAGCGCCAAAGAATTAAGGCCTTTGAACTCTGGTGCTGGAGAAGACTCCTGCGAGTCCCTTGGACTGCAAGGCCATCAAACCGGTCAGTCCAAGAGGAGATCAACCCTGACTGCTCTTTAGAAGGCCAGATCCTGAAGAGGAAACTCAAATACTTCGGCCACCTAATGAGAAGGAAGGACTCACTGGAGAAGAGCCTAATGCTGGAAACGATGGAGTCCTAAAGAAGACTGGGTCAGCAGAGAATGAGGTGGCTGGATGGAGTCACTGAAGCAGTCGGCATGAAATTAAATGTACAGTACATAGGTCTGGCAGAAACAGAATAAGTTTCTGAATAGGAGTGAATTTATTTCCTAGCTAAAATCACACAAATGGAATGGAATGGAATGGAATGGAATGGAATGGAATGGAATGGAATAGAATAGAATAGAATAGAATAGAATAGAATAGAATAGAATAGAATAGAATAGAATAGAATAATAAAGACTATAGAATGTAGAATGTAGAATGTAGAATGTAGAATAGAATAGAATTCTTCATTGGCCAAGTGTGATTGGACACACAAGGAATTTATCTTTGGTGCATACACTCTCAGTGTCCATAAAAAGAAAAGATACATTCGTTAAGAATCATAAGGTACAACACTTAACGATAGTCATAGGGTACAAATAAACTATTGAATCATACTAGGAAACAGTCAATATAAATCTTAAGGATACTAGCAAGAAGGTTACAGTCATACAGTCTTAAGTGGGAGGAGATGGGTGATAGGAACAATGAGAAGATTAATAGTAATGCAGACTTAGTGAATAGTTTGACAGTGTTGAGGGAATGATTTGTTTAGCAGAGTGAAAAAAACTGTCGGGGGGAAAAACTGTTCTTGTGTCTAGTTGTTCTGGTGTGCAGTGGTCTATAGTGTCGTCTTGAGGGTAGGAGTTGAGACAATTTATGTCCAGTCTATAAATCTATATAAGTAACAGTATTCGGCTTTGGTTATCTTTTGTGAGCTGTCTAATCAGTTCCAAAATATTTGTTGCTCCCAGAATGATAATTCTGTCTCTATAAACCGGCTCTGTTTCTTTTCATTTCTAGGACAGCCAAGTGGTCCGTATTTCGTTTTCTAACCTCTTTAAAGAATTCAAGTCCACAGCCACATGGTTGCAGTTCCCATATATTTGTGGGGCAGCCCGTGGGTCAGTCTATGAAAGTACAGCCAAGACTTCTAAACGAGGTAAAATGCAAAGAAGGTCTAATCAAGATTTATGGGGTATTTTTTTTACCATACTACAGCAACCAGCAAACGGTCTTGCCCTTTGATTTGATCCCCAAGACTTTAGAAACCTGGATCTAACTTTCCTGAGAAGTGAGTTGATGGTTTAGAGCAGCGGTCACCAACTGGTGGTCCGTGAGAAAATTTTGGTGGTCCGCAGAAAAATTACTTGCATTTTTTATGTTGCACTAAATCAGGGGTCGGATACGTGCAATGAAAGTGTGTGTTGCTGCAGAGAGTCTCCCCCTTCTGGGTCTTTCTGTGTGGGTCAGAGGGGGGCAGAAATTCCGACTTGGGGTCTGCTTCAGCCTCCTGGTGTGGGGCTTTGGGCGAAGGTTGGAAGGAAGCACCGCTGGTGGCAAAGAGCCAGAGGGCCTCGTTCCAGTGGGACTGCCTCATGGCCTGGAACTGGCTGACCATCTCAGCCCGCTGAGCCTCCAGGCGCCGGTACCTGGCCTTGAACTCCCTCAGGTCTTCCTTCTGCTTGGAAAGCCTATGCTTGTAGTCCTCAGTGAGGTGCTTCTGCTGAGCCTCCTTCTCGGTCAGATCCAGTTTGAACTGAGCTATTTTGCCAACTCTTTCTCACGGTGGCTGCTTAGCTCCAACAACTGCTTCCTGTTGGGGCCCTAAGGAACCTGGGCGGGGAGGCGAGGAATGGCTGGCAGGGGTGGGGCAAGTAGAGGCCGGCGAGGTGCCCCTCGACATGAGTGACATCGAGTTGGCCATGCCCACCCAATCACATGACCACCTAGCCATGCCCACCCAGCCGGTCATTAGGCAGATCATATTAGTGGTCCGTGGGATTTTAAATTATGAATTTAGTGGTCCTTGAGATCTGAAAGGTTGGTGACCCCTGGTTTAGAGGCTTGTGAATTTTTCTAACAAGACAATTCAATTCTGAAGAAGAGAGATTAGCAAACGATCCATGAATGCTGTATTTTGGGAATTAAAATAATGCCTTGTTTGAGTCATCCTGTTCATCAACAATCGTTCTTGTACTCTGAATATTTTAACATTGTAGAGTTTGTAGGGTAGGGGAGGATGGATATGCCAGTGCAGCCTATCTTAAGGGCAGACAGATTGGGAAAGGATATTTTCAGGAACAGAAGCTAAAAATGGATGTCTGTAGAGCTTCTCCGTCATCCAGGTCCTGGTTGTCCCAAAGGTGCTTTTTCAGGAGGCAACTGAACTTTGTTGTTTTTTTCTTTTTGAAGACGTTTTGCTTCTCATCCAAGAAGCTTCTTCAGCTCTGGCTGGATGGTGAGGAATGGAAGGATTTATATTCCTTGCAGACAGCTGGTCATTTGCATCCTTTTAGAGAGTCATTGAGGCCATTTGGAGGTTTATCTGTGTCCTCAGGGTCACCTGAGTGGTTTTCCTGGTTCCTGTAGTTTGCAATTTTTCTCTGGAAATCCATTCCTACTCCCACACCATTCAAAGGGTTTTTCATCCCAAATTGCATAGCTAAAGGTCTGTTGAGATTCTCAGTCATCCAGATCAGGGTTGTCCCAAAGGTGCTTTTTTCAGGAGGCAACTGGACTTTCTTCTTTTTTCTTTTTGAAGACGTTTCGCTTCTCACCCAAGAAGCTTCATCATTCTCCACTATCCTGTCAGAGCTGAAGAAGCTTCTTGAATGAGAAGCAAAACATCTTCAAAAACTAAAAATGGATGCCTTTTCTCAGATTACCTGATAGTTCAAATCTGAGATGAGAGTCAAATTAGGAATTTCCTGTCTGCAGATCCATACTTCTACTCCCCCTTTCTAAAAAAAACGTTTGGCCATCAGAGATGAGGCCATTTGTTAATTTTTTCCCCCAGTGGATAATAGAAAGTGAGTATAGATAATAAATAATGTAAAAGTAAGAATTTTGGGAAGAACATGTTGTAGTACATTAAAATTAAATGAAAGAGGAAGGATAAATGTACGCATTAAGAAAATGATAAAAGTTGAAGATGATGGCACAAAAATGTTGTACCCAGATGATACATGGATTGATTAATGATGTACTGGTATAATAGAAGAGATGTAATTATAAAGCAAAAAAGAATTTGAAATGAAGAAAAAAAAAGTTGAAATGAAGATGTATGTAAATAGAAAATCGGGGCTGCTCGAGTACCATTTTTAAAAAAATATTTATAAAAAATTACTTTATTAGTTTTAAAAGTAAAACAATGGACATTGCTCAACGTCTCTGGTTTCTAACATTTACATCAAAATCAAGTTAATAGATAATTTATTCCTTGCTCTATATACAAATTTACAAATACTATTTAAGACTGAATTGAAAATGGAAACAACAAGGGAGTGGAAAAGGAGAGAGGAATAGAGAGGGAAAGAGGGGAGTAGGGAGGAAAGGAGAGAGAAGGACAGAAGAGAGGGAAAAGGAGAGGAAGAGATGGGAGGGAAAAGAAGAGTAGGAGAGAGGATTAGAAAGGGAGGAAGAAGAGAGGAGTGGGAAAGGGGAGAGGAAGTAGAAAAGGGAAGGAGAGGAGGAATGAGGAAAGTAGAAAGAGATAGAAGAAGGAAGAGAAGAGGAAGAGGAAAGGTTGCGTAAAATAAAAGAGAAGAAATGGCAAAAGAGCAGTCCCGAACAATTAACAAATGAAAGTAAAAAGGTAAGATGAATGATGGATAAGAGACTGTACATTTAAATGTGTTTATGAAAAACAAAAATAAAAACCTTTTTTTAAAAAAAAAGCGATGAGGCCATTTGTGTCTAAGGTTTGAGATTTTTTGCGAGTGTGTCAAATGCCTGTAGAAATTCAGAACTGGCATGTTTGGCCCTTCAGATCTGGTGGGCCTCGCCCCCATCAACGTGCGATGGACTTGCTTGATCCTGGATCTCCGCCACATTCTCGGCCTCTACCTGAACAGAACCTACAGTCACCTGAAAAGCGTCAAGTTGTGCTCCAACCTGCTGGTGAAAAACCTCTTCACCAGCGATTTGCTCTTTGACCCAGGTGAGAGTCTTTGAAGAGTGGATGCAGCAGGGGTGAAATGCTCCCGGTTCGGACCGGATCGCCTAATCCGGTAGCGATGGAGGCGGGTGGTTCGGAGAACTGGTAGCAAAAATCCCTCCTCCCCCCAATGCCCAGCTGAACAGCACAATCCTCAGAGGCTTTTTTAAAAAACTTTTAAAAACATTTTTTCTACAACCTCTTCTGCCGAAAAAATGCTTTTAAAAGTAAAAAAAAAAAGCCTCTGATGATCGCGCGGCTCAGCTGGGATCGTCAGAGGCTTTTAAAAGAAAAAAAACCCTTTTTTCCTTTTAAATGCCTCTGACGATCCAAGCTGAGTTGCCTGATCGGCAGAGGCTTTTTAAAAAACTCAGCTTGGATCGTCAGAGGCATTTAAAAGGAAAAAAAATCTTTCTTTGCCGAAAAGGTTGTAGAAAAAATTGGTTTTAAAAGTAAAAAAAAAATGGCCATGCCCACCCAGTCACATTACCCCACCCACCCACCAAGCCACGCCCACAGAACCAGTAGTAACAAATTTTAGATTTCACCACTGGAATGCAGGGATTGCTGTCTTTGTGCCTGCCTGGATGCAGTTAGCCCTTGAGTTGCACTTCTTCGTTTAGTGACTGTTCGAAGTTACAACAGCACTGAAAAAAGTGACTTAGGGCCGTTTTTCACACTTATGATCGTTGCAGCTATCTCCACGTGAACAAAATTCAGATGCTTGGCAACCGGTTCATATTTATGATGGCTGCAGTGTCCCGGGTCACGTGATCTCCTTTTTGCGACCTTCTGACAAGCCAGGTCAATGGGGAAGCCAGAATTCACTTCACAACAGTGTTACTTGGTTAACAACTGCAGTGACTCCCTTAAAATCTGTGACAGGGAAGGTTGTAAAATGGGGCAAAACTCACTTAACAAATAGTCTCACTTAACAACAGAAATTTTGGGCTCAATTGCAGTTTTAAGTTGAGTATACATTATCTATACACACCTTCATAGATTAAGAGAGTTGGAAGGGACCTTGTAGGTCATCTAGTCCAACCCCCCCGCCCAAGTAGGAGACCCTGCACCATTTCTGACAGATGGCAGTCCAATCTCTTCTTGAAAGCCTCCAGTGATGAAGCTCCCACAACTTCCAAAGGCAACTTCTGTTCCATGGATTGATTGTTCTCACTGTCAGGAAATTCTACCTTATTTCTAGGTTGAATCTCTCTTTGTTCAGTTTCTATCCATTATTCCTTGTCTGGCCTTCGGGTGCTTTGGAGAATAGCTTGACCCCCTCCTCTCTGTGGCAGCCCCTCAAATATTGGAAGACTGCTATCCTGTCTCCCCTGGTCCTTCTCTTCACTAGACTACTTTTTTTTTTTAAAAAAAATTGATTTATAGGCTGCCCTTCTCCGGAGACTCAGGGCGGCTTACAATGTGTTAAGCAATAGCCTTCATACTTTTGTATATTTATACAAAGTCAGCTTATTGCCCCCATGATCTGGGTCCTCATTTTACCTACCTTAGAAAGGATGGAAGGCTGAGTCAACCTTGAGCCTGGTGGGATTTGAACTTGCAGTAATTGCAGGCAGCAGATGTTAAGTGGATGTTAATGACTGCCTTAGTCTACTGAGCCACCAGAGCTCTTTTTTACATACCCAGTTCCTGCAACAGTTCATTGTATGTTTTAGCCTCCAGTCCCCTAATCATCCTGGTTGCTCTTCTCTGCACTTTTTATAGAGTCTCCACATCTTTTTTATAGTGTGGTGACCAAAACTGGATGCATTATTCTAGGTGTGGTCTTACTAAGGCTTTATAGAGTGGTATTAACACTTCACTTGATCAGTTTCCATCCATTACACCTTGTTGGCATAACACCTTCAGGGGCTTTGGAAAACAGTTTGATCCCCCTTCTCTCTGTGGCAGCCCCTCAAATATTAGAATGCTGCTATCCTGTCTCCCCTGGTCCTTCTCTTCACTAGAATTGCCATGCCCAGTTCCTGCAACTGTTCTTCAGATGCGTTTAGCATTCTGAGTAGAGTGGGTTGACTCAGTTGACCTTTTGCTTCCTAAATCCTTTCCATCTTTCTCCATGGTTTTTTGGCTTGTTCCTACAAAGGAATGTTTACCAAAAAAAAAGTGGCTAGGAAGAGGCATGAGGGCTATGACCTTGGTTGCTACATTAATACAAGCAACATTTGCAGGTTTAGTAATTCTATGCCCCATTGTGGAGCTGGGAACGGAAAGGATGCCTGTTTGGTGACACTAAGCCTGGCTCCAGAAATTATTTAACCAAAGCCAAATAAAGTTTTGACTATAGTTTTTTTTCAAACATTGCAGGATATGAAAAAGACAAGTTTATATAAATGATAATAACATGCAGATTAGCTTGCGTTCATATGGGGAATAGTACTCTCTCATAACCTATGAGCGAAGGTGTTTTTTTTAACCATACAAATACCCCACTCTTTCAAGGGAGGTTGGCACAAAGAAACCTCTAAAGAGGGCTCCGTTTTTTTCTCATGCAAGCATTGGCTTCTCTTGGGGGAGTAAGAAGGGGCAAGTGATACTGCAACTTAAACTCTGCCCTTGACATGCTTGTATGCATATTACAATATTTATATGAAAGGGGAGAACTTGCATCATAATGGGGCTCTACATGGGGCTCCCCTTGGGGTGCATCCGGAGGCTCCAACTGGTGCAGAATGCGGCCGCGCGGGGGATTATGGGAGCGACGGGATGCTCCCATGTGACACCTCTCCTGCGTCAGCTGCACTGGCTTCCGGTGGACTTCTGGGTGCGCTTCAAGATGTTGGTGATTACCTTTAAAGCGCTCCATGGCTTAGGGCCGGGGTATTTACGGGACCGCCTTCTGCCACCAACTGCCTCCCACCGGCCAGTTCACTCCCACAGAGAGGGCCTCCTCAGGGTGCCGTCGGCCAGACAATGTCGGCTGGCAACCCCCAGGGGGAGAGCCTTTTCTGTGGTGGCGCCCACCCTCTGGAACAACCTCCCCCCAGAGATACGAGTGTTCCCAGATCTTCGGACTTTTCGTCAGGCCCTTAAAACTCATTTCTTCCAGTTAGCTGGGCTGGCCTGACCCCATGTTACTGATTTTAAAGTTTTGATATTGATTTTAATTCGTTTTTTAAATTATGGGCCAAATCTATTTAAATTATTTTAAAACTTGTCTTAATTTTTGTACATAAATGTTTTAGTTGCCTGTGCACCGCCCTGAGTCTGGAAGGAAAAGGGCGGTATAAAAATCTAACCAAATAAATAAAATTAATAAATTATATCAAAATGGCTTTTCAATATTGGCATAATTTCAATGAAGAACAACCGCATCTGTCCCCATCCTTTTTTCTTTCTTTTTCTTTTTTCTTCTAGCATTGACCTCTTCTGAGGCTCACCAGTCCAAGATGGCATTGCATGGTTTCTCTCCCATGCCTCGAGAAATGGCATTTCCTGTGCCCAAAGGAGAACTGTGGCACGATCTTTATGATTACATTCGGTAGGTTTGGCTAAATTTCTTATTCTTAGGCCTCTCATGTCTTTGCCTTAGTATTTTGGGGGGGACTTTCTGCTTTGCGTAATATTGCTCAACCTGAATAAGAGACGCAGGAGGGATATGTTGTGACTTGGAGGGGGTGGGGGCAGTGGTGGGTTGCCCCCGGTTCACGCCAATTCTATAGAACCAGTAGTAAAACCGGTGGGAGGCTCCGCCCACTGACCGTGACATCATCAAAACGTTTTTGCGCATGCGCAGAAGTGCGTGCGTGCGAAACAAGCGCGTGTGCGCAGCCCCGTTGCAAACCGGTAGTAAAGGTAAGTAGAACCCCCCCCCCCCGGGTGGGGGGCTTTGTTAGAATAGAAGTTCTACAACTGGGGTGTTCCTAATGAAAACTCCTGCTTTGAGCAACCAAAATCCACATATGGTATTATTCTCTGAGCCAAAATGTTTATTGCAGATTACAGGATCAGGTTTGCCTGATCAGATTCAATTGACCCCCATCCTTACCACACTAGACTTTGTCTTGCTGGCTGATAGAGCAGTGGTGAAATCTAAAATATGTTACTACTGGTTTTGTGGGCGAGGCTTGGTTTGTGTGTGCGTGTGTGGGGGGGTAATGTGACGGTGGGCATGGCCATTTTTTTTTAACTTTTAAAACCATTTTTTCTACAACCTCTTTGGCGAAGAGATTGTAAAAAAATGCTTTCAAAAGGCTCTGACGATCCCAGCTGAGTTGCCTAATCGTTAGAGGCATTTAAAAAAAAAAAAGTCTCTGCTGATCAGGCAACTCAACTGGGATCGTCAAAGGCATTTAAAAGAAAAAAACCGGTTTTTTTCTTTTAAAAGCCTTTGACGATCCCAGCTGAGCCGCGTGATCATCAAAGACTTTTTTTTTTTACTTTTAAAATCATTTTTTTGGCCGAAGAGGTTGTAGAAAAAATGCTTTTAAAAGTTAAAAAAAAAAGCCTCTGATGATTGTGCGGCTCAGCTGGGCATGGGGGGGTGGGGGCAGGGATTTTTGCTACCGGTTCTCTGAACCACCTGCCTCCATCGCTACCGGATCGAGTGATCCGGTCCGAACCGGGAGCATTTCACCCCTGTGATAGAGGCTGAAATGCTGGACCAAAAAAAATTCAATTTCTTATGCAGTATCCTTTCTCTAATCTTTTTCTTCAGGTTCCCTTCTGATGGATCCAAAATGCCATATGACTCCATTCAGAAAAGCACTTCGAATTCCTATGCTGGTGAGTGAGTGAATTCAGGAGACTGTGAAAAACAGAAATAATGCACAGACAGCTAGCTTTCTGAACTATCACCCCTCTTACAGAATAAACCAAGAATATATCGAGATGTAACTCCATTTATGCATGGATTGATTTAGTAGGCTGATGAATCATTTTATGTCTACTTGTACTTATCTTCTCATTGACAAAACAGCAATAGCAAAGGCACCTAGACTTATATACTGCTTCATCGTGCTTTACAGCCCTCACAGGTTTACAGAGTCAGCCTCTTGCCCCCCAACAATCTGGGTCCTCATTTTACTGACCTCGGAAGGATGGAAGGCTGAGTCAACCTTGAGCCTGGTGAGATTTGAACTGCCAAATTGCAGGCAGCCGGCAGTCAGGATCGAACTCCTGACAGTCAGCAGAGTTGGCCTGCAATATGGTACTTCAACCACTGCACCATCATGGCTCAATCCCCAACAAATGTTTAAACGAGATTAGATAACCATTTGTCTGAAATGGTGTAGGGTTTCCTGCCTAAGCAGGTGGTTGGACTAGAAGACCTCCAAAGTCCCTTCCAACTCTGTTATTCTGTTCTGTTCTGTTCTGTTCCGTTCCGTTCCGTTCCCTTCCGTCCCGTCCCGTCCCGTCCCGTCCCATTCTTATTCTATGTCTCTGAAATCCTAGTGCAGGGATTCCCAATCTTGACAACATTTAAGATTGTCAGGGAATGTAGATTTAATAGCTGTAAGCTGATGGAAGGTTGTAAGCAGAAGCAATTGAAAGCTGATGCAATGGGAATGAGGCAGCAGGGTTACTGCCACTTTAAGAAGCTGGGTAAGAAGCTGCCTATATAAGGGAAGCCATTAGAGGGCGTTTTCTTCTCATGTTCTCTCTCTCTCTCTCTCTCTCTCTCTCTCTCTCTCTCTCTCTCTCTCGTCATGTCATGTATCTCATTGTTCTCCTTGTGTCAGTAGCTGTATGATAAGGTATTTACCACGTATGTCTGTATATATTTAGCTGTATATAAACCATTATTATTTATCTAAAGGCTCTGTGTGCTGTGTGCTGTATCTTTGCTCCTGGATTTATCTCATAATACTAGTTACGCTGCCTAAACTCTGACAAAGATGGTGGACTTCAACTCCCAGAATTCCCCAGCCAGCTAATTCTGGAAGTTGGAAATCCACCCATCTCATAGCTGTCAAGGTTGAGAAACACTGGCCTAGTGTCTTAGTTCACAGACTGAAAGCAGTTCTAGAAGAAGGAAATTGATAATGAGCCATGATCCTAATGGTACCGTTATTTATTCGAAACATATATATGCCTCTCTCCCCTCCACCCATCTTTTGCAAGTAATTCTGGGCTGCTAACAAGCCCTACAGAAAAACCAAAATCAAAAGCCAATATAAAAATTGGGCAAAACCAAGAGTTGAGAAAGACCATCCAAAGATAACTGAGGCACCTCTGAGCAACTCACACACCGGCAGGCACAGCAGGCTCCATGCCCTGAGGTTTACATTGCTCTCTTTCAGGGGTGGGCTTCCAAAATTTTAGCAAGGGGTTCTCTACCCGGTTGCTGGGTGGGCGTGACCTAGTTAGCCTCCTGCATCATGGCGAGGGGGGGTGTGTTTTTGTCCTCCCCGAGTCTCCTCGAAGCTCCGGGAGAGCCCGTTTCCGGCCTTCCCAAACTTCCAGTAGGTCCATTTTTCGCCCTCCCCGAGTCTCCGTGCACATCCTTCACATACCTGCATCCAAAACTGGCCACGTGGGGACTCCTGGGAGCAGTGGGGCAGGGTGGGTCGGGTCAGCCAGGAGTGGGATTTGGGAGTTTTCCGAACTGCACAGAAAATTAGCTAGAGGTTCTCGTGAACCCCTGCGAACCCACAGCAGCCCACCCCTGCTCTCTTCTGTCTTTTCAGCTGGCCATCCCGAAGACGAGCCAGTGACCCTGGTTCCCAAGGACGTGTCTCTGAGCAAGCCAATTCGGGACCGGGTGTCTCTCATCCAGCAAATCACCAGTCCCAAAGAGGTATGTAAGCTTTTGATCTTTCTTAATACCCAGAGCTGTACAGGTAGTCCTCGACTTACAACCATTCGTTTACTTACAACGTCCAGGGGTGGTATTACCTTCGCTACCGGTTCGCAGATGTGAGTGCGTGCACGTGTGTGGTCACTTCATTCGCACGCGCCACCTCCACACATACGCAGGGCCTTCCACGTACGCGCAGAGCATCACAAACAGGACGTGATGACATCCGGGCGGGTGGACGGAGCCTCCTGCAGCCGCCGCTACTGGTTCGCCCGAACCGGATAGAACCGGCTGAATACCACCACTGACAACGTCTTATGGCCTTTTTTCCACACTTACGACCGTTGGACACATGGTCGAAATTTGGATGCTTGGTAACTAATGCCTATTCATGAAGGTTGCAGCATCCCGGGGTCACATGATCCCCCTTTTCACTTAGCAACATAAATTTTGGTCTCCATTGTGGTTGTAAGTTGAGGACTCCCTGCACAGAATTCACTCAGCCACTTCAAATGGCAATAGCACTTAATACTTACCATATTTTTTGGAGTATAAGATGCATCGGAGTATAAAGCGCACCTACCTTTTTCGGTGAGGAAAACAAGAAAAAGAAATCTCCCTCTGCCTCTAAGCAATTTTGCCTCGTTGCACAGCAAACAGCCTGCTTTACTTTCATTTTCGTTTTCAGCATAGCTCGATTAGCACAAGGGGGAAAAAAATCTGCTCCAGCAATTTATCTCTTTGCAGCAAGCAGCAGAGCCCTGCACAAAACAGCTGAGAGCAAATCAGCTGAGAGTCGGGAGGCCGATCCAATGAACTTGTGCTAATTAGGCTGTGCTGAAGCTCAAAGGAGCTGTTTCTTCTTGCTGTTTGCTTGCAAGGAGGTAACTGCTGCGAGGCAGAGGCCAAAGGGTGGGGGCCGGTGGGTGGGTGGGTGGGCCTACATTCAGTGTATAAGACGCACCTACATTTTCACCCCCTTTTAGGAGGGAAAAAGGTGCGTCTTATACTCCGAAAAATACGGTATACACTGCTTCACAGTGCTTTACAGCCCTCTAAGCGGTTTACAGAATCAGCCTCTTGCCCCCAACAATCTGGGTCCTCATTTTGCCATCTCGGAAGGAGGGAAGGCTGAGTCAACCTTGAGCCTAGTGAGATTTGAACTGCCAAATTGCAGGCAGCAGAAAGTAGCCTGCAGTACCGCACTCTAACCACTGCGCCACCTTGGCTCAAACCTTAGCTTGCTACCGTCTCCCTATGACCCACAGCTCCGTTGCTTCTCGTTGAAGAAAGAGTCAGCATACTTTGGGTTCAGCCTCCACTCTCCAAAACTTTTTTTTTTTTTTGAAAGATGCCTCGCCAGTCTCCCCTTCTTACAAAGCACATCCCCAAGATTCACCCGTCCAGGTCCGAGCCTGTGTGGACAGCCTGCATTGCGGACCAGAACCTGAGAGAAGGGTCACAGGGAAGAGGAGTTTCCCGTTTCCCCCACTCTTCGATGGACGATGGCAGCATTCATGTTTACGCCCACAAAAATGGAGATGACGCGGTCCGTGCTGTTACCATCGACTCTGATGAGGTAAGCCGCAACTCTGAGCCATTCTTCCTTAGGCATTCCTGTGGACAAATGTTCCCCTTTAACGCAGCCGTAGGTTTCAATATGGATTGGGAAAAATGGGGGCAGAGAGAAAAATCTCCGAGGAATTCTTTCCATGGGTGATGTGGAATCAAAATGCAGGACCCAAAGCAAATAATCAAGGCTCACTATGGTATTTATTATAACAGTGCGTACTGGAGGAATTCCCTCCAGAAAATAGTGAGAGGAATTCCTGCGGACAAAAGGATGTGCTCACATTTCCAGTGGACATTTCATTCCCCCCCCCCAAGTTTTTTTTAATTTTTTAAAAAATTTTTACAAACATGTCAATGCGTGGACAGTGGCACCTGGGTGTCATACATTCTAATACAAATAAAACTAGTAGAATTAATCATAGTTATTGCATTCAACCAACTTATATATTTCTAATAATGATATTAAGTTGCAGTCTGTCATTATTCAATTATTGCATGTATTCTCTTGTTGTTGCTTTTATTTTATTATACAAACGTGTCTACACTAATATTCCCCCTTCTCTTATTTCTATCTCTTATTCTAACTTTTAATCATGTCACCCCTTTATTAATGGACGTTTTCTTTCTATCCTACCTAACTTCTAGTCATCTCATTTACCTAAAAAAAGAAAAGAAAGAGAGAGAAAAGGAAAAGCAAATCAGAACAACAACAAAAAAGAGAAATCATCTATCCATCGTCTCTTGCCCGCTTCAATACGTTAATTGCTATGCTTTTTTTTTTGGCTTGCCTCCCATGTTCCTCCCTTGGATCTTTATCTCTGTCTGCCTCTGTTTCTTGGCTATTCAATCTAGGTATTTCTCCCACCTCTACCCTTTTCCACTGACTAGTTTCCAAAATTTCTGCCCAGGCCCCTATCTCCCTTTCAAAAGTGTCTTCCAACTCTCTTAATATATTTTCCCCCTGGTTTAATTCATCAGTCTCCAGTGGACATTTCAGAAAGGAGGAGAAGATGATAGTCATTTATAAATAACAGATAATGTGAGCATAACTATTCATAATTAACAAATCTCAGGTAACCTGCCTGCCCTTCTACTGTTACTAACTTTAAGAAAGCATTATTGTCATAATAAAAGAAGCATATCGATTGCCACAATTATTTCTTTAGCGCATGGCGATGGTACGGTTAGCCAGGAGACTACAATATGAATTGCTGAATACTTTGAAATAGCTGTGACAGGTGCTTCGAATGTGCAGCTTCTCAGTTTAATATGACTTAACGAAGGACGTTTTTTTACCCAAACCAAATTGTAACATTTGGGGGGGGGGTGTCCCTGCCATCCTCTCTGCCCCCAACCTTTAACATGTCCTCTGTTTCTCCAGAACCAATATATGCCGACAGCAGGACCAAAGACCATCTCTGCTAAGAGTTCTGTGCCCTGCACGGTGAGAAGCAATTTTATTCTTTTGCAAGGTTATACCTCCGAAGTCTCTCCTTGTTTCATGGAAGGAGGCTCGTTCGCCTGTGAGATACAATCACGTCAAGGTTGCAGAAGGCGACTTCTGACTCTCCACCGCTTTCGTTTTTTCCTTCCTACCACCAGCTCCTTTCTGGGACTGATGATATTTTAGTTCTAGCCAGAAGGGAAAATTGGGCCAATGATGAATGGTGGAAGCTGCTTAATACCAGATCAGAGTGTCGACCTGTTTAGATAAATTGTTTTTTTTTAAACATGCTGGCCTAGGGCAAGGGTCCCCAATCCCCGTTCTCTGGACTGGCACCAGGCCATGGCATGCCAGTAACTGGGCTGGAAAAACAAGCGAAGCCCCATCTGTGGGATGCAGGCAGCACGCAAAACCACACCCCCTCTGGTCCACAGGAAAAAAATGGTGCTGAAAAGGTTGGAGGCTACTGGGCGAGGGAATTCTGGAAGTTGAGGTCCATGCATCTTAAAGATGCCAGAGTTCAGGAAGACTGAATTATATATTGCCCAGAGGTTGTTCACCACTTCTTTAGTGAAAAAAAAAGCAGAGCTATACTAGAAAGTGTGAGTTTGGCTCATGGCTCATGAATTAATTAGGGCATCTTTCGGAAACTTCACAATTAGATTAGATTACCCTGTTTCCCCCAAAATAAGACATCCCCTGATAATAAGCCAAGCAAGCTTTTGAGTGCATGGCAATAAGGCCAAGTGCTTATTCCAGGGTTCAATAGGGAACAAATAAGCAATCAAATCATATTAGGAAACAATATAAATCGTAAGGATACCAGCAACGAGATTACAGTCATGCAGTCATAAGTGGGAGGAGATGGGTGATAGGAACGATGAGAAGATTAATACTAATGCAGACTTAGTGAATAGTTTGACAGTGTTGAGGGAATTATTTGTTTAGCAGAGTGATGGTATTTGGGGAAAAACTGTCCTTGTGTCTAGTTGTTCTGGTGTGCAGTGCCCTATAGTGTCGTTTTGAGGGTAGGAGTTGAAAGTTATCATTTGTATTGATGTCTTTCACATTTGATGCTTCCTGACTCAATGTAACTCTGGATTGGTTTTCAGAAGCTGCTACCAGATCCAATTCTGAAGCTGAAGAAGATTATTGGGTTTGGGGGTTGCAGCACCAAATGGGTCAGTATATCCTTATTTAGCTAGCATATTTCTCTCCAGCGGGGGAAAGAAAAATCATGGGTGCCAGTTTGAGCGCCTTAGACGAAAAAAGCAAGATAAACATGCAACATTATAGTGAGACAAGCAGGCTTCCAAGCAAAATGAGACATTATTCTGGGTTGTGATATCCCTTTAGGTCCGTGATGGTGAACCTATGGCACGCATGCTACAGATGGCACATAGCGCCATCTCTGCGGGTATGCGAGCTGTCGCCCTAGGTCAGCTCCATCGCCCGCACGCACGTCATGCTGGCCACCTGATTTTCAGGTCTCTGGGGAGACACGTGTGGGGGCGGGGGGCTGTGTGTGCATGTGCAAGGGGCAGGGAGGTAGGGTGGGGGGAACGCGTGCCCCCTGGCCGATTTTGGGCCTAGCAGGCCTCCCTGAAGCCTCCTTGGACAAAAATGGGCCATGGGGGAGGGGGGACATGCACATATGTGTGGGGCCGGGGGAGCATGGGGGGGGGGTGTCATGCATGCATGCATGGGGGCGGGGTTCTTGGGCGGGGCATTGCATTATGGGTATGGGCACACTTTCGGCCCATACTTTCGGCCCAAGGTAAAAAAGGTTAGCATACAAGGAATAGCATACAAGAAGCCATTGTTTGCAAAACGAATAGATTAAGACCAGGGTAAAGCTTACATTTGACCTCCAATTAAACCTAGTTTGTATGATTCATTCTGGTAACATATGCAACATTGTTCATTTTGTATCTTATTCAAAATGACAAGTTAGAGACTGAGAGGCACCTGCGTTCCATTTGGGCGTCCCAGCAGCCCCAGAGCCTCAGAAAGGGCACCTCTATTATGAAGGTTGTGACGTTTTCTTCTTTTTTCCCCCCACCCAGGCATTGTGGGCTTCTGGCAGTGCTGTAGTGGTCTACCCTTGCCATGCTCTGATTGTAGCCATAGCAATTGATTCTGGCAAACAGACGTTTTTTGCTGGCCACACCGACAAGGTATTTCCTTCTGCTTTTGTCTTAACGTAAAAGTCATTCCAAATATAGCCATGTCTCTAACATTGAAAGGATGCAGTATGGAAAAGATCTAGACGTTTGTTTCTTAAAGCAGGCAACTTTTAAGATTTGTAGATTTCAACTCCCAGAATTCCCCAGCCAGCACTTGGGGAATTCGTATTCTACTCACCTGATTTTTTTTCTATCCATTTTCACATGTTTGTCTTGATTTTTGGAATGCTGTCAAATCAGCATTTGCGTCTTTGAGTATTTTTATTGCCGATCTTTTTTTTGTTCTTGCCCTGGTATCCTTGCATCTTTTTGATTCGGGTAATGCTCCCAAGCGTGTGACCCAACTTCCCCATGCTGCCGGGAAACCCTTTGCACAGACAGTGGCCTGATTTATTTTGTAGGTGGCGGCACTGGCGTTCAACAACAAAAGCACTTTGCTGGCATCTGCGCAGATGGGAGAAATGAGCGTGGTGCGTCTCTGGGACTTCCCAAGTGGGAAGTGCCTTTGCGTCTTTAAAACTGGGATCCAGTCCATCTCGTGCCTCAGGTAAATGCCGGACACCTCGGAAAAAAGAGCGGGGGGGAATATAAGCTGGAAGAACTCAAAGTCTCAAACACATCGGTGTATTTATTCTGACCTAGGCTCCCTTAACAAGCAGGAGGCAGGAATTGGTCCCGGCAAAACTTCTTTTATTTACACGACTGTGAATTACATTCATTCACAGTCAGCAAGGTTTGTCCAGACAGTTTTGCAAAGGAATATTTATCAACACAGACCTTATCTCACTTGGAAAGCTGCCACGTAACTTGTTTCCGACCGCAGTACAAGGCAAAACCTGGCACAGAGTCTCTCAGAGTCACGGAATGAACAAATTGTTCCCTGCAAAAGCCCACTCCCAGTTCACTCCTCTTGTTTCCTATGGGAGGGGCTAATCACCTCCAAGGTGTAGCTTTACTCCCGAGTCGACTCTGCTTTCTGAGTTGTTCTTGTCTTCTGGCAGCTCTGCACATGCGCGCACTGGGAACAGGCTCCAGCTGTTCCTCTGCCTCGCTGCTTAGTGTTGTGGTCCGCCAGCAGCCTGCGGAGCTGGAAGTGGAGTCGGACAGCGATGAGGCTGAGGAAGAACATGGGCCAGTCCTGGAGGCTGGGGAAGGGCCAGATGAGGGCTCTGCGTCGGAGGCAGAGATGGGGCCAGGGCCATCAGGGAGACGTGCGGATTCCGGAGCCTCCAGAGGCTGACAGTAGAGAGGCAGAGGAACAGGAGGAGCCTGTTCCTAGTGCACGTATGAGAAGAGTTACCAGAAGGCAAGAGCAGCTACAGCAGAGAGGACGACTCGGGAGTAGGGCCAAGAGTTTATTGGCCTCTCCCATAAGGCTTAAAAGACCAGCAACGGCTCTTGGGCTCTTTGTCGGAAAACAATTTTGATAGACTTGTTCTTGTCTTGCTGCACTTATCTCTGGTTGGCGTCTTCTGCTTCTGAACTTTTGCCAAGAGAAGCCTTTGGCAGTTTGCCTAATTATACCAAGGTCGGTGATTAGACTGAAGAATTTGTGTTATGAAGAATTTGTTTTAATTTAGTTTGGACTACGCTGAGAATGAGTTAATTCTCAGCTGTTCTAATAAAGTCTGTTTTGGAACGGTTTGTGTCTGATAATACCTACTTGGGCCTGGGTCACAACACTTTCTAGCTCCCTCTCTGCCTCCAACACAAAGCCCTCGTCCGAACCTTCTCCAGACTCCAGGACTGTCCCATGTTCCTCCCCAATCTCCTCACTGTCCGACTTTGCTGCCAGCTCTCCTGGCCGCCAGCCGGCCACAACAGTGTTGAGGGGGCTGAGGATACTAAGTGTGGGTTTTTTTAAATCATGGAACAGCCTTCCAATAGATATTAGTTTGACCTCTGTGTGAACGCCCTTTGGAAGCTTTTGAAAACCAAATATGGCTTTTGGAGAATGAACATTTGCCATTTTTACACGAAGTTTTTTTTTTTAATATGTTGTCAATGGAGGTTCTTATTCATCCAGATCATGGTTGTCCCAAAGGTGCTTTTATTTTAAAGGCAACTGGACTTTCTGATTTCTTTACCTATTATTAGCTATCATGTTAATTTAATTCAAATCTTCATTGTCAGTGCACAACTTAGGTACAATGAGATTGGTGGAACTCCCTCGATGCAACCCCCGCCAACCAGGGATGAAATGCTCCCAGTTTGGACCGGATCGCCCAATCTGGTAGTGATGGTGGCAGGTGGTTCGGAGAATCAGTAGCAAAAATCCCTGCGCCCCCTCCCCCCATGCCCAGCTGAGCCACGCAATCATCAGAGGCTGTTTTTTTTTACTTTCAAAAGCATTTTTTCTACAACCTCTTCAGCCGAAAGTATATTTTTTTTTAAAGTTGGCCATGCCCATCCAGTCACATTAAGCCCCCTACCAAGCCATGCCCATAGAACCGGTAGTAACAAATTTTACATTTCACCACTGCCCCCAACACAATACAATTCACAGTGAAGACAGAAAATCCCTAACCCAATAAACCATATTAACAAAGCATCCAGTCCTATTGCACCAGTATGAACATGTTACATGTTGCGCCAGCCCTGCAGTCCATCATACTACGTAGTTATCATGTTATTTCTCATTCAGGAGTCTGACAGCCCACGGATAAAAACTGTTCTTCAGCCTGTTTGTGCGGCTGGCTATGCTTCTATATCTCCTTCCCGATGGTAGGAGGGTAAAGAAGTGGTGACCAGAGTGAGAGTCGTCCCTGAGGATTTTCCTCACTCTTCTAAGGCAGCGAGCCCTAGTGATCTCATCTAGTGGTATCAGGGAACAGCCCACGATGTTTTGTGCTGTGCTCACCACTCTCTGTAATGTTTTTCTATCCGCGGCTGTCAGACCAGCGTGCCATACCATGATGCAATAAGTGAGGATGCTTTCTATTGTGAACCGGTAAAAGGAGGTCATCAGTTGTTCCATCCTGTTTTTACGCAAGACCCCAAGGCCCTTTAATGGCTCTTCTTGTATTTTGTTGTTTTTATTTACTGGGGGACATTTTATTGTGTTTTAGTATGTTGTTGCAAGCCCCTGCAATCTCGAAAGCCTGGCTGCATACATAGACAATAAAACAAACCATGAATGAATGAATCAATGAATGAATGAGTTCTAGATTTGGTGATGAAGAATTCATTGAATGGCCTGCATTGAGTTTCCTTGGAAGAGGAAACTCAATGATCTTTCGACAGATCAAATTCTTTGCCTGCCTACATCTCCATTATCTGCCCTGACAGGCAGTGGCTTCTCCAATTCTTAAGCTATAACACCCATCAGTAGCTTATTTTTACAACTAGAAATGATGGACTCTACCTGGCATTTTCCCTCCCTCCCCCTCCCCCCCCCCCAAGTTTTTCATACAGCGGAAATGTTCTTTGTGGCACCGGGAAGGACAAACGTGGGAAGACGGTAAGTAAATTGGCGTTTTGTTTGTAGATCATAAGAAGGTATTGAGGGTTTTCCTCACTTCATTCACTTACTTCTTTTATAATGTTACCTCAAAGGTCTCTATGGGATACCTATAGGTCCCAGGATCTGCAGAGGTATCTCTAGCCTTTCCCAGTTCCCAGACACGATTTGTATGGTGGTTGAGGACTTGGGAAACAACGTTGAGGGCCAAAAAAGATTCCCTCTCCGTGCCAAAGCGGTTGAGTACTTTTTTATGATTTGTGCTTTTAGTGACTTGATTTGTGACTTGCTCATAGTTAACTGGTTTGTGAATTGATTTAACTGTCAGTTGGTGCCATCTAAAGTCAAGGCAGACACATAACTGGTTCTGGAGAGGAGGAACAGAGTCCTGGTCATGTATTCTTCATCCCATCTACTCCTTCCCAGAGATCAAAACACTAGATTTCTCATGGCTGAAGATCTCTTCCCAGGCAGAACCTTGATTCCAGTAGAATTTTTCAAAATTATTAAGAGTTGCTTTCCTTTCTGTATTTGCTCGGGACAGAGATGGAGCTGTCCAAGTGCTGATATCTTGATGCCATCTTTTCATACATTAGAATTGCCCATAGATACAGTTGCTCCAAGATGCTATTTTTTCTGATTAGCATCACCTAGTTTTTAAATTTAAGAGGACATTTATAGCTCAGGTTTAAACTGCAGGATCCTTGATGGTCTCTGAGCTTGACTGTTTTCTTGCAGACGTCTCATTACTCAACTAATATACTGACAGTATTACTTCATCTGAATTTAGCTTTCCAGCACTGATAGAACCACAAGACCCCTATCCCCATCAAAATATTCTAAAATGGCACTACTTTGCTTCTAATTCATTTCAGTTTTTTCAGATCCCAGTGTTCCTTTTCATTTTTAGGGTTTAGAGCAGCATTCAAAATATCGTACCTGTGTTTTCCCGAAAATAAGACCTTGTCTTATATTTTTTTTTTTGCCATCAAAAAAGGCACCAGGTCTTATTTCTGGGGGATGTTGTCCACTGACTCACCTCACTTGTGCGCGTCGCCCCCGGCCTCCTTTTCGCTGTCAGAGGCCTTCAGGAACTTCTTTTGTAGGCCGGCAGGGCTTTCCTGAAGGCCTGTGCAGCTGATAACAGAGCCCAAAAAATGGGCTGGCAAGGCAGGTGTCGGGGTGTGCGAGGCCTGGCTGCAACTGTCCGAAGGTAAGTAATAGGGCAGCTCCACTCCTCCATCCCCACCCTAGCTTAATTTTTACCTGTGCACCCTGGAGTGGGTGGGGACTTAATTAGGTCTTATTTGGGGAGGGAGAGGGCTTATATTGGGCTCACGTGTAAAAAATCAAGTTAGGACTTACTTTCAGGATAGGTCGTATTTTCGGGGAAACACGGTAGCTAAATGTGTAAGTTTGCATTATTTTGAATCACCTGTGAAGATCCCAAATCTTCTCTCCATTGGCAAATCAGGAAGAATCCAAGTATCGACTTGTCACCATAGTCAGGCATTTACCCTTTGTCAGACAAACAGTTGCTGTCCTACGGTCTCCTTAAGGGGAGCAGCCGCCCAGAGTATATATGGGCAATCTCATCCTCTCCTTATCCAGAAAGGTTCCAAAGAACTGGTTTACTCAATAGTTCTTTGGTCTTTGCCAGCTCTTTGCCGAAATGTCCTCAGTCCACCCTTCTTTCCTTGAAAGTTCTGAGCTAAGATATTTCTTCAAAAACCCTTAATTCTGAGCTTGGTTAAAGAAGAATGAATTTGGGAGTTGTAGAAGGATTTTAGTGGTAGATTTGTTCAGGCTTGTCCAGTCAAGGAAAGATCACTCTAGCTGTTGTGTGCTCTCTTGGCAGTTGGTGGTGGTGTGGAACACCATGCAGGTGAATCGTGGAGGAGAGGTGGTCCTGCTGGCCAAAGCTCACACAGATGTGGACATTCGGGCCTTCAAGATTGCCTTTTTTGACGATACCAGGTAAAGAACCTCTTGCTCTTCTTGGGGCTAATGGCCATCCTTGCAAGGAGAGCTTGCAAAAGAGTCTTCGAATTAGCTCTTCAGGAAACTGAGTTGATTATATGTACAGTGGTTACAGGCCAAAGAAGCCAGCCTGTTATTTACTCTCTGAGCCTTTTCTTACGCACTATGTTGCATGGTAGCTGGTGGAGCTATTGAAGGAGTCTTTCATCGGAAACTGATCGGCATCAAGATGCTGAGTCCAGGCCAAACAGCAAACCAGAGTGAATCAAGAGGGAAGGAAGGGAAAGTTGTATATCACAACTACTATGCTTATGTGAATTCAGATTGACATCCAAGCTGGAAAGCTTTGCTAGATCAAGTTCCCTCCCTCCCGTTCTTTCTTTTCCTTCC
>WNWU01000025.1:10563948-10602815 GCA_012654045.1 Ptyas mucosa
TTATTTATTTATATGCTGCCCTTCTCTGGAGACTCAGGGCGGCTTACAATGTGTTAAGCATTCCCTTCCCTTCCCTTCCCTTCCCTTCCCCTTTACCCTCTCCCTTCCAGCCCTCCCCTGTCTGACCTAGGCTTCCTTAGAAACTATAAAGCACAATCTTGGTTCCGCAAAACCTCTTTTTTTTATATGACTGTAAATTACTTTCATTTGCAGTCTGCGAGGCTTGATAAACAGTCTTTCCGAGGAAGGTTATCAACACCCACCAATCTCACATGGAACGCTGCCAGAGAGCTAATTTCCAGACTCAGGGCAGGGCCAAACTTGGCACAGAGTCACAAACAGAATTTTCAAATCTTGAACCGGCCAGATGAACTAAATTGCTTCCTGCAAAAGCTCATGTCCCGTTTGCTCTTCTTTTATGTCTTATGGGAGGGGCCAATCATCTCTGTGAGGGCTCCAGCCCTTTGGAATGAACTGCCCCCGGAGTTACGGAATATCCCTGATCTCTGTGCTTTCCGCCATGCCCTCAAGACCCTGATGTTCCAACAGGCGGGGCTAAACATATGAACATGTGAATGATCTTTTAAAATGTATACCGCCTTGAGTCCTATGGGAGAAAGGCGGTATAGAAATACAATAAATAAATCAATCTCCAAGCCTTACTCCCAAGACAACCCTGTGTTCTTAATTGTTCTTGTCGTCTGGCAGCTCTGCGCATGCGCACACAGGGAACAGGCTTCCGCTGTTCTGCCTCGCTGATGTCAGACTCCGGAGGCTGCAAATAACTATCCGATGGCCTTGGCCCCCTCTCTGCCTCCGATGCAGAGCCCTCGTCCGAGCTTTCCCCAGCTCCCAGGACTGGCCCAAGTTCCTCCCCAACCTCCTCACTGTCCGACTCTGCTGCCAGTTGCACTGGCCACCGGCAGACCACAACATCCCCTTCTTTTCTCCATCCCTCCCTCCCATATCATCTCAGTTTCCTCCCTCCTTCCTCCCATTCTTTCTTTTCCTTTCTTCCTTTCCTCCCTCCCTCCCTCCCTCAAGACACGACGGAACAATCCCTTTCTCATCCTGTACCCTGACTTCTCTCACCACAGAATGGTATCGTGTGGCCGTGACAATGTGAGGCTGTGGCGGATCCAAAGTGGGGCTTTGCGCTCCTGCCCCGTGAATTTGGGTGAATACCGTTCTCTGGAGTTCACAGACTTGGCCTTTGAGGTCGGCCACTCTACCCAGCGTGAGCCCGAGGACCGGACGCTGTGAGAAACTGTTTTCCTTTCTTCTTTTCAAAGCCTTAGACAAAGACCGATGTTTCAAGGCAGCTTCTGGCTGTCTTTCTTTAGAAGGCGGATCAACAGGCCTATGATCCTGATATCTTAGCAAGGACGGTAGGATTCATTCCTGCCTTTGCTGCAGGTTGTTTTGGACTTTGATTGACATCTCAATTTATGCTGAAAGTAATTCATTTTGGTTGATCGGTGATTCAACTAATATTTCACTAATGGAATGATTCACCCATCAATTTAACTGTTCGGTTGTATATACAGCTTCCATATAAAAGTTTCTGGCACTGAAGAGATAAGTGCTAGAATAACAAAAGGGTATGGCTAGTTTAATGAAAAAAAGGACTAGAGGAGACATGATAGCAGTGTTCCAATATCTCGGGGACTACCACAAAGAAGAAGGGGTCAAGCTATTCTCCAAAGCACCTGAGGGCAGGACAAGAAGCAACGGGTGGAAATTAATCAAGGAGAGAAGCAACTTAGAACTAAGGAGAAATTTCCTGACAGTTAGAACAATGAATCAGTGGAATAACTGGCCTCCAGAAGTTGTCAATGCTCCAACACTGGAAGTTTTAAAGAAGATGTTGGATAACCATTTGTCTGATGTGTTGTAGGGTTTCCTGCTAAAGCAGGGGGTTGGACTAGAAGACCTCCAAGGTGCCTTCCAACTCTGTTATTCTATTCTATTCTAAAAGTTAGTTTTACACTTAATTGTTTCAGCAAAGACAATTGTTTCAGCAAGGAAATCTACACAGTTTCCCCCCCCCCCTTTTTTTCTCCTGCCTCTTTTAGCAGGGAAGTATAGGATGTTGCTCCTTAACCTAGTTCCATAGGAGGTCTTGACACTGGTTTATATAGTGCAATGTTTATTTATGGAAAAAATATTTTTTCACCTCCGTTATCAGAGTGACTTAGTGGTGACACAATAGCCACAAGCGAGAACTGATTTAAGAATTAAGGCAATCCCTCCCTCCCTTTCTTCCTTCCTTCTTTCCTTCCCTAGGTTTGTTTGCAGCAGAAGTGGGCACGTTTTAGAAATTGATTACAAGAATGTCACTGTCAAAAATGTCCGTCGCCTTCTGCCCTTGGAGACGGGACCCGTTCCTCAGCGGGAGAAGCAAGCTTTTAATTCAGGTATGAGCTCGTGCTTCTGGGAACCTTTCAGGTGCTCAGTTATCACAACCATTTCTAACTTAACCCTTTTCTAATCCCAACTCTTCAGAAGTTGTGGGAGCTTCATCACTGGAAGGTTTCAAGAAGAGACTGGACTGCCATCTGTCAGAAATGGTGCAGGGTGTCCTGCCTGGGCGGGGGGTTGGACTAGATGATCTACAAGGTCCCTTCCAACTCTGTTAATCTGTATCTGAATCTGTATCTAACTTTGGGAGGCCAGTGAACGTGTTAGACTTGTACAGGTTTGTCATTGGATACTCTCATTAAGTCTCTACCCTCTTAACTTACATTTTTGATGGGCATTAAGTGTACTTTAGGCAAATAGATGGGGAAGAAATGGAGGTAGTGACAGATTTTATTTTCCTGGGCTCCAAGATCACCACAGATGGTGACTGCAACCAAGAAATTAAAAGACGCTTGCTCCTGGGGAGGAAAGCTAGGGCAAATCTAGACAGCATTCTAAAAAGTAGAGACATCACCCTGCTAACAAAAGTGCGTATAGTTAAGGCTATGGTTGCAATGGATGGCTGTGAAAGTTGGACCATAAGGAAGGCTGAGCGCCAAAGAATGGAGGCCTTTGAACTCTGGTGCTGGAGAAGACTCCTTCGAGTCCCTTGGACTGCAAGGGGATCCATCCGGTCAGTCCTAGAGGATCAACCCTGACTGCTCTTTAGAAGGCCAGATCCTGAAGAGGAAACTCAAATACTTTGGCCACCTAATGAGAAGGAAGGACTCCCTGGAGAAGACCCTAATGCTGGGAACGATTGGGGGCAAAAGAAGAAGGGGACGGCAGAGAAGGAGGTGGCTGGATGGAGACACTGAAGCAGTCGGCATGAGCTTAAATGGACTCCAGAGGATGGTAGAAGACAGGAAGGCCTGGAGGAACGTTGTCCATGGGGTCGCGATGGGTCGGACACGACTTCGCAACTAACAACAACAAAAGGGTACTTTTCCAAACAAAACACAGTCTTCAGATGGAGCTTTTTTTTACTGTTGGCCTTCTGTAAGAAAAAAAAAATGAGTAATTTGATTTAAAGGAGCCCAGAAGAATGTCTAAAAATATCTCCAGAGGATAAGCAGTTTTTGAAAAACGAACTTACACTCAAGGCTGACACCTCCTTTTGCAGAATATTAGCTAATAGAGGTAGTCCTTGACTTACGGCCACTTTTGAGCCCAGCTTTTCTGTTGCTAAGTGAGACAGTTGTTAAGTGAGCTTTACTCCATTTTGCCTTCCTGCCGCCGTTGTTAAGAGAATCTCTGCAGTTGGAAAGTTAGCAACATGGTTATTATGTAAATCTGGCTTCCCCGTTGACTTTGCTTGTCAGAAGGTCGCAAAAGGGGATCACGTGACCCCAGGACACTGCAACTGTCATAAATGCGAGCCAGTTGCCAAGAGCCTGAATGGGACAGAATGCAGAAGGGGGATGCTGCAAAAGTGTTGTGGCCCGTCAGCGGCCTGTGCAGTTAGTAGCTGATTCCGACAGCGAGGAGGCTGGTGTAGTTCTACGCCAGCAGCCTGTGCAGCTGGCGGTCGAGTCGGACAATGAGGAGGCTGGAGAAGATGTGGTGCCAGAGGCGGGGACTCCGCCAGGGCTTTCAGAACCTCCAGAAGCTCCCTTAAGTGAAGAGGAAGAAGAGGAGGAGCCTCTTCTCAATGCACGGGTGCACAGGGCGGCCAAAAAGCAGGAGTGGCTCCTCAGGAGGAGGTCTCCTCGAGTGTAAGGCTTGGGGCTAATTGGCCACTCCCTTAGCCTATTTAAGGAAGGACGATGACTGATGCAATTTGCAGGGAACAACTTCGTTCATATTCCTTCACGTCTTGATTCCAGAAACATTTGATTCGGCTCTTGTTTCTCTCTTGTCAGTTTTCCCGCAAATTGCTTCTGGGCATTCTGCCAACCACAGTAAGGTTACGGTTATCTGAAATACTGTGCCTCAGAATTGAGTTATTATTCTTTGATTCTTGTCGGCTGTTAATGAAGTTAAATTAACAGTCCGTGTTCAGAAAAGACTGATTTAAACTCATTAAGCTCATTAGTAGTCCCTAATTAGTAAACTAAGGTTTGTACGGACTTTGTGTGTGCTGTATTCTTTGGGGTCCATAGCTGGGGCAGAACAAAAAGTCATAGGTGTGAAAAACAGTCCTAAGTTTCTTTTTTCACTGCTGTCGTAACTTTGAATGGTCACTAAACGAATGGTCGTAAGTCAAGGACTATCTGTATTTTTTCAGAATAGAATAGAATAGAATAGAATAGAATAGAATATTGGAATGAAGAATGGGATGGGATGGGATGGGATGGGATGGGATAGGATTCTTTATTGGCCAAGTGTGATTGGATACACAAGGAATTTGTCTTCGGTGCGTATGCTCTCAGTGTACATAAAAGCTATAAGTGATAAATCATGATCACAGTCATGAAGTAAAATAAATCATCAGACCACTGGTACTCATGGATGTCATATTGGAGATACGGAATTTACAACGTTGGCAATGCTATTAACTGGTGGGATCCTGAAAAAGAAATTCTGTTTTAAATTCGGCTGTATTTTCCTAGACTCAGTGGAGGCAGAAGTGTCATCATTTCTTGGGTCAAAAAAGAGAATAGTGGTATTTGGCTGAACCCTGAAGTCTCTTTCTTACAGACTTATTGAAGAGAAGGGATTTTGTTTTGGAGTAGTTGTAGAATGTTATCCGACAGGGTCTTAACTAAAAAGGGCTTCAGATATCAAGGATCAATTAGAGATGGAGTGGTGGGGGGTGGGGTGGGGGGAGATTCAAGCACTGGCTGCTGTTGTGTCTCAGAGCATCCTGGATTTCTGGTTTGTTTGTTTTTTCCCCACCTCCAGGCCCTGGGATATCCCTAAACAGCATTTGCCTCTCTTCAAGTTTCTGTGCCACTGCCTCTGACGATGGCTACCTGCGACTGTGGCCGTTGGACTTCTCAGAAGTCTTCCTGGAGGCAGGTACGTAGCGCTTAAAGATCACAAAGTAGGTAGATCTTCCGTTCAGGAGATCAACCGGAGATGCCTCTGGAAAGGTAAGAAATGACACCAGAGGACATACACTTGCTCCAATGAGAGTGTCCCAAAGGTGTTTTTTCAAGAGGCAACTGAACTTTCTTGTTTTTTTCTTTTAAAGACGTTTCTCTTCTCATCCAAGAAGCGTCTTCAGTTCTGACAGGATAGTGGGGAATGGAAGGATTGATACTCCTTGCAGACCGCTGGTCATTTGCATCCTTTTAGAGGATCGTTGAAGCACTTGGAGGTTTATCTGTGTCTTCAGAGTCACCTGAGTTAGTGCTCCTGGTTCCTGTAGTCTGCACTCCATTCCTACTCCCACCCATTCACAGTGATTCACATTCACAGACCATTACTTGGTCTGTTGTGTGGATGTTTGGGTGGTTTAGGGGTGGGGAATTTGTGGGGTGTGTGTGTGTGTTTGTTTAAGGATTGCCTCTCCTCCCAACTTAAGAAAGTAAAAACTCAGGAAACGTCGTATTTCAAAAGGACCCTTTTATTAAGCAGAAGTGACAGCAATGGATTCAAAGCAACATCTGAATACCCTTAGGCAACACAAGTAGGATTAAAGCAGTAGAGACCCCTCCCTTAAGCCAGAATGCAGATTTTAGCCAATACACAAGTGTGAAGGTGTTTTCTTTACCATCTGCCCTGAGAACCAGATAAGTATGTATTCATATCGTTTCTCCTTTATTCTTTAAAGTGAAACCGCCCACATGGCTGTCATCAGCATTCCTCAACGTTAAGGGGATCTCAGGGCTCTTTGGTGCCAGGATATAGGTTGTAAAATATCTGTTGACACAAACAATGCTAGTAAATCGAATCCAAGTCTCCCCCTTCTCCCAATTGAATGGCAGTATCACTTTTAGGGATCTGACAGTGTGTTTGGGGATTGTTATGTGTGTTGGACCTGATCTTTGGGTGTTGTGAATTTTGTTGTATGTGTATACTGTGTATACACATACAATGACAATACAATTATTATTATTATTCTCTTTTATTCATTAAAAATGAAACTCAAGTCAACTGGACATTTAAAAATGTGTCACAAATACCATTGACTGGTGCTAATGGTTGATACGGGTTGCTGCCAGCGTCCTAGGTATCAACCAAGTACCTTCTTAAAATATATGATGTTCCGAGTAGCGCAGTTTTTTGCAGTTCCGCTGGTGGTATTGCAGGAAGCTGCAATTTCTTGAAGTGTTTTGCGAAATTCTTGGACATGGTACCAAGTGCCCCGATGACAACTGGTATCACTGTGACATGTTTCATCCATAGCCGTGTAGTTTCGATGGCCAGGTCGCGATATTTCATGATTTTTCCAGTTCTTTTTCTTCGACTCTTCGACTCGATGATGATGATGATGATGATGATTATTCAACAGGTGTTCATCCCAAAGTGCATAGCTAAAGGTCTGTAGAGATTCTCAGTCATCCAGGTTAGGGTTGTCCCAAAGGTGCTTTTTCAGGAGGCAACTGGACTTTCTTGGTTTTTTTCTTTGGAAGACATTTCTCTTCTCATCCAAGAAGCTTCTTCAGTTCTGGTTGGATAGTGGGGAATGGAAGGATTTATATTCCTTTCAGGCAGATGATCATTTGCATCCTTTTAGGATGTAAACATCTTCAAAAGAAAGAACAAGAAAGTCCAGTTGCCTCCTGAAAAGGCACCTTTGGGACAACCATGTCCTGGATGACCGAGAATCTCTACAGACTCCTACGAGAGTGGTCTATTTCTGTGCTCCTTCTGACTTTGAAGGAGTTTTAATCCATGACCTCGAGTAATTATGCAATCATTAAATAGTGGACTTGAAATAGGTCATTCAGACTAACTTCCTACTCAGTGCTGGAATCTATATTAAAGCTTCCTTAATAGATGGTTGTCCATCTTCTGTTTTAAGACTTTTATTGAATGCCCACTACTCCCCCTGATCATTGGTTCCACTTTTGAACAGCCTGGAACTGTTCCCTAGCATCAGCTGAAATCTGCCTTCCCATAATTTAAGCCCATTATTCTGTGTCCTGTATGATGGGCGAAGAGAGAAAGCAGATCTTGTATTTTCGTGTGCGACATTCTGTGTTCCAGAATTTGACATCTCAGTGCTGTTAGATCCCTCCCCCGTGGCATCTTTTTTCAAGACCCAAGACATCCAGCTTCCTTTATTTCTCTCCATACAGTAGGACTCATATCCTTTGTGAGTTTGATCTCTTTTGAAAGATGTCCAAGCCAATGGCTTCCAGAGTTTGAAAAAGAAAATTCAGTGACTTAAAAAACAACAACAACAACTCTACTCTGTAGAGAAATATTTTCATTTGCCTGTCATGGATCTCCTACCAATCAGCTTGCCTGGGGATAATTACATATTCTAACAGCAGAGAAAATCGCTCCCTTATTAGGATTACATATTTTTTTTGCATAGATTTATCTACCCTGTTTCCCCCAAAATAAGACATCCCCTGATAATAAGCCCAATCGGGCTTTTGAGCGCATGGCAATAAGGCCAAGCGCTTATTTCAGGGTTCCAAAAAATGTAAGACAGGGTCTTATTTTCTGGGAAACAGGGTCTATCTATCTATCTATCTATCTATCTATCTATCTATCTATCTATCTATCATCTACCCTGTTTCCCCCAAAATAAGACATCCCCTGATAATAAGCCTAATCGGGTTTTTGAGCGCATGGCAATAAGGCCAAGAGCTTATTTCAGGGTTCAAAATAACCCTGGGTTCGGGGAAACACAGTAGTTCTTATCATGGTTAAAGCATCAGGCTAGAAACTGAGAGATCCTGAGTTTTAGTCCTGCCTTAGGCATAAAGCCAACTGGATGTCATGTCCCAAAAAACATGAAAGACACATGGAAGTTACCCTGTGGTAAGATGGACGGCCAATAAATTTAGTAAATAATTAAATAGTTTCTGTGGAGTTTCCTTTATTGTTCCTTGCCTATAAACAGAATTCTTGCCAAACTAAAGTAACTATTTCAAGTTTCCTCTTTCCGCTAAGTATTCAAAATGGACAGTGATTAATATATATGTATGTGTGTGTTGTTCCATATCAAGCAAAACTCCAAGGCAGGTAGATTCATCAAAGAATAGGTTAATTGGTTATATCATATTGGCACAGGTCTGGTGAAAACCGGCTCTGAAGACTTCCGCGGTTTCCCCCTAATTAAAAGTAAACATTTTCCCACTTTCCCAAAAGTCACATGGTCCAATCACGGTGCAGACTGGCAGCCAGGTAGCATCACTCTGCCACCCTCCGACCAGGGGTGAGAATGTCCTTGGTCCCCAAGAGAAAATATTTTGTTTTGGCTACAGAATCCCAACGATCTCAAATACCCCCCTCCCTATCCCTCAGCTCCATTGTGGCAACACTGAAGTTGTGAAAAATGGCTTCGGTCAGGTCAGCTTCAGGGTTGACAATATATATACATCTATATATGTAGCATGTGTGTGTGTGTATATATATATATATATATATATATATATATATATATATATATATATATATTTGATTTATATGCCGCCCTTCTCTGGAGACTCAGGGCGGCTTACAATGCGCTAAGCAATAGCCTTCATACTTTTGTATACTTATACAAAGTCAGCTTATTGCCCCCACAAACTGGGTCCTCAATTTACCTACCTTAGAAAGGATGGAAGGCTGAGTCAACCTTGAGCCTTGGTGAGATTCGAACCTGCAATAATTGCAGGCAGCTGATGTTAATAACAGGGCTTTAGACCACTGTACTATCCAAGGCTCTGTGCTATGTATGGGTATGGGTAGATAAATACTTCCTTTTGAGAGCAGGTAACAGAATTTCATTTTTAATGTGGGCCAGTGTGCTCACAGTAAAAAATGACAATAAAGGTTGTCCTGTCCTGTCCTGTCCTGTCCTACCTTACCCTACCCTACCCTACCCTACCCTACCCTACCCTATCTTCTATCCTATCCTATCCTTACCATCAGTGGTGGTATTCAGCAGGTTCTGACCAGTTCTGGAGAACCGTTAGCGGAACTTTGAGTAGTTTGGAGAACTGGTAAATACCACCTCTAACTGGCCCCGCCCCCATCTATTCTCTGCCTCCTGAGTCCCAGCTGATTGGGAGGAAATGGGGATTTTACAGTATCCTACCCCTGGAGTAGGGTGGGAATGGAGATTTTACAGTATCCTTCCCCTGCCATGCCCACCAAGCCACACCACACCCATCAAGCCACACCATGCCCACCAAGCCACAGCCACAGAACCAGTAGTAAAAATTTTTGAATCCCACCGCTGCTTACCATCTTATCCCATCCCATCCCAACCCACATCACCTCATCTCATTTTTCTTATTTGCATCATCACCAATAAACTCCAGATGTCTCACTGTTCCATTTGCCCGGTGAATCTAACCATGTCACCTGAATGCTGACTAAGCTGGCATCTTTCTTGCAGAACACAACAATCCAGTGAGTTCGGTTCGAATCAGCCCAGACAATCTGAAGGTTTTGTGCACCACCGCCACCGGGAACGTGGGCTGCCTGGACATCCAGTCGAGGAATTACAGCACCATCATGAGATCCCACATGGGCACGGTCTTAGCCTTTTCAGTGGACAGTTCCCAGAAACAGCTGGCAACGGTGTCCGAAGACAATACCATTCGCATCTGGAATGTCGAATCTATGCAGCAGGTGATTTCGGAACTTCGTTCAGCAGAACACACAATACATAAACACACACACTCCTTTGTGGCACCTTAAAGATTAACATTGTTTTAATAATAGATGCTTGTGTCTTTCTGGAAGTTAGAATAGAATAGAATAACAGAGTTGGAAGGGACCTTGGAGGTCTTCTAGTCCAACCCCCTGCTTTGGCATGAAACCCTCTACCATTTCAGACAAATGGTTGTCCGATCTCTTCTTAAAAACTTCCAGTGTTGGAGCATTCACAACTTCTGGAGGCAAGTTGTTCCATTGATTAATTGTTCTGACTGTCAGGAAATTTCTCTTTAGTTCTAAGTTGCTTCTCTCCTTGCCTAATTTCCACCCGTTGCTTCTTGTCCTGCCTTCAGCCGCTTTGGAGAATAGCTTGACTCCCTCTTCTTTATGGCAGCCCCTGAGATATTGGAACACTGCTATCATGTCTCCCCTAGTCCTTCTTTTCATCAAACTAGACGTACCCTTTTGTTATTCTGGCACTTATCTCTTCAGTGCCAGAAACCTTTATATGGAAGCTGTATATACAACCGAACAGTTAAATTGATGGGTGAATCAATCCATTAGTGAAATATTAGCTGAATCACCCGTCAACCAAAATGAATTACTGTCAGTATAAATCGAGATGTCAATCAAAGTCCAAAACAGCTAAGATACCGTGATCACAGCCCTGTTGATCTGCCTTCTAAAGAAAGACAGCCCCTTAATGGCAGCCCCTGAGATATTGTAAGACTACTATCATGTCACCCCTAGTCCTTCTTTTCATCAAACTAGAAATACCCAGTTCCTGCAACCGTTCTTTATATGTTTTAGCCGCCAGCCCCCTAATTATCTTTGTTGCTCTTCTCTGCACTCTTTCTAGAGCAGGGGTCAGCAACCTGCATCTCTGGAACCGCATGTGGCTCTTTCATCCATCTGCTGCAGCTCCCTGTCGCTCAACACCTAGCGATGCACAATTTATTAAGCTTTTTGACCCCTGGTAGGCTAACCATGGATAAATCCAAGAAAAGAAAAGTTTCAGAAGAAACAGAATCTTTAATTCAACTATATATGCTAGTTTTGTGGCCGCTCGGGAAATAGTCAGGCACGGGAAGAGTTTTGTGGCTCCCGGTGTTTTTTTTTCTGTGGGAAACGGGTCCAAATGGCTCTCTGAGTGTTTAAGGTTGCCGACCTCTGTTCTAGAGTTTCAACATCTTTTTTACATTGTGGCCACCAAAACTGGATCTAGTATTCCTTATTTGTGAGGCCTTGTGAGGTTCCTTATTTGTGAGACCTTGTGGGGTTCCTTATTTGTGAGACCTAGTGAGGTTCCTCATTTGTGAGGCCTTGATCTGACACACAAGACTAACACCTGGATCATTTCCTTCTGCTGCCTCCATCTCACCTGGGTACCACTTTATCCCCTCACAGCTTTATGAATTCACAGCCTCTGATGAAATTCCGTGCGCTGTGGCTTTTCATCCCTTGCAACCTATTTTTGCTTGCGGTTTCGACACTGGCGTGGTCAGGACCATCAGCTTGGCTGCCTCAAGACTACTTGAAGAACACAAGTAAAGCCTTTGTGGAATTTCATAGTTAGGTTTTGAATGTTTTGCATGCATGCAAGAGAAGGGGAACAGTGATTTGAAAGGGAATATATTTCTCCAGAGGAAAAAAAATATGAAATAAATACCGATATTAGCCTGTAATGAGGTAAAGAAAAACAACAAAACAAATGTGCTGATTTTAAGAACGATCCATTCACATAGCAGTATTTGGAGAGATTACGACAAACGTTAAGTACAGATCCTCATTAGCGACCTCACCTGGGACTGATGATTTGGTCATGAAGTGAAGCGGTTGCTAAGTGAAACTGTAAACCATGATTACAATCTCATTTCAGCTTTTCCTTTTTTTACGGACCTGTGAAGATCGTAAATGTGAGGAGTGGTTGCAAAGTTACTTCTTTATCACTGTTGTAACTTGGAACAGCCCCTAAACGAGGACTACCTGTATCACAACATTTCTGTTTCTTATTTATCTTATTTATATAAAATATTCAACTTGGCTGCTCAGCTCAAATGACAAGACTGGGCAGCATCCGAAATCATTATACAAAAAGAAAAAAGAAAAATAGCACTAGATATGCCACTAGAGCAAACGAAAATAATTATACAGTGATTAAAATTAAACTATACTATACGTCATCAATGAGGAGAACGTTACTCATCCTGATCCAAATGCTTGCAGAAAGAGACACATTTTTATTGCCTTTCCAATGGCAGATGCTGTCCTTTTTACAACAAATAACTCAACGAGCATCACACATCTCTAAAAAATATACTATAGTGCAAAAGGAAACTCTAAAAATATACTATAGTGGACTTGGATCGGGGGGAGGCGCAGGGAGGAAATCCTGATTCAAATCCTATTGATTAAATAGCTCCCTGGGTGAGTTTGAACAGGTTGCTCTCTGGCCAATAACTACAGGTAGTCCTTGACTTATAATAATTCACTTAGTGACCGTTCGAAGTTACAACAGCACTGAAAAAAGTGACTTATGACCGTTTTTCATGTGTATGACCATTTTTCACACTTATGACCATTGTAGCATCCATCTTCATGTGATTTACATTCGGATGCTTGGCAACTGACTCACATTTACAACGGATGCAGTGTCCCGGGATGTGTATGTGTGTGTGTGTGTCACGTGATCCCCTTTTGTGACTTTCTGACAAGCAAAGTCAAAAGGGAATCCAGATTCACTTAACAACGCTGTTCACTAAAAAAACGCTATGATTCACTTAACAACTGTGACAAAAAAAAAAGTCGTAAAATGGGGCAAAACTCACTTAACAAACTTCTCCCTTAGCAACAGAAATTCTGGGCTCCATTATGGTCGTAGGTTGAGGGCTACCTGTGCCAGGATTGTTATGGACTTAGAACGAAGGGAGACAAATCCGAATGCTTTGCGCTTGTGGGATATAAAGGCAGTTGTTTTTGTCATCTGCTAGTTTCATTCTTCATGTTCATTCCTCATTTTGCCTTTTTGTTTGGGGGAAACTATTGGACAGGCAGCACCGGGGTCTGATCACGGGTCTGACCTTCTCTCCAGATGGCAATTTCATGTATAGTTCCTGCACGCACGGGACGCTGAGTCTTTATAACTGCGCCATCCAGAAAAGTCACACTGTCCGAGTGTTAGGTAAGCGTTATGCTCTACTTCTGTGTCCTAAGGTAGGACTATACTATAGGTCAGTGATGGTTAACCTTTTTTTCCTCAGGGGCTGAAGGGCACACGTGCGTGCCCATACCCATAATGTGCTCCCCCCGTCCCTTGTGCATGCGCATGCGACACCACCATACCGTGCTCCCCCGCCCCGTTTTGGGCCTAGCAGGCCTCCCTGAAGCCTCCTGGGACCAAAAATGGGCCGCAGGGGGAGCGCTGAACCCCCCCTGCCCCCATGCATGCACGCTTGTCTCCCGCATGTGCGGCAGAGACCCAAAAATCAGCTGTCCGGTGGGAGGTGTGCCATAGGTTCAGCATCATGGCTATAGGTGTTCTTCAATGTCAGAGTTTGCAGCGATCCAACCAGCACACAAGTAAATAATTCAGCAGGTTTCATTTATAGAAGAAACTTCTTTATATACAATAATATAAAACATGATGCATGTATACAATACCCATGCAGCACAAGCCAGAACCAGAACTCAGAATCCAGAAGCACAGAATCATACAAGCTATAATCCAAGGACAAACAGACCAGTTAAGCTAAACCAGGCCCAAATGTTTCTTAGTCACAAACATTTTCCCATTGGCTGACTTGTTGTTATGGCTATCCCAGCTCATAATTTCTTATACACTGACACACAACTTATTACCGGTCACTCAGCGACCTTTTGAAGTTTTAATGCACCCCCCCCCCCCCCCCCCAAAAAAAAGCCACATAAGTTCTGGCGTTCCAATAATTGCACACATCCACCTGATCACATAATGGGCATTTGGCTACCGGCTCATATTCATGGCTGGTTCCAGTGTTCCCCATGATCTCGTAACGGTGATTTACGGTTTTGGTCAGTTTCCAACAAAAACCATTTATAGGAATATATTGATTTGATTAACAACTGTGACGTTTGTTTAATGACTGCTATGCAAAATAATGGGAGTTGGGCTTCACAACCCTCGTGGCTGACAACAAAAATTGACTCTCCGACTTTCATTCAGCTAACGTGGTGTCCCAAGACGCTGACCATGGTCCTGACGCATTGTCCGTCAGTTGCGATGGACGTCTCTTGGCCTTTGTGGGACCTTCCAAATACATCGTCTCCCTCATGGACGCTCATACTCTGGATGAGGTAACTATCCCTCAAAAGCGGGTAGAATTTCTCGCTCATATCATTCTAATGAAACTGTGTGAAACTCTGGAGTCACTGTGTGTGAGTAGGCAGCTATATAAACTTGTTTAATAAATAATAAAGTAAGTAATCGATAAACGCATGGCCTTTTTTCCTGAAACAATAAGAGAAGGTGTGCAGTGAGTTTCTCCTCAGCTGCTGAGGAGAATCCAAGAAACATGGTCTCCTGTAGATAGCAAATAACTATATGAAATGAGTATATTAATTATTTGCTATCTATAGGAGACCATGGCTTTTTGTTTCACTTTATTCTGGAGAATTATTTCTACAGCATGATTTTCTAGGTATCTTTTTATGGTGGCTCAGTGGCTAAGACACTGAGCTTGTCATTCGAAAGGTCGGCAGTTCATCGGTTTGAATCCCTAGCGCCGCGTAAGGAGGTGAGCTCCCGTTACTTGTCCCAGCTTCGGCCAGCCTAGCAGTTCGAAAGCACATTAAAAAAAATGCAAGTAGAAAAATAGAGACCACCTTTGGTGGGAAGGTAACAGCGTTCCGTGTGCCTTTGGCGTTGAGGCATGCCGGCCACATGACCACGGAGACGTCTTTGGACACCGCTGGCTCTTCGGCTTTGAAACGGAGATTAGCACCGCCCCCTAGAGTCGGGAACGATTAGCACATAAGTGCGAGGGGATCCTTTATCTTTATTTATCTCCATCCATCCACCTATTATGTGATCTATTCCTTTTCTACCCATTAAGCAGAACGGGTTGGTAGAATAGACTGAATTTCCAAACTTTCGTTGCGACTCCCCAGTTCTGTACAGGGACTATGGGATAACTTTTTTATATTCATTAAATCTTCTTTGACAGTTAGAGATGTGGATTTTCTGGGAAATTGTGAATCAGAAAAGCATGATTCAAATTCACATCATCATCACCACCTCAGTACCCCTGATCTGCACACACAAGTTTATTATCTAAATAACATTTAATGAGGATTAAATATTTGTTTATTAAACATTTGACTGGTAAATGAAAGTCAGTGTATTTTGTGAGGTTTCAACATTGTATTTGAAGAAATTAAACATTCTGTATGGGAAGAAAAGTTATTTCTATTGGAATAGTGGCAGCAGTGTTGGGCAAATGGCATTTAACATGTACTTGCCATGTCCTTTTAGCTTTTTGGCTTTTTGTCGTAGGACTATCACCTATAAAGCAAAATTGAGATAGCTTTGAAACTGCCTGACTGGAAATTTTAAGTCTCAATTTTTTTCTGGTTCAAATCTCTGTCAGTCTACTGTTTCAGCCCATAGATTAAAAACATATTGTAGCTTGTAGCAAAGATCATCCATCCATCCATCCATCCATCCATCCATCCATCCATCCATATCTCTCTCTCTATTCCTTTATCTATCTATCCATTCATCTATCTTCCCTCCGTCTACTCATGCACATAAGTAGACCCACACCCACATACGTAGACACGCATATCTGCACAACATCCACATATATAAGCACAAATATTAAAGTATCTGTGTTGTGAGTACATGTCAGAGATCACTGACAAATGGTGCATCTGATACCATCATAACAGGTCATGCTGCGTACTTTGAACTCCTAGGGTAAAACAAAGGAATATAAATCTGAGGAATAATTGTATCATTTTCTTCAGCTGATCTCCGATGGTTGCCATCCCCAGCTTCTTTGCCCATTTCTTGATCTAGTGCAAATCCAGTTTGAGTAAACAGAGCTTAGGAGCAATAGCACTTAGACTTATATGCTGCTTCACAGGGCTTTTACAGCCCTCTCTTAAGCGGTTGACAGAGTCAGCCTCTTGCCCCCAGCAATCCGAGTCTTCATTTTACCGACCTTGGAAGGATGGAAGGTTGAGTCAACCTTGAGCTGGTCAGGATCGAACTCCTGGCAGCCGGCAGAATTAGCCTGCAATATTGCATTCTAACCACTGAGCCACCGCGGCTCTTTAACATTGATGTTAATGTTAAACTCTTATTTACGCATGTCAGCTACTAAGAATCGACGTGAGCATACTGGATCTGGACAGCACGGCCCTTGATGTTGCAGTGAGGCTTTGCTTCGCCCCTTTTGGCCATCTTTTGGTGTCAACGTCCTCCCAGAAGGTCCTGGTGCTGGATGCCAAGTCTGGACGCTTAATCCGAGTGGTAGGAGATCCACAATTTTTGTTTCTCTTTCAGAGGTGGGACTCCCTTGCGATTTCCATATTTTTCTGTTTACCCATGTCTTGTGAGGAAATGTTCTATGGGTCTAAAATCGCCAAATTATTACTACCGTGTTTCCCCAAAAATAAGACCTTGTCTTATATTTTTTTGAACCCTGAAATAAGTGCTTGGCCTTATTGCCATGCACTCAAAAGCCCGATTGGGCTTATTATCAGGGGATGTCTTATTTTGGGGGAAACAGGGTAATTGCAGGTAGTTCTCAATAATTCATCTAGGGGCGTTCGAAATGACAACAGCACTGAAAAAAGTGTCTTATGACTGTTTTCCAAACTTACGACCATTGCAGGATCCCCATATTCAGGTGAACAAAATTCGGACGCTTAGCAACCAAATCACTTTTATGAGAGTTGCAATGTCCTGGGGTCATGTCGCAAAATCCAGGGGTGATTGGATCACCTGATTCGGTAGCGATGGAGGTGGGTGGTTCGGAGAACCGGAAAAAAAAACCCTCCCCCCCCCCCCCCCCCCCACATGCCCAGCTGAGCTACGCAATCATCAGAGGCTTTTTTTTAATTTTTAAAAGCAGTTTTTCTACAACCTCTTCAGCTGAAAAAATGCTTTTAAAAGTTAAAAAAAAAGCCTCTGATGATTGCGCGGCTCAGCTGGGATCGTCAGAGGCTTTTAAAAGCATTTTTTTCACAACGTCTTTGGCCGAAGAGGTTATAGAAAAAATGCTTTTAAAAGTCTCTGACGATCCCAACTGAGTTGCCTGATCGGCAGAGGCTTTTTTTTCTTCTTTTTCAGCCGAAGAGGTTGTAGAAAAAATGCTTTTAAAAGTAAAAAAAAAAAAGTTGGCCACGCCTACCCAGTCACCTTACTCCCCCCAAGCCACGCCTACAGAACTGATAGTAACAAATTTTACATTTCACCACTGGCAAAATCCCCTTTTGCGATTATCTGACAAGCAAAGTCAGTGGGGAAGCCAGATTCATTTAACAACCATGTTACTAACTTAACAACCGCAGTGATTCACTTAACAACTGGGGCACGAAAGGTTGCAAAATGAGGCAATTGTCTCACTGAGCAACATAAATTTTGGGTTCCGTCGAGGACTACCGGTATTGATGTTTGAATGGGTGGCTTTGAAGATTTTAAATTGATGTACTTGACTGAAACCAGAAGGCATGAGCTGAAGCTGTCATCTATACATGAATATGCTAAGGCAGAGGTCTTCAAACTTGGCAACTTTAAGACTTGTGGACTTCAACTCCCAGAATTCTCCAGTCAGCTATGCTGGCTGGAGAATTCTAGGAGTTGAAGTCCACAAGTCTTAAATCTGCCAAGTTTGGGGACACCTGTGCTAAGAGTTTTGCTGCTTAAGGGAAGGCCTTCGGTTCCAGAGTGGGATCCAATGTTAGTGATGGTTTCTATCGATTGCAGGTCCCTCAAGTTCACAGACAGACTTGTTCTTCTTTAACGCTGAGTCCCGATGGTCGTTATGTTCTCACAGCCGGTGATAGGACTATCAAAGTGTGGGATTATGAAATGAGATTTGATGTCAGCTGCCAGGTAAGTAAGTCGGGGCAATCTTAGATTTCTCTTCCTTCCTCATTACTACCATGTTTCCCTGAAAATAAGATCCTCTCTTATATTTTTTTGAACCCCGAAATAAGCGCTTGGCCTTATTTTCGGGGAGGTTGTATTATTTTGAGGCGCATGGAGCAAGATGGGGCTCCTCTTGCCGTCTTACCTGATTTCCAGCCCTGCGTTTAAATATTTTCAGGGAGGGCTTATTTTCAGGAGGAGGCTTATTTTAGCGCATGCACTCAAAAGCCCAATTGGGCTTTTTATCAGGGGATGTCTTATTTTCGGGGAAACAGGGCAGTGAATGGTCATTTGATAGGCATATTAAAATAATACAACATTCAGTGAAAGAATGTTAACAGAAATGGACTACAATGGGACCAATGTGTCAGAAAAGTGTGTGTGTGAGGGAGAGGGAGAGAGAGAGAGAGAGAGAGAGGGTAGAATAAGTTATCCGCTACATGACTCTCTAAATAATTAAGGTTTAGATAAGTATTTGCTGCTCTTAACTTCTAATTATTCATGAATGCCTCTGAGTGGCTTGGTGGCCTAAAGGTGGAGTTTTCACCTCAGAGGTTGTGAGTTTGATCCTAGGTAGCGGCAGGTATTCCTCTCTCTCTCTGGGCGCAATGAGTAATTGTTTGCTGCGAGCTCTGCGTAGGCATCAGGAAGGGCATCCGGCCTGTAAAGGCTCAACTCCATTCAGTAATCCCAACTTCACCCCGATGCAAGGGATTACAGGGTCATTAAAAGAAAAAAAAATCATTAATGCCTCTGGGTCATTTGCATCTTAAATTAAAAACTACTTCCTTATTTGCCTAAAAAAAGTTATACTTAAACTGAGAATTGCCAGCCCCAAAACCAAGAGAAGAAGCATACTTCATAAAATATACACGCCAGTACAGAAGATCATACGCTAAAATGAAAATCTGAAGCTGAGGGTCCAGGTTTCTCTTTAAAGCCACAGACAGGATGAGGTTACGAGTTGAAATCGCCCCAAAATGTCAAATATTACCATGATCCTTCCTGTAGTGCAGGGGTGTCAAACTCAATTTCATTGAGGGCGGCCGCATCAGGGCTGTGGTTGACCTTGGAGGTCTGGGTGGGTGTGGCTGACTGGGTGGGCGTGGTCAGCTTGATACCACTCCCCAACTGAAACTCTGGCATGTTTCATTTTTGCATTGGGTAGACCAGGCTGAAGCCACGCTGGCCCAATGTTTCCTCTTTGCATTGGGTAGACTGAGCCAATGCAACGCGGGCTGACCCTTTACATTTTCCAGAGTAGCCTTGTAGGCTGGATCTGACCCAGTGATGAAATGTAAAATTTGTTACAGTTCACCCACCCGGTTCTGTGGGTGTGGCTTGGTGGAGGGGGGGGGGGGGGGTGTAATGTGACTGGGTGGGCATGGCCAACTTTTTTTTTTTTTACTTTTGCCAAAGAGGTTACAGAAAAAATGCTTTTAAAAGCCTCTGATGATCCCAGCTGAGCCCCGCGATCATCAGAGGCTTTATTTTTTTTTCTTTTAAAAGCATTTTTTTTCTATAACCTCTTTGGCCAAAGAGGTTGCAGAAAAAATGCTTTTAAAGGCCTCTGACAATCCCAGCTGAGCTGCGCGATCATCAGAGGCTTTTTTTTTTAACTTTTAAAAGCATTTTTTCTGGTGAAGAGGTTGTGGAAAAAATGCTTTTAAAAGTTTAAAAAAAGCCTCTGATGATCGCGGGGCTCAGCTGGGCATGGGGGGTGGGGGCAGGGATTTTTGCTACCGGTTCTCTGAACCACCCACCGCCATCGCTACGAGATTGGGCGATCCGGTCCGAACCAGGAGCATTTCATCCCTGATCTGACCACATCGCAGGCCAGATCCAGTACCACTACAGCAGGTCCCTGTGTTTGACACCCCTGCTGTAGTGGTAAACCCTGTTTAGGGACAATATTAATCCCAAACCGTGCAAATGAAGCTTTGAAGGAGAAAATTGTTCTTCTGCTTTTCTTTCTCCCAGGTGTTCATCGGTCACTCCGAACCGATACAGCAGGTGAGATTCACTGCTGACCAAAAGCAGGTCTTCAGTGTTGGAGATGCCATCTTCCTGTGGGATTTCCTAGGTGTCTTTGCAGAGGAGCCCTTCAAGGATGAGTAAGAACTCAACGTTTCCTCGTTAACACCTTGAAGATACTTTTCTTGTATCCCGCCTCTAGATTTGAACCTCGTCATCTCATTTTGGACTCATTGTGTTCTCATTGCAGGATCGATTCCCCTGGGCCCTTAGTGGTTCTTCAAGTTGGTAAGTTGGCATTTGTTTTTGAGTAATACAGTTGGTGTTGCACCTCCCACAGGAAACCTACAAGACATGAGGTTGATATTTATTAGTTCGGAATGGGACAACTTTCTGTGGGAGAATTCAATAAACACAAAAATTAAATTAATTTCCAATGGAACCGTGGCCAATAAAATAAAATAAATTCAATCCAGAAATACAAGAGTTACTTGCACCTTTAATATATACTCTGGGAACTGTTGGGAGGAGCCATCTTAATTTTCTTCATCCCAGCCAAACTGTATATCAGGGTGCCCAACATTGGCAACTTTAAGAACTGTGGACTTCAATTCCCATGGCTGGCTGGGGAATTCTGGGAGTTGAAGTCCACAAGTCATAAAGTTGCCAAGGTTGGACACCTCTCATCCACACTCTTGCTGTTCTCAATTGCACTCCCTCCCTCCTGGGAATTGTTCTGACCTAGGCTTCTAAACAGCATGAAGCAGACTCCTTGTCCCGACAAAAAACCCTTTTTATTAAATTACTGTAAATTCTTCTCATTCACATCCAGCAAAGTCTTTCAAGGGAGAATTCACAGTCACAGACCTTATCTGGCTTGGAGAGCTGCCAGGCCGATATCTTCAACACTTGGCAAGGAGTCTTGGAGAGTCATGAACCAATTAAGCGAACTAATTGTCTCCTGCAAACTCCCCTCCCCTTTCGCTCCTCTTTTATTCCCTGTGGGAGAGGACATTCATCGTCCACCTATGGCCTTAATCCCAAATCGACCCTTGTTCTTTAGCTGTTCCCTTCATCCGGCAACTCTGCACATGTGCACACTGGGAACAGGCTCCAGCTATTTGTCTGCCTCACTGATCTCTGACTCCTGATAACTGGCATATGGCCCTGGCCCCCTCTCTGCCTCCAGTGCAGAGCCTTCATCAGAGCTTTCCCCAGACTCCAGGACTCCCAACCTCCCCAACCACCTCACTGTCTGAATCTGCTGCCAACTCCTCTGGCCACTGGCCAATATTTCATAATATTGGCCAGCCAATATTCCATAATAGAGAGATAGATGACATTGGATCTGAACAAACTGTGCATCAAAGATTCTGGGAATATATCTCCATCTCTTCCCCCATTCCTGATGTGCTCTTTTGCAACAAAATTTATAAAGCTGGTTTTGGCTGAGAGTGGTTATTTGGCACAAACTTACACAGAATCAGAGTGAAGGTCTGAACCTGGAAATCTGAACCCTAACCCATCCTCCTATGTTGCTTTTTGTTTGTTCACAGACGCCGATTTGGAGAAGGCACAAAATTCACCTCCTGGATCCAGTGATGCCCCCCGCCAGCTGGTTCCTTTGCCTACTGTGGTGTCTCCTCCGTGTCTGGATCTCAGCGCTCTCCACCGATTGGTTGAGCATGGTGAGCAAAGAGAATTCATCATTATAGGAACCGATCAGGTCTTCTCTATACAATTCTATAGGCAACTTAACGCCCCTCCTGGTTGTCTATCACCTGCCTTTCCAGAGACGTTTGATCAAAACACAATGGATCTTGCCTTTCCATTAAAGATGATACCAGTCATTCCATAAAATAGGCCCTATCTATCTATCTATCTATCTATCTATCTATCTATCTATCTACTAGAAGGGACGCAGTGGCTCAGTGGCTAAGATGCTGAGCTTGTTGATCGAAAGGTTCTGTTCGAATCCCTAGTGACGCATAACGGGGTGAGCTCCCGTTACTTGCCTCAGCTTCTGCCAACCTAGCAGTTCGAAAGCACATAAAAAATGCAAGTAGAAAAGTAGGGAGCACCTTTGGTGGGAAGGGAACAGCATTCCGTGTGCCTTTGGCGTTGAGTCATGCCGGCCACATGACCATGGAGACGTCTTCGGACAGCGCTGGCTCTTTGACTTTGAAACAGAGATGAGGACCGCCCCCCTAGAGTCAGGAACGACTAGCATGTATGTGCGAGGTGAACCTTTACCTTATGTATCTACCAGCCAGAAAGGAGATAATTGGTCCATTGGCATTTGGGCAGTTAATACATTCAAATAAATAAACCATGGAAAATAAAGATTGCCCCTTTCTCTTTGACAGTTTTCTGTCTTCGTCTCCAATCTCACTTCTTTCTGCCCGAAACAGAGATTTTGACAATGTAATTCTCAGAAGGTGTCTAATGAGAATTGGACTATACATTTTTCCGTTCATGGGGTTGCCAGCATAATGCTGTATATCTACCACCACCTCTGGAGAAAGGGAATATTTTTCCTTGTCCAGAATTCCTTTTCCAACACAGCAACTAAGACCCTCTTGAAGATTGTCTCTGCAGTGGGAAGATAGATAAACTAGGCAGCTCCCGAATGGGTTCCCTTCTTTTATTCCTCTTATCTTCTAAAACAAGGTCTCTCAATCTCAGGAATTTTAAAAGAGGTGGACTTCAACTCTCCATAGTGGCTGGGGAATTCTGGGAGTTGAAATCCACCCATAATCCTTAAAATTCCTGAGGTTGAAAATGAAGAAGTTATCTCTTTAGTCGTGTCTGACTCTTGGCGATTCTGTGAGCCAGGTGTCTCCACGTCTTCCGATTGTATTAAAAGCTGATGGAGCCAGTTGCTTCCTCTCTGTCATTTTCCTCTCCTTTCTCTTTTTCAGACACTTGGTCTGACTCTGAAGAAGAAAAAGAAGCCTGTTTGAAAAAAAAGAATGGGGACACAATTAATGGGACTACTGGCCACTCAGTTCTTGTGCTAAACGATGTTGTCCAACATGAAGAGCCTCTGCCTGTGAAACCTGACATCACTCCAACTTGTTCAAGCCCTCACAGTCCTGCAGGAGGTGGTAAGTTGTCTGTATCCTGGTGAATTTAAAAGATTCCACATTTTAAGGAGAAATGTGAATAACCTCAGAGTTGCCTTGAACCATGAGATAAGCAGCAAATAAATTTGACAATAGTAAAGTTGAACATCATCAGCATTGACAAAAATCATCATTGGTCAATTGCAAAAGGCAACCTTGCTCAGAACAGCTTACATCCTGTGACCTTTAAGATCATCAGACAAGGACATCTGCCTATCCCAGGTCCTTGGGAAGAACTTGATAGGTGGATAAAAATGCCAAACCCAGTCTGAACATCTGGCTGAGTGTGCAACAAAACGAAGGGCCAGTTCAGTGACATCATGGTGAATGATTTCCAGCAGTGGCAATCAGGAAACAGGATTAGATAGTTGTTCTTTCCCTCCCCCCCCCTTTTTTAAAAACATATCTTTATTAAGCAATTTGAAAAAAAGACAAACGAAAAGAGGAGAAAAATTATAGAAATTATAAAACAGGAAACAAATAAGCAGGGGAACTACAAATATCATGGAATTGGGTTAGAATTTTGAATATGTAATTAACTGCTTTTAAACACTTGAACATACCATTTTATAAACGACAGGGTCACTGTTAAAATCCAGGCAGTTCATAAATATCAGTGGCAGACGTTGGCACAGTACGAATCATAAAATAATGTAAGGATTGCCTCTCCTCCCAACTTAAGAAAGTAAAAACTCTTGAAACTGAGTATTTCAAAAGGACCCTTTTATTAAACAGAAGGGACAGCAATGAAGTCAAAGCAAGGTCTGAATACCCTTAAGCAACACAAGTAGGATTAAAACAGTAGAGACCCCTCCCTTAAGCCAGAATGCAGATTTTAGCCAATACACAAGTGTGAAGATGTTTTCTTTACCAGCTGCCCTGAGAACCCGATAAGTATGTATTCACATCGTTTCTCCTTTATTCTTTAAAGTGAAACAGCCCACATGTCTATCATAAACATTCCTCAACGTTAAGGGGATCTCAGGGCTCTTTGGCGCCAGGATATAGGTTGTAAAATATCTGTTGACACAGGCAATGGTAGTAAATCGAATCTCTCCCTTCTCCCAATTGAATGGCAGTATCACTTTTAGGGATCTGACAATAAGATTCAAAGTTACAGTACGTTCTAGCCCAAGAAACTAACCATCTGTATGGATTTAACTGATCTTTTTAGAGCTAGAATATTAAAACTTTATGTTAAGACAAACTCGGCGTGTTTGCTTTTTCTCATGTGCTAGACAGAGGAAAGGAAACGAAAGGGTCTTTACCCCAAAATATCATCCGGCCAGATTGCTACCGGCACTTCATACCCCGTTTCAAATCTTCTGCAACTTCCAAGGTGAGACCTGGCTTGACAGTCTGGGGCAAGGGTCAGCAACCTGCGGCTCTGGAGCCGCATGTGGCTCTTTCACCCCTCTGCTGCGGCTCCCTGTCACTCAAAATATGCGTCACAACCGCCAATATGCGACACCCACTGGCATGCAATTTATTGAGCTTTTCAACCCCCGGTAGGCCAACCATGGATCAATCCAAGAAAAGTTTCAGAAGAAAACAGAACGTTTAATTCAACTACATATGCTAGTTTTGTGGCTGCTCAAGAAATAGTCAGGCACGGGAAGGGTTTTGTGGCTCCCGGTGTTTTCTTTTCTGTGGGAAAGGGGTCCAAATGGCTCTTTGTGTGTTTAAGATTGCAGACCCCTGGTCTGGGGAGAAAAGGTTGTCAGTTTTATTCTAGCTGATCTATTCTATAAAATTTGCAGGATTCATACACTCAGCCATCAGTCCTGGTTTACAAATCTTAAAGGCTGCCCAGTCTTGTAAGGCAAAGCCAAACCTACCAACCATAATTTGGTGTGATTAACCCAGTCCGAGTGTAGAGAGAAATGTTGATCAATGGCTTAGCTATTCTGAAATCGTTTCTCAGGAAAACAGCTATAAATCAATTTAACAAGCAGTGCTGTCTTTTCTACTGATGCACAAAGTACAAGTAGTCCTCGACTTACAACAGTTCACTTAATGACTGTTCAAAGTTACGAAGGCAATGAAAAAGTGATTTATGACCAATTTTCACACTTAAAGCTATTGCTTCATCCCGATGGTCACGTGATCAATAATTTGGACGCTTGGCCAACTGACTCAAATTTATGACGGTTGCAGTGTCCCGGGGTCATATGGATCCCCCTTTGCGAGCTTCTGACAAGCAAAGTCAATGGGGAAGCCAAATTCGCTTAACGGCCGTGTTAATAATTAAACAACCGCAAATGATTCACTTAATAAACTCTGGCAAGAAAGGCCGTAAAGCCGGGCAAAACTCACTGAACAAATGGCTCGCTTAGTAACAGAACTTTCGGGCTAAATTGTGATCGTAAGCTGAGGACCACCTGTATAATGATTTATACTGAGCTCATGTTTTGGCTTTTCAGGTATTTTCTTCTCCAACCGCTAACGAGGGTCTGAAGCTAAAAGCTGTGATTGGCTACAATGGGAATGCCCGAGGGAACATGGTGTGGAATCCTGACACAGGTACAGCCCTGAAATAATATAAAAGATGTTATTACCTTCGTTTACCAAGCCCTCAATGGAACAGTGGCAGCCTTTGGAATATTTTGAAAGGTTTCCTAAGACTCATCCCAAAGGTGCTTTTTCAAGAGTTGAAAAGTTTTCAAGAGTTTCAAAAATTTTCAGAAAGCCCAGCTGCCTCTTGAAAAAACACCTTTGGGACAACCCTGACCTGGATGACTGAGAATCTCCATAGCCTTTCTAAGTCTCTTTTCAAAAAAAAAACAAAACAAAAAACCATAGTCCAAATCTACCACGATGATGCCTTCAGACTTACCGTATTTTTCGGATTATAAGACGCATCTAAATTTAGAAGAGGAAAACAACAACAAAAAAAGTTTTTGGCCTCCCTTTTTTCAGGTCTTTTTCCAGCCTGTTTCCAGGGCTTTTTTTGGCCCATTTTGGGAGCCTTTTTTTTTTTTTTTTTGCCCCTTTTTTGTGCTTTTTTGGGGGGCCTTTTTTGAGGGCTTTTGGCCCGTTTTTGAGGCTTTTTCCTGCCCATTTTCGAGGCTTTTTTCGGCCCGTTTTTCCGGAAAAACAGGCCAGAAAAAGCCTCGAAAATGGGCAGAAAAGAGCCCCCAAACAGGCCAAAAGAAGCTTCAAAATGGGCTGAAAATGGGCAAAAAAGCACCTCAAAAACGGGCCCCAAAAGCCTCAAAAAAAAAAGCCTTGAAAATGGGCCTAAAAAAGGCCCGAAAATGGCGTGTCAAAGCCAAAAAATGGCTGGCGGGAGGCCGGGCTTCGGCAATATTAAGTTTATAAGACGCACAGACATTTTCGCCCCCTTTTGGGAGACAAAAAAGTGTGTCTTATAGTCCGAAAAATACGGTAGTTTGAATATTCTTTTTGGCCTGCAATATTTCTTTTGCAGAATATCCTGAAGTCTAATTGTGTGTTGTAATCTGGAAGACATATACATCGTATTGGGGGAAGTGTGTGTGTGTGGGGGGGGAGATTCTAGTTGTTATAGGTTATTTTTTTTCCCCTTTGCCAGGTTTCTTTGCTTACAGCTGTGGTTGTGTGCTGATTGTGGAAGACTTGCATTCTGGATCCCAACAGCATTGGCTGGGTCACCCGGAAGAGATTTCAACCTTAGCTCTCAGTCATAATGCCCAGGTAGGGTCATCCCACTATTTTTCTACAGATAACAAATGTGATTTACCAGAATCACAAATGTGTTGGTTGGATCGGACAAAATGTGAATTTATTGAAGCTCAGATTGTGATAATTTTTGAATAAAAGGTAATCCTTCATTTATGACCATAACTGAGCTCGGGTCATAAGTTATAGCTGTCATTCAGTGAGGGTCACCGTGCCTAATTTTATGAATTGCTTTGTGGTTGACATCAAGCAAACACTGTGGTCATGAAGTGAATGCTGCGGTCATTAAAGAAGTCCATTTTTCCAATGGGCATTTTTTTCTCTCCCGGAAACTGGAAGTAAATACTGGAAACGGGCAAAAACCAAAAATTATGTTTGCTGCAAATGCCCATAAATGTGAGCGGGTTACCAAGTTCCCAAAATGTGATCATGTGTGTGTGCCGGTGTGTGTGTGTGTGTGTGTGTCAGAACTCACTCTCTCTCACACACACAAACAAGCATGCATATTTTACAAATATCCACTGTGCTTTTCATGTAAGTGAAAAGTTGTGGGATTTTTTTTTTTTTGCAATAGCCTACGCAGTAAGCTATTTAATTATATATAGACAGTATGAATGGGAGAAAGAAATTTATTCTGAGCTCTCCTAAAGTTAAGATATATTCTGGTAATTCTTCTCAATATGCTTTGTTAAAACAATGTTGTTGTTAGTTGCGAAGTTGTGTCCGACCCATCGTGACCGCATGGACAATATTCCTCCAGGCCTTCCTGTCCTCTACCATCCCCGGAGACCATTTAATCTCACACCGACTGCTTCAGTGACTCCATCCAGCCACCTCGTTCCCTGCCGTCCCTTTCTTCTTTTGCCCCCAATCGTTCCCAGCATTAGGCTCTTCTCCAGTGAGTCCTTCCTTCTCATTAGGTGGCCAAAGTATTTGAGTTTCATCTTTAGGATCTGGCCTTCCAAAGAGCAGTCAAGGTTGATCTCCTCTAGGACTGACCAGTTTGATCGCCTTGCAGTCCAAGGGACTCGCAGGAGTCTTCTCCAGCACCAGAGTTCAAAGGCCTCCATTCTTTGGCGCTCAGCCTTCCTTATGGTCCAACTTTTACAACCATACATTGCAACTGGGGAAAAAATTGTTAAAACAATAGCTGTATCTTAGTATGCTTTAGCCCTGCTGAAAATTGCCTGTGGGTTTTTTAATCACGAGACACGTGGGCATCACAGTCCTTTGTCTGAATGTGGTTTTGAACAGCATTAAAAACTCATTTTCTCCCTGTCTTCTCTCCGTGACTTTGAGTTGCCGCTTTAATTTTATTTATTTTTAGGCTAATTGCATTTTCCTGTTTGTTAATCTCCTAGCTCTTTACTGAGATCTCCCTGATGACATGGGCTGTTCTTCTCTAGGTTCTGGCCTCTGCCTCTGCTCAAGGTGGTGGAGACCTGCGGTGTCAAATTTGCATCTGGAACGTACAAAATAGGACTTGTGAAAAAATCCTCTTTCATCATGAAAACCAAGTGCAAGCCATGGCTTATTCTCAAGACGACCGCTTCCTTGTCACTCTAGGTTGGTATAGCCAAGGGGGATAAGAAGGCATCAGGCATTCCACGAGTGGTGGGTGGGTATATTTTTGAGGGTTTAGTTTGGACCAAGGAATGACACTTGCTGTAGCATCCTAACTGAAAGCGAAATATTTATTTTAGTTCTGCATTTTCCCAAAAATTGCGAGCGAGGCCTTTGAATATGCAGCCTTTACCTTTAAGATGTGTAGGTTTCATAGCAGGCTGGGTGTTCTGCCTCAGCTACGGATCCCAAAGAACGCAGCACACACAGTCTGTACAAACCTTAGTTTACTAAATTAAATCAGTCTTTTTCAAACAAAGGCTGTTAATTAACTTTCTTAACAGCCTGCAAGAATCCAAAGAATAAATAATCGTAATCTTACTATGGTTGGCAGAAAGCCCAGAAACAATTTGCAGAGAACTAAGATTAAGTCGCGAAGGAATATGAACGAAGTTGTTCCCTGCAAATTGCCTCAGTCGTCGTCATTCCTTAAATAGGCTAAGGGAGTGGCCAATTAGCCCCAAGCCTTACTCTTGAGGAGATCTCCTGAGGAGCCACTCCTGCCTTTTGGCAGCTCTGTGCACCCGTGCATTGAGAAGAGGCTCCTCCTCGTCCTCCTCTTCACTTATAGGAGGTTCTGGAGGTTCTGAAGGCCCTGGCTGAATCCCCGCCTCTGGCACCACATCTTGAATCTGAGAAAAGCAAAATGTACCTAGATATTAGAGAAAAGTCTAGATTTATCAGACATCAAGATTTCATAAATAAATCCACGTGTGTGTAAAAAAACCCTGATTGCCATCTACCTCTGTTCCTGCAGGAGATTATGTAGACAGAGTCATTGCCTTGTGGAACACCCAGACTTACGACCTTATGTCCTCCACCCGTCTTGCTGAGCCCGTCCACGACCTGGCTTTTAATCCCCTTTCCGTGGGACAGCTTGCCTGTGTGGGGAAGGGAGCTGTGACCTTCTGGCTGATGAAGCAACAGGGCTCAGACATCAGCCTCAAAGTAGGTATTCCTTCCCCCGTGATACATTTGACATTTTGCCCGATTTTACAAGGAGTCCTCAACTTATGAAAGCCAAGGAGCCTGCTCATGACAGTTGTTAAGTCGTGACGGTTGTAAAACAGGCAAAGGTGAAAACCTTTTTGTATCGCACTTGTAAAGCGGTTGCTGTGGTCATTAAAGCAGACTGTCTAATGGCGAAGCCAACCAATGATTCGCTGTGGGTCTGGTTTTGCCAAAAACCACATGGAGTGGGGGAGCGTTGGAACATCGAATCTGGGTCGGGCAGGTATGTCGGGTCCTCGACATACAACCATTCATTTAGTGGCTGTTCGAAGTTAACAATGACAATGAAAAAAAGTGACTTATGGTCGGTCACACTTAACAACCATTGCAGCATTCCCCCCCGCCCCCGCTATGGTCACGTGATCAAAATGTGGGTGCTTGGCAACTGGCATGTTGCCCACTGGCATGGTATATATGATGGTTGCAATGTCCTGGGGTCGTGTGATCACCGTTTGCAACCTTCCCAGCCGGCTTCCGACATGCAAAGTCAATGGGGGAAACGAGATTCGCTTAACAACTGCAGAATTCCCTTAACAATTGAAGTGATTCACTTATCAACCGTGGCAAAAAAAGTCATGCAAAATTCATTAGCAACTACCTTGCTAAAGTCTAGGACCGTGATGGCGAACCTATGGCACGCATGCCACAAGTTGGCACACGTAGCCATATTGGTGGGCACGCGAGCTCAGCTCCGGCGCGCATGCGCGTGCTGGCCAGCTGATTTTTGGGCCTTCTGGGCCCACCAGAAGTAGGGAAACAGGCTGTTTCCTGCCTCTGGAGGACTTCGGGGGCGGTGGTGAGGAAGGCCCGTTTTTCTCTTTCCCCAGCCTCCAGAATCTTTCTGTGAGTCTGGGGAGGGTGAAAACAGCCTTCCCCGCCCCTCGGAGGCCAGAAACAGCCCACTTGCCAACTTCCAGCCTCCAAGAGTGTGGGGAAGGCCTTTTTTGCCCTCCCCAGACTCCTAGAAAGGCTCTAGAGGCTGGGGAGAGCAAAAACCAGACCTACCGTGCCATTGCATGCCAGGAGTGGGGGGAGGGGATCGCAGGTGCAGGTGCAGGGCGCATAGAATTCTGGGTGTGGGCATGCATGTGTGCGACACCTCCCCCCCCCCCCAATTCCTGGCACGTGATGGCAAAAAGATTAGCCATCACGGTCTAGGATTACCTGTATTTAGCCCCCCCGGGTGGGTCCTTCGTAACTTTGAATGGTCTCTAAGTGACTAGTTGTAATTTGAGGAGTCCTTGTAGACCATAGTCAACGAGAAAGCCTTCAGCTTTGTTAGTGATAAGCGATCCAAGGCAGCTTTGGGCTGTATTTGGAGTGCCTATTATGCATATGATCTTCCTTCCTCTTGTTAGGTCCAGCGAGTCCCAGCTCCTGATGCTATTGGTGGGGTGGAGCTCACATCCATGTGCTACAGCTCTGGTTGTCTACTCTACACTGGGACAAGCACAGGACAGATCTGCAGCTGGGACACGGAGACAAATTGCTGCTTCATGACTTGGGAGGCCGTGGACGGCGAGATTGGTGAGTCTCTGCACTGTGTTACATTTAATAGGAATTAGAATAGAATGAGCTAGAAGGGAACTTGGAAGTCTTCTAGTCCAGACCCCTGCTCAGGCAGGAGACCCTATACCAGTGATGGCTAACCTTTTTGCCATCGCGTGCCAGGAAAGAGGGGGAGGCGGGGGAGGGTCGTGCACGCACGTGCCCACACGCATGCGTGCGCAACACCCCCCCCCCCCCTTCCTGGCACATGATGGCCTGGTAGGCCCGTTTTTCTTTCTTACCTGGCTCCAGATCCTGTCTATTTATCTGGGAAGGGTGAAAACAGCCTTTCCCACTCCCTTGGAGGCCCTACGGAGGCTGAAAGTGGGACAGGAAGTGACATTTTTTGCTGTCCCCAGCCTCCAGAACCTCTCAGGAGTTTCTAGGAGCCTCTCTAGGAATCTCTAGGAGCCTCTCTAGGAGTCTTTGGAGGCCGGGGACAACAAAAAACGTCACTTCCTGTCCCACCGGAAGTCAGGAAATGGGCCCTTTCAGCCTCCGTAGAGCCTCCAAGGGAGTGTGAAAGGCTGTTTTTGCTTTTCCCAGATAAATAGACAGGATCTGGAGCCAGGTATGAAAGAAAAACGGGCCTTCCCCACCCACCCCAGTCCCTCCAGAGGCAGGAAACAGCCTGTTTCCCTACTTCTGCTGGTCCCAGAAGGCCCGAAAATCAGCTGGCCGGCGGGCGCATGCGCCCCAGAGCTGAGCTGGCATGCCCACTAATATGGCTCCGCGTGCCACCTGTGGCACGCGTGCCATAGGTTCGCCATCACGGCCCTATACCATTTCAGATAAGTGATCGTCTAGACTCTTCTTGAAAACCTCCAGTGATAGAACACCCATGATTTCTAGTTTCTCATCTCTAACAAGGAGGACTGATCTCTGCAGGCTCCAGCAGTATTTGGATGAAATCTGTCTTAATCGGAATAATCCTTTCCTTGTTTAGGAGTACTGCAGTGTCGCCATAACCGGCTGGTCAGTGGCAGCAATACCAAGAAGATCCAGATGTGGTCAGTGGCCGCAGTCCAAGAGCTGAGAGTCAAAGGATCTGATGCCAGGTGTGAAGGGACCGCAGGGTGAATGGTTGATTCTGGAGATACCAGATGATGGAGAGCTGCCGGGGCTCCCTTTTCTCCCTTATTCTCACAGTGTCCGTGAAAGACGATTTTGTTTGTTTACAGCATTCCTACTTTCCCTACTAGATCATTCCCTCAAGGGAAGCGGATTTAAACATTTTAAATCTGTTTCCAACCTCTAAAAATGTCCTTAGATTTGGTTTCTCTGTCCTTTTGAAAAAGCCATTGCAGAAGTTGAAGTTCTGTCAAGTTCCCAGCCCAAACTGTAATTCTGTTCCAAATTAATTGCACTGTTTAAGCTCAATGTGGCAGGAAGGACCATCTGATGATCTCCAGAACGGTAAAGCCTACAAACGTGAAATTTGGCACGTATGTTCCTCTTGGTTTCTAGGTGCTCACTAAGAAAGGATTTTTCGAAATGACCATCACAACATTAGTATTTCATATACAGTATTATATTCACACGCTCTGATGCTAAGGATTTAGATGTTCTACTCCCCCTCCCCACCTGAAAAGAACTCTGTTCCAACTGCCAGTTGTCTTATATTAACATGCCCTTCGCTAAACCGGGCTTGGGTATGGCCAGCAGGTGACTCATCCGGCATGCGGGCTGGGACATTCTACTCCCCTCCCCCTCTGTTCCAACTGCCAGTTGCCTTATATTAACACACTCTGATGCTACAGAGTTACACATTCTACATTAAGTTTCAGGCTTTAAGTGTCAGTTTATCATGCCCGATCACATAGTTTCATAGTGAAGCACGGGCGTCCAGCTAGTGTTCAATAAAAAGCAAAACATTTGGATTTCCCTGCCACCAGCAGGGTTCAGGCAACTAATGCCAGAAACCCAGAGAATGATTGAGAAAACAGTTTAAGAAATATAGAATTAGCAAAGGTAAGACTCCGGTTTGGAATAAATTCTTTCTGGTTGGAAATCATTCATGAATAAATATTGAATAAATCTTCCTTCCTAGACTTTGCCCACACTGACTGATGGCAGCCAGTTTGGTTGTTCCAGCTAGCTGGAAATGTGTGAATGGAGTAGGAGGTATGGACAGTCCGTACTGGAGCCTAGCACACGCCTGGCTTGCAAAGATAAGAAGTTAAATAAGAAGAAGTGGGGCATTAAAACCTGTCCTGAAAAAAAACAGATCTTCTTTGGGTAGCTAATCACAGAATCACAGGGCTGGAAGGGACCTTGGAGATCTTCTAGTCTGACCCCCTGCCCGTGGCAGGATACCTTATAACATAGTTATGTGTGTGTTTGTGTGTAAATGTATGTATGTGTATGTACACGCACATACACACACATACACATGCAGTGGTACCTTGGTACTCAATTGCTTTGAAACTCACCGAATTTGGTACCCAATGCATTTTAACGCAAAACATTTTGTTTAACGCAAAAGTATGTATCGTTTGTTTGGTACTCAATACACAAGCTAGAATATGTCGGTCTCGGCTGCCTTGTGACCCACTCACTTTCCCATTATTTCTTATGGGAAAAAATTGTTTGGTACTCATCATTTTTGGTACTCATAGCACTTCCTGGAACCAAGTATCAAGGTACCATTGCGTATAGGTTTGTGAGTGTGTGTGTGTGTGTGTACGTGTGTACGTATTCTTTGCAAGCCTGATGATAACAGTTGTGCAGCTAAGATGGAATATGTTTAATTTCTCTTCTTTCCTCTTTTGGGCTCTTTCCTGTAGATCTAACTCCGTTCTCTTGGAGCAGGAAATCACTCTCGATGGGACCATTGTGAGCGCCGCTTTTGATGATGCCATGGACATGGGCATTGTGGGCACCACCGCAGGGACCTTGTGGTACATCAACTGGACAGAGAACACCAGCATCCGGCTGATCAGCGGCCACAAGAACAAGGTTTGCCTTGGAGCGCATCTTGGCAGTCATGGTTAAATCCAAATCACGTGAGCTGCTTCCTTGTTGAGGCAACCCTTTCAGTTGTCATCTCTTCTCTGTCGCTCCAGGTGAGTGAAGTGGCCTTCAGTCCCGGAGAGTCTCATTTCGCTACCTGTGCGGAAGACGGTAGCGTCAGGGTTTGGTCCCTGGCTAGCTTGGAGCTGGTGGTGCAGTTTCAAGTCCTCAATCAGGTAATTTTGGAAGAATATGTTGGATTCTCCAACTAGATTTCCCCAAGAATCCCTGAAGCCTTAATTCGCTGTTCCCAAAGGAATGGAGTCAGTCTGGCAAGATTCTTGCAGCATGGACGACTTAACAGTAAAGAACTTGAGCGTATTCTCAAGTGGTTCGAGTTGACTTTGCTTGTCAGAAAGTCGAAAAAGGGGATCACGTGACCCCGTGACACTGTAACCGTTATAAATATGAATCACTCGCCTAGTGCCTGAATTTTGATCGCGTGACCATGGGGATGCTGCAATGGTTGGGTGAAAAACAGTCCTAAGTCACTTTTTTTTAGTGCTGTTATAACTTTGAACGGTCACTAAATGAACTGTTGTAAGTCGAGGACTACCTGTAGTTCAAATTCTTGTAGAGAGCTTTAGTGTACAGCAAATCTACCCATGTTTCCCCGAAAATAAGACTGGGTCTTACATTATTTTTTGCTCCAAAAGACGCACTGGGGCAGTGATGGCTAACCTTTTTGCCATCGCGTGCCAAAAGCAGGGGGAGCATGGGGGAGGGAGGGGGTGTGCGCGTGTCCACACCCATAATTCTATGCACCCCGCCCCCGCACATGTGCGCACGACCCCCCACGTTCTCCCCGCTTTTGGCACATGATGGCATGGTGGGCTTTCTAGGAGCCTGGGGAGGGCGAAAACAGCCTTCCCCACCACCCCAGAGGCCGGAAACAGCCCATTTGCCAACTTCCGGTGGGACCAGAAGGCCCGTTTTTTGCTCTCCCCAGACTCCAGAGCCTTTCTAGGCGCCTAGGGAGAGTGAAAAACGGGCTTTTCCCACTCCCCCGAGGCCCTCTGGAGGCAGGAAACAGCCTGTTTCCCTACTTCCGGTGGGCCCAGAAGATCCGAAAATCAGCTGGCCAAGAGCCGAGCTCGCGTCCCCAACGATACGGCTTCGCGTGCCACAGGTTCGCCATCACAGCATTAGGGATTATTTTCTGGTTACGTCTTATTTTCTGGTTACATCTTATTTTATTTTTTATTTTTATTTTATTTTTATTTGATTTATATGCCGCCCTTCTCCGGAGACTCAAGGCGGCTTACAATGCGTTAAGCAATAGCCTTCATACTTTTGTATATTTATACAAAGTCAGCTTATTGCCCCCACAAACCGGGTCCTCATTTTGCCTACCTTAGAAAGGATGGAAGGCTGAGTCAACCTTGAGCCTGGTGAGATTTGAACTTGCAGTAATTGCAGGCAGCTGGCAACTTAAGTGCTACTTTTAACAGCACTTAGTCCACTGCACCACCATTTGGGGGGGCGACTATTTTGGGGGAAATATGGTATTAAATGCACTCATCTGGCTGACAATCTTAACTGGGGCTCATTTTAGGGGTAGGGCTTATATTACGAGCATCTTGAAAAATCCCGCTAGGACTTATTTTCCGGTCGGGTCTTATTTTCTGGGAAACAGGGTATATATTCATTTGAACTGCCTGGATTTCTGATTCCCTGCGCTTGACCGCATGCATGATATGAAAGTGGGACCACTATTCCTTTCCCATCTTTCACCTGGTCGTGGTTATGGCATCGCTAATCCCTAGTCTGTTTCCCCTTAGAGTTGCTTGTGCTTGGCCTGGAGCCCAGTGCCCACCTCCATCAACGGGCTCGAAAGCCATCATATTGTGGCAGGCTATAGCGATGGCACCATCCGCCTGTTCAGCATTTCCCGGACAGAGATGGAATTGAAAATGCACCCGCATTCTGTGGCCGTCATGGCACTTGGATATTCTGCAGATGGTAGGGAACAAACCATCATGTTGAGTTGGGCATCACCCTTCTTGCTGTCTTCCCCTTTGGCTTGGTTCTTGTTCTCTTTTCCAACCCTCCCAAGCTAAGATCTCAACATTTCCCAACTTTCTTGACTGATCTCTTGCCATATTGGCTGTTGGGAGATGTAATCTAACTCAATGGCCCCCAACTTTTTGGACACCAAGGACCAGTTTTGTAGAGATCTTTTTCTGTGGACAGGAAGGGCTGTGGTTTCATGTGCTGCCTGCATCCCATGGATGGGGCTTCACCTGTTTGCATGGCCCGGTTTCTGGCATGCCGCAGCCCGGTGGTGGTCCATGGACCGTGGATTGGGGACCCTTAGTCTAACTGTCAGCCGAATCTCCAGCATGGTTTTCTGAAGCTTGCTTGCTCTCAGCTGCCACAGAAACAGGGAGGGGGCCACGGGCATTTGGATTGGGGAAGTGAGCTGGTGAGAAGTAGTTCCATGAGAGCCGGAAGGGAGGTTTGCACTCATGAATTATGGTGCTGCTGAGTGGAGTTGTTTATAGTCCGTCAAGGCCAACCATCCTGAGACTCCAGATGCGAGAAATACCTGCAGAGGAGCTTTCCCATAACATCATACTGGACGTTGATTGGACTCTCGGTGCTGGACTTTGGGGGGGAAAGGATTTGGGATGACTTTCAATGTGTAACCTTTGTGTGTTTTGAATCAGATCTTGCCTTGCTTTCGCTGCTATCATTTCAAACTTGGTAAAAATACCTCTTCTCTAGTCCAGTGGAGTTGGGGGGTTTCTTTCTTGACTTTTGAACGGAAGCAGGCCTGGCACTAACTAAGTGATAAGGATCTCTGTTCAATTGTCTCAAGCTCCTGATGATTCTATGGGCCAGTTCTCTCCACATCTTCCAATCTTGCACTACTTCTTTGAGTTTTGCCATGCTCTGTCTGGTGTCAGCTTTGATGGTGTCCAGCCACTGGATTCTTCGATGGCCTAGTTTCTTTTTATTGCTAACTCTTCCAAACATGATTGCTTTCTCTAGTGAATCTAACTAACTAGAAGCTAGTTTTAATACTTACTTTTATTAGATTATTTCTGTATAGTACAGAGATTATCTGGATTAATGACAGTAGTACAAATGAAATCAAATGCTCTCTTCTTGGCTTTGCTAACGATCTTTGTGTTAATTCTGGTGTTTTCAACCCTAATTCAGTTTTAAGTTTCTGGGTGTTATCATAAAAGAGGACCTTTGACCTGGTCAAAAGGGCCCAGCAGAGATTATATTATCTGAGACTTCTCAGGAAACAACAACTGAATGGAAAACTGCTGGTGACCTTCTACCGCTGTACCATAGAGAGTATTTTGACTTACGACAATTGTGTACGGTTTGGCAATTGCACAGTGGCAGATAGGACACCACTCCAGAAGGTCATTGCCCAGAGGATCATTGGTTGCCCTCTCCCCTCTTTGGAAGAGCTTTATAGCTCCCGCTTCCTTAAGGAAGTTCAAAACGTTCTTAAAGAGCCATCTCATCCCGGGTACCCTTTTTTTTTTTAACTATTACCATCTGGCAGACGGTACAGGATAATAAAAACAAGGACAAATAGGCTGAAAAACAGCTTCTGTCCCAGAGCAATAACTATATTGAATTCTACTGTATAGTGCAATATTAATGTAATATCAGGGGTTTTCAATTCAATTGTATAGAATGCGAAAGGTTTGTGTTTGTGTTTTATTTTTATAGTTATAATGTACACGGAAGATGGCATTTAATTTCATTCTACGAGGTACAATGACAATAAAGTACATTCAAACTTGAATGAAGGATTCCTGAAAGTATTTGAAGAATCTGAAGAGGTTACAAGTGTTTGTGTGCATATTTGTTTCCTATGACTGATGACGCCTTGTGTCTGTCTCTAGGGCAAATCATCCTATCGGGAAGCAAGGATGGATTGATTGCCATTAATAGCCCACGTACAGGGATGACCATCAGAGTCCTTACTGACCACCGACCCTCGGCCATTAACGTTATCCATTGCACCAGAAAACCGGTAAGGCATGCAAATTGTTTTACCCATCTGTATGTTACCAGATAAATGGAATTCAGGTGAAGAGAGAAGAGAGAGGGTTACAGAATGGAAAATAAATAAAATACTGCACGAGTCAAAAAGAGGGCTGTCAAAATATTTATAGACCCCTCGCATCCTGGACATAAATTGTTTCAACTCCTACCCTCAAAATGGCTATAGAGCACGGCACACCAGAACGACTAGACACAAGGACAGTTTTTTCCCAAACGCCATCACTCTGCTAAACAAATAATTCCCTCAACACTGTCAAACTAGTTACTAAGTCTGCATTACTATTAATCTTCTCTTCGTTCCTATCACCCATCTCCTCCCACTTATGACTGCATGACTGTAGCTGGTATCCTTAAGATTTATATTGACTGTTTTCTAATATGATTTGTTTGCTTATTTGTTCCCTATGACTATTATTAACTGTTGTACCTTATGACTCTTGACGAATGTATCTTTTCTTTTATGTACACTGAGAGTGTATGCACCAAAACAAATTCCTTGTGTGTCCAATCACACTTGGCCAATAAAGAATTCTATTCTATTCTATTCTATTCTATTCTATTCTATTCTATTCTAT
>WNWU01000025.1:10602825-10617164 GCA_012654045.1 Ptyas mucosa
TCTATTCTATTCTATTCTATTCTATTCTATTCTATTCACTCTCCCTATACCAAGATCTGCATGAATTCTGGATATGATAAAATATCAGAACCTCCGATACCCACCTAAAAAACACAGCAGCCAAGCAGTAGAAACATCTCACAAGACCTGTGATTGTCTATTGCCGTGATGGCGCACCTATGGCACGGGTGCCACAGGTGGCACATGGAGCCATATCTGTGGGCACGTGAACGTTGCCCTAGCTCAATTCTAGCGCGCATGCGCATGCCGGCCAGCTGATTTTTGGGCCTTCCGGGCCCACTGGAAGTTGGGAAATGGGCCATTTCCAGCCTCTGGAGGGGCTCCGGGGCGGTGGGGAAGGCTGTTTTCGCCCTCCCCAGGCTCCTAGAAAGCCTCTGGAGCCTGGGGAGGGCGAAAAACAGGCCTACCTGGCCCGCCATGCCATTGCGTACCAAAAGCGGGGGGAGCGCAGGGGGGTCGTGCACGCATGTGCAAGGGGAGGGACACATAGAATTATGGGTGTGGGCACATGTGCGTGTGACCCACCCCCCCCGTGCTCCCCCCACTTTTGGCACTTGATGGCAAAAAGGTTAGCCATCACTGGTCTATTGTATCACAGAGTTGGACTGCATTAGAGAGAAGCACAAATGCCAGTTTACCGCTGTCCTAATGTTTTCAGGTGCTCCCTAATTTCCAGCATGATTGGATATCATTTATTTGTTTGTTTGTTTGTTTGTTTAAAGAGTGAGGGTATAGATTTTTAATGGGAAGAAGAAATACCTCAGAAGTACAGGACAAAGAACTTGTAACCAAGATAACATCAGATTTTTTTTTTAAATGAGATTATTTTTTCCCCGCACGTCATGTAGGTTATCGAGAAGATTCCCTTGCCTTCCTTTGCCGCTTCGCTGAGCCTGTCTCCAGTTGCCTGCAGCATAGCTGTTGGCTTCAGCGGTACGTATCTGGAGAGGTTAAATGGTCATTTTCTCTCAAAAGCAAGCTAGCCAGCCCTGGATGTTACCAGCGTATTACTAATGCTCAACAAATAGAGCATCGGTGCAAACAAATCAGCTTGCAGGGAGTTTGATTAATGCCAGGCATTGTTCATTCACTCTCAAGCATCCGTTTAAGAGCTTCAGAAAATACATTCGTCTTCAAGTGTTTAGTGCTTAGGATTAGAGACAGAACCTGAGATGAAAACTGGGCAAGCAAGCCACATTTCTTTGGAGAAGTTGGCTACTGGACTACCTTTGATGTTTTACTTCTCCCTGTAGTTTTACGACGTTTCAGCCGACCACCCAACTGTAAAATTATCTTCTCTTAGCCAGTCTCTTTCTCTGCCACCCAGAACGTATGCTGAGGCTGATTGATCGCGCAACAAGGACATCGGAGGACTACGCAGGCCATAACGACACCGTTTCCCTTTGCAGATTTGCCCCCTCCGGGAAACGCCTCTTCACAGCCTCCTACAATGAGATCCTGGTGTGGGAAGTCCAGAGCAGGTGAATGGAGACCATCGCCTTCACCCTCATCCTGGCTTGATGTCCAGCGGAATCATGGCCAGATGATGGTTGCTTGTGGATCCTGGAATGGCACTCATCTCCTCTTACCGTGGGCCAGCCGCAACTTCGAGCCCCAAATTTGGGGCGGCAGGGGGCAGGCAGGTGTCTCTGTTAGAGCTGAGCTGTCACTTGAATCCCAGTCCCTGGGATTCAAGTGACAGCTTGAATTTAGCCACTAGCATAGAAGTCAACTCAGAGGAGTGGTGCGGTGGCCTAGAGGTGGAGCTCTCGCCTCACAATCAGGAGGCTGTGAGTTCGATCCTAGGTAGAGGCACACATTTCTCTCTCTGGGCACACTGAGAATATATATATATCTGCTGTACAAAACTCCGCATTGGCGTCAGGAAGGGCATCCGGCCATTAAAACACTCTGCTGACGATGATGATAGCGGATAGCAATTCAGAGCCTGCAAGGATTTGGAAGTTCTTTCCCCTTCTGTTTACACTTCAGGATTCTTCTTGGTAGGATACAGGTAGCTGCAAGGTGCTTTTTCAGAAGGTAACTGGATTTCGTTTTTCCTTGGAGAAATTTTGCTTCTCTTCCAAGAAGCTTCTCCAGTTCAACTGCAAAGAAATGTGGAATTCTTGGATGAGAAGCGAAATCGCTTCAAGGAAAAACAAAGCCCAGTTGCCTTTTGAAAAAGCATCTTTGGGACAACCTGGATGACGGAGAATCTCCATAGACATTTAGGTTACAGGTAGTTCTCAATTTACGGCTATAATTGAGCCCAGAATTATGGTCGTAAGTCAGGCCAGTCATTAAGCAAGTTATCTTGTGACCGACCTGATTTTATTACATTTTTTTTTTTGTGGCAGTCGTTTAACAAATCTCCATGGTTGTTAAACAAATCGGTGGTCATTAAACAAATACCGTTAAGCAAACCTCATTGTCCGCAATGGACATTTTTGTTGGTTTTTTTTGCTGGAAACTGGAAGTGAAAGCTGGTTTTCGACATCAAAAAAGGTCATAATTTTTAGTCATGTGACCACAAAGTGCTGCAAATGGCCATAAACATGAGCTAATTGCCCAGTATCCAAAATGTGATCATGTGACTGCGGGAGGTGCATGACTATTGGAGCTTTGAATTCAGGTTGTAAGTATCGTATTTTTTGGAGTATAAGACACCCATTTTCCCCCCTAAAAGAGGGTGAAAATGTGGGTGTGTCTTATACACTGAATGTAGCCCCGCCCACCTGCTGCCCCCATCCTTTGGCCTCTGCCTCCCAGAAATTTACCTCCTTGCAGCAAACAGCCAGTTTCACCTTCAGCACAGCCTGATTAGCACAAGCAGTTGATTGTTGGTTGGATCGGCCTCCCGACCCTCAGCTGTATCCGGCTGCAAGGATTGCCATTGCCTATTGCCGTGCAGGCCTCTGTTTGCTACAAGGAGGCAAATTGCTGGGAAGCAGATTTTTTTTTTCTTGTGCTAATCAGGCTGTGCTGAAAATGAAATAGGCTGTTTGCTGTTTGCTGCAAGGAGGCAAATTGCTGTGAGGCAGAGGCAGATTTTTTTTTCTTCTTTTCCTCCCCAAAAAAGGTAGTTGCGTCTTATAGTCCGGAGCATCTTATACTCCAAAAAATACGATACCTTTTTTAGGATCCATCATAAGTCAAGGATTATCTGTAGCACACATTTCTATGCATTTGAAGTCATGATGCTAAATTGCCTTAATTCCAAATACTCAAGTTTGTCTCATTTTTTTTTCAGTTCACCAAAGTAGCTTGATCAGGCCCTCTGAACCACGAGCCAAAAAGCCTTGGCCGGATGTTATGGGGGATGGCCGATTCTCACTGGCTTTTTGACGTGATACAGTTGGCAGACGCGTCAATTGCGAGAGATCTCCTCGTCACCTCTGGAATTGGCAGGTGGCATCTGTCCAAATGCCTTCTAAAAAGCGGGATGATTTATAGAATCAATGGGCCAAGCCGCTGGTCTGTTCCAGCCAATTGACAGGGCAGATTGCACAATAACTGATCTCCATACTTCTGACATCCCTACAAGAATGTGTGAATTTTAAGTAACATGCTAACCCCAGCTAAAGTATCTGGCCGAGGGGAGAACTCTTGTGAAACAGGGAAGAGGACAGCACAATGTTCCTCTCTTCTATTGCAGTTGGTTTTAGTCCCTTTACTCTTAGCATTGTGTCAAATGTATATATGTATATTTCACATATTTTTCTACAACTAAAATAGCTGCTTCTTTTTTCTTTTTTAAAAAATTCATTCTCTCCCAGGACCCTATTTTGATTTCATAGTTTTGTAGTTTTGTCACTTTCAAATGACTATTTAGCTGAAAAGAAAATGCCTTTCTCCCATTCTGCTTTCGGTTTTCTCGGTAACAGAATCACAAAAAGTGTTTTAAAAAAACAAAAACAAAGAAACACCGCTGAATCTTAACTGCTGAGTAGGCTTTTAAAAGCACAGGTTGACCTTTTAAAGAGTTTATTTTAGAGATCAGGAACTTTCAAGGTCATTTTATACTCAGAATTTATAAAGATGATGAGTTTCACTTTTAGAAATGCATGGTTAACGAAACACAGGTTTGTTCCTCAGGTAGTGTGAGCTGATATCAGCAATGCAACAGGTATTTCTTTCCTTTCTTAACCTTGGCCTGTAACAACCGAAGCAACAGGATTCACATTGCACTTGTTTTCGTTCGTAATTGATAACGAAAGAAAAGAATTGGACTTGTTTACATTTTTTAAAATTCCAAATAAACGAAGAGTTTTGTGTATTCAACCTCTGCGGCTTTCTTTTGTTCCAGAAATTCCAGATGACTCAGCAAAACGCTCTGTCTTTCATAAAACCTAAGAAAATCGGCCCCTTTTTATCTGTATAACCAACCCCAGAGATGTCTCACAGGGCACAGTCAGAAAAGTCAAGATTTCTGGCAGCCAGAAAGAGGCGATCGAAATTTCACCCATTTTTAATGGATGTCAAATATAAAAATAGATAGAGATTCGATCCCACGGTCACAGCCATCATCTTGGGTTTTTTGACAGCATCCAAACTGGGTCAGTCAAAGTTTTTGCCTTCTGAGCTTTCAGACTTATAGTGGAGCTCGTCCTCAGGGAACTTCTCTGTAAGCTTTGGGCTATTCTGTGTGTGGTATTTATGTGGTGCCTGTTGTGTGTGGCTTTTTGGATGTAGATTGGAGTATTGATGGCTGCCTGTTAAGTCGTTGGCTGTTGTTTCCTTGTGCTGCCAAGCCTCCCCTCCTAAGTACTTGATAAAAGGTTTCCCTCGCACATATGCTAGTTCTTCCCAACTCTAGGGGGCGGTGCTCCTCTCCGTTTCAAAGCCGAAGAGCCAGCGCTGTCCGAAGACGTCTCCGTGGTCATGTGGCTGGCATGACTCAATGCCAAAGGCGCACGGAACGCTGTTCCCTTCCCACCAAAGGTGGTCTCTATTTTTCTACTTGCTTTTTTTTACCTGCTTTCGAACTGCTAGGTTGGCAGAAGCTGGGAAAAGTCACGGGAGCTCACCCCGTTATGCAACACTAGGGATTCGAACCATTGAACTGCCGACCTTTCGATCGACAAGCTCAGCATCTTAGCCACTGACCCACCACATCCCTTTTAAGTACTTGATAAGCTGGGGGTAAATCAGCATTCCTTTTGATTGATGGGGCCCCATTTCCCAGACTTCAATCACTTCCCTGGCTGTTTTTGTGCCTGCCCGGCCAACAATCTTAGTAGCAGGGTTTATTTTTGACTGCTTTTTAAAAAAATTATTTTTTTGAAAGTTTATTATTTCGATTTACAGTTCCTTTATTCTGGAAACGGCCGATCAATGTCCTTAGTTTTCTTTGCTTCTCTCTAAAAATATGGGTTAAAGAAAGAAAAGAAGATGGAAGGGATGGCCAGTTCAGATTTCCCCACCTCCATCCTGCAGGGCTGTTTTCTAACCTGCTCCCAATTTCTGCATGCAAATTCTCATCACACGCTTCATTGTTTTGAAGAAAGGCCTTTATATACAGCTGACAAAGCAAGGCAAGAGTCAGGATCTGAGCGAGGGCAGGAATCCTGCATCTTATATCCGTTTTTCCAAAAGGCTGTGCTTGTAGATCGAAAGGTCGGCAGTTCAGCGGTTCAAATCCCTAGTGCTGCGTAACAGGGTGAGCTCCCATGACTTGTCCCAGCTTCTGCCAACCTAGCAGTTTGAAATCACATAAAGGAGCCTGAGTGGCGTAGGAGACTAATGCCTCCTACTAAGGCAGCATTTAACATCCAGCTGCATGCAATTACTGCGAGTTCAATTCTCACCAGGCTCAAGGTTGACTCAGCCCTCCATCCTTTCTAAGGTGGGTAAAATGAGGACCCAGATTATGAGGGCAATAAGCTGACTTTGTATAAAATATACAAAAGTATGAAGGCTATTGCTTAACGCATTGTAAGTGTCTGGAGAAGGGCGGCATATAAATAAAAATTTTTAAAAAATGCAAGTAGAAAAACAGGGACCACCTTTGGTGGGAAGGGAACAGCGTTCCATACGTCTTTGGCATGGAATCATGCCGACCACATGACCATGGATCCGTCTTCGGACAGTGCTGGCTCTTCGGCTTTGAAACGGAGATGAGCACTGCCCCCTAGAGTCGGGAACGACTAGCACATATGTGCGAGGGGAACCTTTACCTTTTACAGTAGTCAGGGTTACAAGTGTGTTTCATTCTTCTTCTTGTGCCATATCCGTCATCGGACGTTGGCAATCATGTTGGCGATCCTATTTTTATCAACAACCGTGTTTCATTCAGGGTTAAGAAGCCTACTGGATCTATTTTGAATTTGACTAGCCATTGAAGGAGGTTGCTGTAGGCCATGTCAGTTAGTCATCTATAACTATGAGAAATTTCCTTTTTTTCCAAGAAGCAACTGGACTTTCTTGTTTTTCTTTGAAGACATTTCGCTTCTCATCTAAGAAGCTTCTTCAGCTCTGACTGGATGGTGGGGAATCTTCCCATTTTATTCAAAGTAGAATGTGCCCCATTTTTTCCACCCCTTTCCGCCCACCAAATCACAAGCAAAAAAGTGAAGCAAGCAGAATATGTATTTATTCCTGTAAAAAGTTTATTGCCACATAAATCACAGAGCAAAGTCTCCTCGAGGCTTCCTTTTTTCTAGAGAGACTTAAATATTCTTGCTTTTCAAACTTTCACTTGAGAATTCCATAAATATAAAAAGGAAATACAGGTCAAAGTGCATTAAAAAAGCTGGCTCAGAAAGAATTAATTTTTGCTCCAAAATATATTATTATTAAAAGATACTCCTATTGCTATCCTAAGAAAATGTTCATCTTTTCAAATATATTACTTAAAAAACACTTTTTAAAAGATTAACATACATCTCTCAAAAATCTCTGATAAAAAAGATTACCAATTTAGTGAACACCTTTTCTGTATCTCCTGTTATTCTAGCCTGCAGAATAAAACTAGTGATTCTACTTGTATAACTTTTTAACCTAGGAGTCCTAGCTTGTTAAGCTACAGTAACCAGCATCACAATCTCACCACTGAAATCTTTTCCACTGATTATTTTCCTCTGTACATTGAAAAATATATATATATAAAGACAATGTATTTTTTCTGAATCAGCAAGTTAAGAGTAAAACATACAATCAAATATTTTGACATCAAGTAAGTGATTTTGGAAAGGAAAAAAAAATGCAATTGAAAAAGCTTGGCAGATAAATTCCAAAATATTTCTGCAATTCCACTGAGTAAAAACAGATCTACAAATATCAAATATATACAAGCCCAGATAATTTGGATGCCCCATGTTGGCTACAAGTTCAGAACTATGCGTTAAAGCAACGTTTCTAAACCTTGGCAAGGTTTTAAGATGTGTGGACTTCGATTCCCAAAATTCTCTAGCCATCATGTCGCTGAAGTCATGAACAGTTTAAAATTGAAGTCCACACAGCTTTAAGTTGAGAAACACCGGGTTAAAGAATTCTTTATTTCAAGTGATAAAACCTGGATTGATAGAAGCTTATGTTGAAGGATATGCTAAATCATCTTGAAAAGCAGTTTTTGGTTCCAAATTGTTAAGTCCAAGAGAAGAGGAAGAAAAAGGCAACTCACAGTTCTGTAACAAGCATATATATTACACAGTCATGAACCATATCCTATCACTCATTAACAAAGGCTCCTCTATGTAAGACATAAACATAGAATCATAGGTTTTGAAGGGACCTCAAGAGATCTTCTAGTCCAACCTCCTGCCTAAGGCAGGAGATCTCGTACCACCTCGGTCTTATTGGTCTTATTTTTGGTCTTATTTTTGAAAACCTCCAGGGACAGCACTACAACTCTGGGAGGCAAGATTAATTAATTCACTGATTAATTGTTCTCACTGCCCAAAAACTTCTCCTTGGTTCTAGGTTGGATCTCCCTTTGATGAGTTTCCATCCATGCCTTCTAGTCCTGCCTTCTGGTGTTTCAGAGAAGAAGTCCAAACAAACAGCTGTCCAAAATTCAGAACCTGGTCCCTTTTGGGGGGGGGGGGGGAGTCGGTCATAAATTCAGTCACTAAGCAACCCATCACAAGTCAAGGACCACCTAGGACAGTGAAGAATTATAGTCTTCCCAATTGTCTCTGGGGGATTTTAGTGGTTCAGTTCTGCTAATCATCAAAACTTCATCAGAAAGCAGGGCTGATTAAATCTGATTAAAGAGATTGGCTCATCGGCACCCCACCCTAACTAAGTTATCCCTATTAATAAAGCAGGGGCAAACATATCACCATCTCTCTTCCCCATATAAGAGGCAGTCCTAAAATAGGTTGGCATGTCCATTTGGCCCGCACTGCAGCACAGGTTTGGAGCAGAGATGTCCAACCTCGGCAACTTGAAGACGTGCGGACTTCAACTCCCAGAATTCCCCAGCCAACCAGCCAGTTGGCAATGGAGCCGCATGTGGCTCTTTCATCCCTCTGTTGCGGCTCCCTATCTGCCAGTCAGCTCCACAATTGATAGGGCTTTCGGTTGGGACAGGTAGAGGAAAAAGGATGCCCCGCTAGGGGACTCTATGGTGGGGGGAAACTGGACTTCCGGCCAGCAGAGGAAAAAGGATGCTGCGCTAGGAGGAGACTCTATGGTGCGGCAACTGGGCTTGGCTCCGGTTGGCTCCAGAATTGAATGGTGGGCTTCTGGTTAGGACCTTTGTGGCTCTTTGAGTGTTTAAGGTTGCTCATCCTTGGCTTAGAGCAACAGCAGCATTCCCAAACCTGGCTAGCCCCAAACCCCATTAGCTTTCTGTGGACAAGCCATCCAGTGGAATGATGGAAGTTATGGTCCAGAGTTGTCCAGAGAACAAATTCTCCCTTTTTTCCCCCAGGAATGCGTGAAGGACAAGAAGCAGAGGTGGGTTTCAGCAGGTTCTGACCAGTTCTGGAGAACTGGTAGCAGAAACTTTGAGTAGTTCGGAGAACCGGTAGTAAAAATGCTGACTGGCCCCGTCTCCATCTATTCTCTGCCTCCTGAGTCCCAGCTGATTGGGAGGAAATGGGGATTTTGCAGTAACCTTCCCCTGGAGTGGGGTGGGAATGGAAATTTTTACAGTATCCTTCCCCTGCCATGCCCACCAAGCCACGCTCACCAAACCACGCCCACAGAACCGGTAGTAAAAAAATTTGAAACCCACCACTGACAAGAAGGTGTCTATAGCCGGGGGGGGGGGGGGGGAATATACTACAGGTAGTCCTCGACTTTCAACCACAATTGAGCCCCCAAATTTAAATTGCTACGCGAGGCAGTGAATTGGTTTTGCTCCGTTCTACTTTGTTTTGCCCCAGTTAAGCGAATCGCTACCATTGTTAAATGAATGACATGGTTGTTAAGCGAATTGCACTTTCCCTCACCCCCCACCCCCTTTGACTTTTCTTGTCGGAAGCCGGCTGGGAAGGTTGCAAAGGGTGATGACATGAGACCGTGCAACCGTCACAAATACACGCCAGGAAAAAAAAACCCCTCATTTCTCGTCTTTCAAATCATCAAATCTTCTAACAGCATTTCAACCAGGAGACGCTGCCATCCAGTTCTGTGGAAGCATTCAGGAGATGGCCAGCTCTGGTGACCCAACATTCACCTTCTTTCCAAAACTTGGCGGGAGAAAATATTTCCATACAAGTATGGAAGCTTCCCTCTTGGGCAGGTGTCAGCAACCTGTGGCTTCGGAGCCACATGCGGCTCTTTGGGCCCTCTGCTTTGGCTGCCTGTTGGATGATCCCACCACTGACTGGCCCCACTATTCGCCCTCCCCTCCCAATCACTCCTCGCCTGGCCTGAGAAGGTAAGGGCGATGGCGGGGGATGGCAAAGCGGCCGGGGCAGAGACAGAGAGATACAGAGGGAGAGGGGGAGAGAGAGGGAGGGGGGAGAGAGAGAGAAATGTCAAAAGGGTTTTGTGGTTCCCGTTGTTTTTTAACAATCAGTTCTCTGCCCTAATGACTGGCTGGGTAGGTGTGGCTAGGGGGGGGTCATGTGACTGGTGAGACGTTGACTTGGCCACGCCCACCGAGGTTTTGTGGCTCCCGGTGTTTTCTTTTTTGTGGGAAATGGGTCCAAATGGCTCTTTGAGTGTTTAAGGTTGCAAACACCTGCTCTTGGGGAACCCAAAGAGTTCCAGACCCCTCCTAGGCCACTGGTTCCAGTTAAGGCAATAAGGAAAAAATGGCAACCGATTCCCGAGCGATGGAGCAAAACCTCTACATTGAAGAATGGTGGCGCCTCCTAAGGTTTTTGCTCCATGGAAGAGAAACTTGATCACAGCAGATTAACACTTTCTGTTGGATTCATGTCCCAGGCAGCCTCAGTGTGATCGTCGGCCTTCCAAGCTGCTGGCAGATCTCTGTGTCTGATCCCACCATTGATCTCATCAAGGGGGAGAGACATGTACTGGCTGTGTTTCCGATGCTTGTTGGTGTTGCAGAAAGCCAGTATGGCATTCATCAACATGCTGGGCAAAAGCAGGACAAGCGAAACCAGGCTTATTACGAACCAGGTTTTCCTACAAGAATAAGCCACGATTCATGAATGAGGGCAGAGAAAGGCGCCACCCACCAAGCTACGGATCAAAAAGGATCTTCTCCGAGCTTTTATTTCCCCTCCATCCGCTCTTCCGTGGGAGGCAGGAAAACCTCCGAGAACATGCGAGGAATTTAAGCAAAAAGCGTGTAACTTACTTGGAGAATGGGATCGCATCCTTTGAGGTAGCTTGTAGCAGGCACGGCCCAGCTTTAAAAAAAAAAAAGGGGGGGGGGAGAGAAACAAACCAGATCAGGTGAAATGAGAAAAGGGATCCTATTTCCTGCTTCAGATCCCAGCCACAAAAAATATTGATCTAAACGACAAGTAACCAATTTCGTTGTATGCCTAATGTACAATGACAATAAAGGATTTGAATTTGAATTGAATTGAAGTAGCACCCAAAGGCCCGACAAGGAATAATGGATGAAAACTGATCAAGGAGAGATTCAACCTGGAAATGAGGAGGAATTTCCTGACAGTGAGAATAATCAACCCGTGGAACAGAAGTTGTCTTCGGAAGTTGTGGGAGCTTCATCCAGGGGTGGGTTCTAAATTTTTTTACTACCGGTTCTGTGGGCGTGGCTTATTATGTGGGCGTGGTTTGATGGTCATGTGACAATTCTTTAGGATTTAGCAGAGGTACTGGTCTACCAGGCTTTTAACTGCTTGCGGAGCTGTACCGGTCTACCCATTTGTTTTTGGAGGCACTGGTCTACTCATTTATTTTTTAGAGGCACCGGTCTAAGAGACACTGGTCTACTAATTTGTTTTTGGAGGCACCGGTGTACTCATTTGTTTTTGGAGGCACTGGTCTACCACCACGCTGCCTTTTAACACTGATCAGCTGTAGGGCGGCCCTTTGAAGTCCCACAGCAACAATTTAAACAGTTTTTTTCCTTGTAGCCGATCAGCTGGGGCTTGGGAGGCAGCAAATAGATTAGGGGTGGGGCCAAATAAAAGCTAAGAATAACATGGTGGTGGGCAGCTCCCGAACAAAGAGAACCAGTTCGGTGACGTCATATCGTCACCGCTACCGGTTCGGCTGAACCGGGAGGAACCCATTACTGGCTTCATCCCTGGAAGCTTTCAAAAAGAGACTGGACTGGGTTGGACTAAATGATCTACAAGATCTCTTCCAACTCTGTTAATCTGTTAAACGTAGTCCATTGAGATTGATATCAAAATAATATCATTTTTTTAACAAATGCTTCTATTAAAGTGAAACTCTTTCTGTGGGATTTTAAACTGATCACCTGCCCAGCCTTGGCATGAGCACATTCGTTGGTGCAAAAGGGATCGGTTTGGGGCTCCATTACAGGGGATTCCTCGATATACGACGACAATTGGGAACTGAATTTCTATTGCTAAGCAAGACAGTTGTTAGGTGAATCGTACTTGATTTTGCAACCTTTTTCGCCAAGGTTGTTAAGTGAATCACTTAACAATTTCCCCCCCATTTTTTTCCCATTATATAAAATACAAAAGAAAAAGAAAATAGGAAATTAAGGGAAGGAAAGGGAATGAGGAAAGGGGTGTGTGAAACTCAAGGGGGAAGAGAAAAAGAAAGAAAAGGGGGCACTGATTTCCAACTCTTCCTAGCACAGTACAAGATAAACACACTCCAACTTCCACTTGTTGCTTTTACACGGGGGTGAAATGTAAAATTTATTACTACCGGTTCTGTGGGCGTGGCTTGGTGGGGGGAGGGTGTAATGTGACTGGGTGGGCGTGGCCAACTTTTTTTTAAAATTTATTTTTCAAAGCATTTTTTCTAATGCTTTGAAAAGCCTCTGCCGATCAGGCAACTCAGCTGGAATCGTCAGAGACTTTTCAAAGCATTTTTTTACCACCTCTTCGGCCAAGAGGTTGCAGAAAAAAATGCTTTGAAAAGCCTCTGACAATCCCAGCTGAGGCGCGCGATCATCAGAGGCTTTTTTTTTTTACTTTTAAAAGCATTTTTTCGTCGGAAGAGGTTGTAGAAAAAATGCTTTTAAAAGTAAAAAGAAAAAAGCCTCTGATGATCATGCGGCTCAGCTGGGCATGGTGGGGGGTGGGGCGCAGGGATTATTGCTACCGGTTCTCCGAACCACCCGCTGCCATCGCTACCGGATTGGGCGGTCCGGTCTGAACCGGGAGCATTTCAATCCTGCTTTTACACATTAATACATAACTAGCCATTTCTATAACACAAAATCTTTCTAGTCAAAAAACCAAGATCAAAGTTTCCTTTTTTTTTTTTTTGCTTCACAAGCGCAAATTCCAGAAGTGATATCCAAATAAGAACATATTTTCCTCTTTAAATAGAGGAAGCCTCTTTAACGAGCCTGGTGGCGCAGTAGACTAAAGCAGTGTGATTAACATTCAGCTGCCTGCAATTACTGCAAGTTCTAATCCCACCAGGCTCAAGGTTGACTCAGCCTTCCATCCTTTCTAAGGTAGGCAAAATGAGGACCCGGTTTGTGGGGGCAATAAGCTGACTTTGTATAAATATACAAAAGTATGAAGGCTATTGCTTAGCGCATTGTAAGCCGCCCTGAGTCTCCGGAGAAGGGCGGCATATAAATCAAATTAAAAAAATTAAAATAAAAGAATAAAGTTAACCATTCTGCTTTATCTTCCTTGCTATGGAAATAATGCGTGTTTCCATTTGCACCTAGTAGTCTTTTATGAACTGTCACCATTTTTATTTACAAAATGTTATTGTATTCTTTCAAATTCTTTGGCCTAAAAATTGATTTTTATTTTTTTTTTAGAATCACTGCAATTCTTAAGTGAATCCCCTTAAGTAGTGGTTAAGCAAATCCGGCTTCACCCATGAACCTTGTCAGAAATCAATTGGGAAGGTCGCAAATGTGGCTGTGGGGAATGCTGCAGCGGTCGTAACTGTGAGGACTGGTCATAAGTCCCCTTTTTTCAGAGCCATTGTAACTTCAGACAGACGCTCAATGAACAGTTCTAAATCAAGTCCTACTTGTGCTGGGGGAAGACTGATTGTAAATTACTTTTTGTCATAACTCTGAATGGTCACTAAACGAACAATTATAAGTTGAGGACTTCCTGCTCTTACTGCTAGGACAGTTTCCTTAACAAATGAATTTGCCTTCGCGATCCTAAAGACCGTTGTATTCACTTTGCATCCAAACCTCAATTTTGCTAATCTTTGATTCGCAACAGCTCTCCAAGAGACCAGAGAAAAAGACATTCTGGGCTTTTCAAACCAAGATCTGGAGAGGGCAGAAACTTGAGCTGCAACCTCAAACAATTCAAAACAGTTTTTTTTTCTAAGGATTATCTCTACAGTCTGGACCCCAAAAAGCATGTACCTCTAGATAATTTATCCAGGATGGTCGAGTCTAGAGAAATATTGCAGCTGCCCGTCGTCTGATCGCAGTAACATTGGTCTGGGCACTGACAGGGATGCTGACAGTTAGGTCCGTATTTTCCGAGAGGACAGGCTGTATCTTTCAGATTTCCAAGGCCAGGTGAGGGGTGGGGAGGGCGAGGAGTGGGGTCAGCCAGTGATGGGAGAGGGAGCTGCAGCAGAGGGCCCGAAGAGCCGCATGCGGCTCCAGAGCCACAGGTTGCTGATCCCCAGATTAGCCTCAGACCCATCCGTTGTATTATTATTAAGTGATAGATAGATGGAAGGATAGGATAGGATAGGATAGGATAGGATAGGATAGGATAGGATAGGATAGGATAGGATAGGATAGGATAGGGGAGGGGAGGGGAGGGGAGGGGAGGGGAGGGGAG
>WNWU01000025.1:10617264-10652072 GCA_012654045.1 Ptyas mucosa
AGATAGATAGATAGATAGATAGATAGATAGATAGATAGATAGATAGATGATGAATGGATAGATAGAATAACTTTATTGTCACTTGGAAAGATTTTGTGGGGGAGCCACAGAACTGGCTCCAAACCAGTGATGGGTTGCACCTGGTTCGCACCGGTTCTATAGAACCGGTAGTAAAACTGGCAGGAGGCTCCGCCCACTGACCCCGACATCATCAAAATGCTTCTGCGCATGTGCAGAAGAGTGCGCATGCATGTGGCCCCGCTGCAAACCGGTAGTAAAGGTAAGTAGAACCCATCTCTGCTCCAAACCTCTCACCTTCTTCACAGAAGATTCCTTGGAAGCCCACTGGGCAAGTGCAGGATCCGTGCACAGGGTCACACTTGCCGTTGTTGCGGCAGAGGCATTTCTGAGCACAGCTGTCCCCGTAGGTACCGTCGGTGCAAGCTAAAAAGAAGGGAAAGCATGATCAGGATTGTGGATGGGAAGCCGGGAGGCATTAATGATGGTACTCATTAGTGACAACATAACACCTTAGGATTTGGAATGCCTTAGGATTTGGAAAGTATTTAGGGTGATGCTTAAGGCTGGCATTTTGCTTGACAATTTCTTTTATTCGATAGAAGAGAACTTCTGTCGCTTAGGGTTAAACTGTGGAGACAGTTATTTCCAGGGTTATTTCCTAATAATTTTAAAGTTAGCTATAATTCAAATGGAGCCACATAATATTTGGGTTACCTCACAAGAGATTTACATTCCATGCTTTAAAAATATATAAATACTAGCTGGATACCCATGCTTCGCTACGAAACTATGTGGTGGGGCTTGATAAATGGACACTTACAGCTTGAAAATGAATGAGTAGTTACGATCGGCCTCTCCTCTCCCCTTCTCTCCCTCAGCCTTGCCCTACAGAAGCCGACCCTATCCTATCCCCTGGTTGCTGCTGTGAAAGTGAAACTCCTCTCCTCTGCTTGTGTTTTGCATTTGGAACAGATTTCTTTTCAGGTGGGGAGGGGGAGTAGAACTCCTTAGAATCAGAGCGTGTTAATCGTAATACAGGAAATTCTAATGCTCTGATGGTCATTTCGAAAAATCCTTTCTTAGTGAGCACCTAGAAGCCAAGAGGAACATACGTGGCAAATTTCAAGTTTGTAGGTTTTACGGTTCTGGAGATTTCGTGATTACGGCGTGAGTGGTTTTCGCTTTTATATGTATAGATTTGATTAGATAAGCAAAAAAAAATCAATGCTATGCATGATATTGAAGAATCAAATCTCTCTTAGTTGCCTTTTTTGCAAGCTGAAGAAGGAAGGAGTTGGAGCTCCCCATTCAATTCTGTTATCCTCTTCTGCCTTGTTCCAGCTCTGTTCTGTCATTTGCCAAATGCGAAAGCTTGAATTGCACACCCTGTTTTCAGGTGTGGATATACTCTAGGGCAGGGGTCTCCAACCTTGGCAACTTTAAGACTTGTTGGCTGAGGAATTCTGGGAGTTGAAATCCACAAAACCAAAGTTCCCAAGGTTGGACACCTTTGCTGTAGAGTTGTGGAAGGGTGCCATCATGTTTACAATATGTACAACCCTGACTGCTCTTTAGAAGGCCAGATCCTGAAGAGGAAACTCAAATCCTTTGGCTACCTAATGAGAAGGAATGACTCCTTGGAGAAGAGCCTAATGCTGGGAACGATTGAGGGCAAAAGAAGAAGGGGACGGCAGAGAAGGAGGTGGCTGGATGGAATCACTGAAGCAGTCGACGTGAGCTTAAATGGTCTCCGGGGGATGGTAGAGGACAGGAAGGACTGGAGGAACGTTGTCCATGGGGTCGCGATGGGTTGGACACGACTTCACGAGTAACGACCACCATATGAATTCCATTCTGTATCATGGAATTCAATTTTTTTATTCCTGTTGCCCTGAGCAAAGAGGAGACATCAACCCAGCAAAAGAAACCAACACCAAGATGGTTAAATGAGAAAAGAGGATTTACCTTGGGTGCAGTTTTCACCAGTCCAACCGGCATCACAGACGCATCCCACTGCAATAAAGGAAGGGACAGAGAAGACACTATGAAGTTGGGTATTAAGATCAGAGAACGGGAAGGGATTTAGGGACAGGATTAAAACTAGAATCTGATCCAGGTGGAGCGGGGGTCCTCAAACTTTTTAAACGGGGGGCCAATTCACGGTCCCTCAGACTGTTGGGAGACGACGACGACTGGCTGTGTGGGCGTGGCTAGGTGGTCATGTGACTGGGTGGGTGTGGCCAATTTAGCAGTCCATTAAACAATACACACAAATTACACTTTAATTTGTTACGCTCCTGGGGGAGGAAAGCAGGTTAGTGAAGGGATGTGGCTGCCTTGGGGTGTGTGCGAGGGACTTCTGTTTTTGTGTGTGTGTGTGTGTGTGTGTGTGTGTTTCTCTCTCTCTCTTTATCTCTCTCTCCCGAGGCCTCCGTGCATCCTGTTTTTGGCCCCATCGGCTTCCAGAAGGCGGGTGGGGGCTGGTGCGTAGGTGGGGTGATGTGGGTGGGGCAGCCTTGTGTTCCCACGCAGGCCCAATTAATGGCTTCGGCGGGCCATATCTGGCCCACGGGCCGTAGTTTGAGGACCCCTGAGGTGGAGAATGAGCAAATAAGAAGCAACATGGATTTGCACAGAGCTGTTTACCGAGAGTGCTTTACCAAGGCAGTGAAGAGGAGGAAGAACTTCTGCGTTCAGCCTCAAAATCAAGGGTGCCAATTCGCAATGAGCAAAAGGGCCCCTTTAAACAGGACCCTCCTCACCCAACCCCCAAAGGGAGACCCGTTTGCACCCGCATCCTTCCAAAGGTGGGCCCTTACTCTCCGTGCACATTCCGTGAAGAGTACAGTTGGAAGGGCCACAATCCAGCATGTCGCAGGCTGGCCCGCTCCAGAAGGCTCCGTGGCAGTGGCATCGTCCAAGCACGCAGTGCCCGTGCCCGTTGCAGTTTTGAGGTTGGCAGGCAGGCTCGTGCACGCACAAGACGGTCGAAATGCTCCGAGGGCAGCGCCAGGTAGAGTCAAACACGCTGGGAAGAAAGAAGAGAGAAAGTCAGATGGAATTATCTATGGAGATTCTCAGTCATCCAGGTCATGGTTGTCCCAAAGGTGCTTTTTTTTCAGGAGGCAACTGGACTTCCTTGTTTCTTTTCTTTTGACGACATTTCGCTTCTCATCCAAGAAGCTTCTTCAGGTCTGACAGGATGGCGGGGAATGGAAGGATTGATATTCCTTGCAGAGAACTGGTCATTGGCATCCTTTTAGAGGGTCGATGAAGCGCTTGGAGGTTTATCTGTGTCCTCAGGGTCACCCGAGTGGTTTTCCTGGTTCCTGTAGCCTGCAATTTTTTCCCTCTGGAAATCCATTCCTACTCCCACACCATTCAAAGGGTTTTTCATCCCATATTGCATAGCTCAAAGTCTGTAGAGATTCTCAAGTCATCCAGGTCAGGGTTGTCCCAAAGGTGCTTTTTCAAGAGGCAACTGGACTTTCTGTTTTTTCTTTGAAGATGTTCCGCTTCTCATCCAAGAAGCTTCTTTAGCTCTCATCCTAGAAGAAGCTTCTCAGATGAGAAGGGAAACGTCTTCAAAGAAAAACCAGAAAGTCCAGTTGCCTCTTGAAAAAGCACTTGAAGATAAGCCACATCCCCTTATCTTCAAGCCCAGCCTGTGGCAGATGCCATTATTTATGTATTTATTTAATTTATACTGCCATCTATCTCAAGAGCCATGGTGGCAGAACGGTTAGAATGCAGTATTGCAGGCTAATTCTGCCGGCTGCCAGCAGTTCGATCCTGACCGGATCAAGGTTGACTCAGTCTTCCACCCTTCCGAGGTCGGTAAAATGTGGACCCGGATTGTTGGGGGCTGACTCTGTAAACCACTTAGAGAGGGCTGGAAAGTACTGTGAAGCAGTATATAAGTCTAACTGCTATTGCTAACTCACATCCATAACTCTAGGTAGCTAACGAGGTTAAAAATAATGAAACATATTTAAAAAGTATAAAATCCACAGCCACTGCAGAAAAAGATGACACAACTATCGATAGGAGTCCACAATGCAAACTCTGGGGCACTAATAACCACAGGTCACCTTGGGAGAGGAAGGGGTTTTTATGTAATGATTATTTTTGGAACATGGGGAACGAGGGCGAAAGCCAAATGGACAATTTTTCTTTTTTTAAAAAAATTCATTCAGTGCATTTTATTTTATTTTATAAACCTTTATTAACATTTAAAATCCAAAACTACAAGTTAAAATACATCTATAACAAAAATACATCCGTAATAATTATACAATTCAACGTCATTGTGACAGTACATAATTCTTAATTTTGTTCATCTATTCCCGCATATTCCTACTTAGTCGACATATTTAAACACGTTTTGTATCTTATTTTATTCTATACATTCCTTATTTTTGATTTCTATCCATTGATACCAATTTTCCAAGTTAAGTAGTATTCCGAATCTTCCTTATTATTTAGTTCTAAAGTAAGTTTGTCCATTTCTGCGCATTCGAAAATTTTCTGGATTATTGGACTGTCTGTTGGTATAGTGGACATTTTCCAGGTTTGTGCGAGTACGATATTTAATCCTTTTAGGATAATTTCCTTTGATAATCCCCAGAAGAAACAGTTCAGGTTTCAATTCTATTTGACAGTGTGTAATTTCTTTTAGCCATTTTTGTATTTTAATCCATAATTTTTTAACTTCTGGGCAAAGCCACCATACATGGAAGTAGGTACCTTGTACTTGTTTGCATTTGCAGCAATTACGTTTTAGGTTAGGGTACATTTTTGCGAGTCTTTTTGAGGCTAAATGCCACCGATAAAACTTTTTATACTGGTTTTCTTTATATGCAGCAGATTTTGTTAATGTATAGTTTTTCTCCCAAATTTTTTCCCAATCTTCTAACTCAATGTTGTGCCCAATATTTTTAGTCCATGCTATCATTGATCCCTTTACAATATCTTCTTCTAAATCAATTCATTTATTATTACCCTTGCCTTTTGCATGGAATAGATTGATTCAATCATCTTTTCAAGTTTATCTCCGAATTTCATAGCTTTAATTTGTCGAATCATAAATTCCCAATTCACATTATGAAAGGCTTTTTGTGCATCCAGGAAGACAAGGGCTACTTGTCTTCCTGGATGTGCCTCGTAATATTCCAATATATTAATTACTATTCTGGTATTGTTTCTAATTTGTCTCATAGGAAGAAATCCATTTTGAACTGAGTGCATCTTATCATTTAGTATTTTGTTTATCCGTTCCGCCATAACGTTCATAAATATTTTGTAATCCGAATTGGTCTATAATTCTTGATTTGTTTGTTATCTGTGCCTTCTTTAGGTAATATATGCCTCCTTCCATGTTTCTGATGACTTTGTTTCCCTCAAGCTTCATTACATATTTCCAATAATAATTGGAAGTTAATTAGAATTCTATCGAGTCTCCTAAGTGTTTATAAATTTCCCCTGGGAACCCATCTGGTCCTGGAGTCTTATTACTTTTTTGTTTCTGAATTGCTTCTTTAATTTCTAATAATGTTATTTTCTTATTCAATGTTTCCCTTTCTTCTTCCATCAATGAAAACCCCGGTCCCTTCCTTCAAATAATCACTTATTTTTCCTTGTTCTGTCTCTTCCTGTCTATAAAGCCTCTCAAGGAATTCTTATGTGATTTCTTTTTTCTTCTCTATATTACTTTCCACAATTCCATTTTCATCCTGTAGTTGGTATATTATTCTTTTTTCTCTCTCCTTTTTTATTTGATAAGCTAACCACCTCCCTGGCTTGTTTGCATGTTCAAAGTAATTTTGTTTTGCAAATTTTAAGTTTCTTGCCAATTCTTTTTGGTCCAAAATGTTCAATTTATGCTTGACAAGGGCCATTTTGTTTTTAATTTGTTCATCCCTCAAATCTGTTTGTAGTTGATTTTCTAATTTTTTAATTTCCTCGGACAAAACGTTATGTTCTCTCCACTTATCTTTATTTCTTTTTGCAATATATGCTATTGTAATCCCCCTTGAATATGCTTTCATAGTGTCCCAGAGATTTTGTAATGAGGTGTGGTGTTTTTTGTTGTCTCTAAAAAATAATTCCAATTCTTTTAGAATCTTTTGAATATATTCTTTTTCTTTTAAAATTTGTGGATTCAATGTCCACCTGCCTTTCTTTCTTTTTTGCCCTTTCCATATTATTTTGAGAGGATTATGATCGGCCCAGGTGTTTGGCATAATCTCTACAGTTTCAACATATTTAACTAAACCTCCATATATCCAGGCCACGTCGATTCTCGACCAGGATCTATGGGGGTTGGAATAGAAAGTAAATTTTGTTTCTTCTGGGTTACGGAATCTCCAGAGGTCTAATAGATTTAATTCTTCTGCCATTTCAAAAAAAAACTTTGGGTAAGATGTTCCTTTTTATTTTTTGGTTATTTGCATAATCTTTTTTAATGTCCACTATTGCATTATAATCACCAATCAAACAAACATTGTCATTCCCTATTACCTTATCATACACATTTTTATAAAAGTTGGCTCGGTTCTTATTGGGCGCATACATCACTACTAGCAAAATATTTTTTTTGACCTATTACTATTTCGATTATCAACATTCTACCTCTTGTGTCTATATATATTTGTTTAGCTATTATCCCCTCTTTAATGTATATCACCATTCCTCTTTTTTTTCCTTCTGCCAATGTTGAATAAAGTTTTCCCAATTTGTTATATTGTAAATATTTTTCATCATGTTTTTAGATGTCTACTTGTTGTTTACTGTATATACTCGAGTATAAGCCGACTCGAATATAAGCCGACCCCCCCCCCAATTTTACCCCCAAACACTGGGAAAACTCATTGACTCGAGTATAAGCCGGGGGTGGGAAATGCAGTGGCTACTGGTAAATTTCAAAATAAAAAAAGACTGGTCAAAAGTGCGAGGACCTGTCAGAAATCACTTTTTTCAGCCCTCTGGGTAGTCCTTTTGTGCATATGGACTACTCAGAGGGCTGAAAAAGTTATTTTTGACTGGTCCTCGCACTTGTGACCAGTCCTCGAACTTACGACTGTCCTCACATTTTACATTTTTGCCCTATCTTGTCACCATGGTAAAGAGAAGCAGTTGTGAAATGAGTGACATGGTTTTAAGAATGCTGCACGGGCATAAATGTGAGGATGGTCATAAGTGTGAGGACCAGTCATAAGTGTGAGGACCTGTCAGAAATGACTTTTTTCAGCCCTCTGAGTAGTCCCTATGCACATATATCACATGACCAGCTAGCCACACCCACCCAGTCACTGGCTTGATCTAATTTCAGGCAAGTTGAAGCCTCTGTTAAGAGATACCAGGGGTGGGCAAATGTGGCCCTTTTACAACCTGTGGACTTCAACTCCCAGAATTCCTGAGACAGCCAAGCTGGGAGAACCCACTAGCTAGCAGCCAATTACAAGAAGGCTAGCTAGCAGCCAATTACAATCAGCTCTCAACTCAAGGTCAGTGCACATGGGATCTCCCTAAACATGAGGATTTCTTTGTTTCTTTCTCCCTTTAAGCCCCCCCCCCGCCCGTTTTTGCTTCCAGGGGGCTGCAAAGAGTCTTGCTAGGCACCCCCCTCATGCCCCTAGCAAGCCTTGGGAGCCAGTTGCAGGGAAAAAGTCATTTTTTTTCGTGACCCGAATATAAGCCGAGGGGGCGTTTTTCAGCCTGAAAAACGGGCTGAAAAACTTGGCTTATATTCAAGTATATATGGTAATTTGTTTGGAAAATACATGTTTTGTTTTGGACGGTGAATTTAAACCATTCACATTTAATGATATTAATTTCCATTCTTAATTTTGTGTCACTCGTTGCCTTCTTTGGATCCTTGTTCTTACTCCCTCTTCTCCTCGATGATCTTTCTCCTCTTTGCTTTTATCCTCTTGGTCTTTCTCTTGTCTCCTGACGTTGTTCATCTTGACTGGCCGATTCCAATTCCTCCCTACTGCTATATTATTCCTCTGAGCCAGTTAGCTGGTCATACATAGTATGGAGCTTTCTCCATACTATCAACTTTAATTTTTTTATCATTCCAGGAGACTAACATTTCCTCCGGAGTAATCCATCGGAACCATGTATTCCATTTATTTAATTGAGTCGCTAAAAAGCGATAAGTCTTTCCATTGTTCGCGGACCTTCCTAGGGATTTGTTTCAGAGTAATCATTTCTTATCCTTTGTATGCCATTGGTTCCTCTCGTGATCTTGTATATCATATCTCGCACTTTCTTACGAGCAAATCTTATGTGGACTTCCCTAGGGAGTTTGTGGGGTCTAGCATAACTCGTATCGACCCTGTACACATCGTCCAACTCGTTTATGATCTCTTGCTTGTCCCTTTGCAGTGCATCTGCAATTAAGCCTGCCATTAAAGATACATCACTCTGTATCTTTAATCGCTCCTCCGGCTGCTTCTTCGCCAGTCTTTCAAACTCGGCTAAATCCACTGCTTGCGTTATGCCTGCTGTACTGTCTTCTCTCCTCGCTTCCCTTTTCTTTGGCCGGCGGCATCACGCCTCCAGGTCTGCTATTAAGGCAGGCTTCTTCCACATCGGGTTGAAGGTTCTCTTCCTAACACCACGGTAAACCATACCTTTCCTCCCTGCCTCTGAGACTTCCTCCTTCTATTGTTTGTCCCTCCAGGACAAAAGTTCGCCTCTCACAGTCCCTGATCGCTAGAAATCCAGCACAGGGAACAGAGTTCTGTTCCTTTGAACTGCCCCGGCACAAGGTCACCACCGGAAGTCCAGACAATTTCTAACCAAATTGTTTCCTCGGGTTGCCCATCATTGTTGTACAGCCCTTAACATGAAGTGCGAAGCTTACTGTGGTTGTTGGTCAGAGAAAAATGTGCAACTCAAAACACCCGAGAAGCAGGGTATTCCTCAAAAATGATAGCAGAAAATGCTTACCAGTGATCCGAAGGGTAGCTAGCAAGGGATCCGTTGACGACAAAAGTAGCTGATCCCCCACCATCCAGGTTGATCGCATTCACGACGCCGCGCTCCTTCAGGAAATTTGCCATTTCCCAGAGGTTCAGCCTGCAGTTGCAAGAAACAGAGATGGTTATATAAACCTGATGAGAGGAAAAAATAGCTGTTGATTATATTACCCCAATGAAGAAATGATTTGGGTCTTTCTGGGGATGCGAGTCCCGGTAGCCGACACTCAAGAATTCTACTTTCCTAAATTGGACATGTTCTCATTCACAGCTCCTGAGAGCATTCAAAGCTATCAGGATTCCTATGTCTATTTTTTTGGGCTTTGAGGATGATAAGAGGGAGCACAAGAAAAAGCCTAGAAGCAAATACAAAAGAATTAAAAAAGAGCTATAAAAAGTGGTGGGATTCAGCCGGTTCGGGTGAAGCGGTAGTTAAATTTATTTTATTTATTTATTTATTGGTTTGATTTATATACCACCCTTCTCCCGAGACTCAGGGCAGCTTACAATGCATTAAGCAATAACCTTCATACTTTTGTATATACCTGCTTAGTAGGGCTTTCGCGCCCCCCCCCCCCCCCAAAACGGTGTTCTTTTTTTATACAAGGTCAGCTTATTGCCCCCACAATCCGGGTCCTCATTTTACCTACCTCAGAAGGATGGAAGGCTGAGTCAACCTTGAACCTGGTGCGATTTAAACTCGCAGTAATTGCAGGCAGCTAGCAGCTAAGTGCTACTTAACAGCACTTTAGTCCGCTGCACCACCAAGGCTCCTATAAGCTGCTAAATTGCTACTTGCTCTGCCCCTTCCAGGAGTCCTCATGCACCCAATTTTTGTTCCCAGGTAAGTGCAGGGAGGCCTCCTAGGCCAAAAACAGGGCACGGGCAGGAGGCCGAGTGCTGCCTGTCACACCACCTGGCCACGCCCATCAAGCCACGCCCACAGAACCGGTAGTAAAAAAAATCTGAATCCCACCACTGGCTATAAATCTATTTTCAAAGTCAAGACTGACTGTGCTGGGATCTGGGTAGAGAATCTCCTAGCTTCCTGTCCCCCCCACCCCCACCAACCAAAACATACATTTTAAAAAATTTTATTTTATATACTATAAAATATTATTTATTATATCCCGCCCGTATTATTTTTACAAATAATTCAAGGCAGTGAAGGTACCACAATTTTCCCCGTAACAAAAACCCTGTGAAGTGGGTTGGGCTGAGAGGGAGAGGGAGAGAGAGGGAGGGAGAGGGAGAGGGAGAGGGAGAGGGAGAGGGAGAGGGAGAGATTGGCTCAAAGTCACGCAGCTGGCTTTCATGGCTAAGGCGGGGCTAGAACTCTATGCCTCCTGGTGATTGGCTCAAAGTCACCCAGACAATTTCCATGCCTAAAATGGGACTAGAATTCACCATCTCCTGTTGATTGGCTTTCAATCTTCAATCTTTCTTAGTGATTGGCTCAAAGTCACTCAATCTCGCTAAGGCGAGACTAGAACTCACCCTCTGCTTGGGATTGGTCCAAAGTCACCCAGCTCGCTTTCATGTCTAAGGCAGAACTAGAATTCACTGCCTCTTGCTTTCTAGCCTGGTACCTCTAAACCAGAGGTCTTCAAACTTGGCAGCTTTAAGACTTGTGGACTTCAACTCCCAGAATTCAACTCCTAGAATTCTCCATAGCTGGCATAGCATAGCATACCTGACTGGAGAATTCTGGGAGCTGAAGTCCACAAGTCTTAAAGCTGCCAAGTTTGAAGACCTCTGCACTAGACCAAACTGAAAGCTAGATTCAATAACCTGTCAGCTATTATGTAGGAGTCCCAGTCTAAATCACCACTGCATTTGCTCAGTTATAACCATCAACCATGCCCTGTTGCATTGCCTATTGTAAGAAGCCTGGAAGACTATTTTATTGTATCTTTTCTGGACACAGAGACCTAGCAAAGACTACAGTTTCGAAGTTCAAAGACTAAATTAACTGACAATAGCAATAGTAATAGCATGTAGACTTATATACCGCTTCACAGGTGCTTTTACAGCCTTCCCTAAGCAGTTTACAGAGTCAGCCTATTGCCCCCAACAATCTGGGTCCTCATTTTACCCACTTTCGGAAGGACGGAAGGCTGAGTCAACCTTGAGCCAGTCAAGATTGAACTCCTGGCAGTGGGCAGAGTTTGCCTGCAATGCTTCATTTAACCACTGCGCCATCACAGCTAATCAGCAAGAGCGCTTAGACTTATATACCGCGTCACAGTGCTTTTACAGCCGTTCCTAAATGGTTTACAGAGTCAGCCTATTGCCCCCAATGGTCTGAGTCCTCATTTTACCCACCTCGGAAGGTCGGAAGGCTGAGTCAACCTTGAGCCTGGTGAGATTCGAACTGCCAAATTGCAGGCAGCCAGCAAGCAGCAGACGTAGCCTGCAGTAGTGCACTCTTAACCACTGTGCCACTGCAGTGGTCTAGCCTAAGAGATCACCTAAGAGGTCAATAATCTGTCCAAGGCTAGAAATTTCTCAAATTGGGGGCCTACCATAATTTCATTTGTTTGGTCTTAGCCTGCTAGGCAACCCTCCCCACCCAACTGTGATTGTTAAACCATGATTTGCCATTTTAGCACGATGCTTGAACCCAGCCCCACTGCAACTTAAGTCAACAAACCATGACTTGGCTAAGTGTGATGGTACAACTCAGGACACAGCGCCAGCTTCTCTTTCTTGGGCTCAACATTTGGGAACGCAGAAGACACCTTCCCCTCCAGAAAGATCTCCCATCTCCCTTGCCAGAAAGCTTCTCCAAGCCACGGGACATACCCTCTGATGCCCGTCTGCCCATCAGCGTGAAACAACACGAGCTGTCCTTGCCGGTCATGGCCCACAGCCGTCCTGGCAGACATAATGTTGACAAAAGTGTCAAAACTCCCTGCCGGGGGGGAAAAAGAGAGATGTTTCAAGCAGCCAAGTTAAGCGGGTTGGTTAGTTTGAGCCGAACGTCTTCCCTCCCTGCAGAATGACTTTACGTGAGAACAATTGGGCAGGATTGATACCATCTTGGAACTTCATGAAAGATCTGTAGGATATCAGGTCCAAAACTGTATTGATGGGTGGAGAAGGGAGGAAAATTATTATCTATAATCTTTAAACTATTATCTGAGGGACCGTCTTTTGCCGGTCACATCTACTCAACTCATCAGAATAGGGAAGCAGGGAATGTTGCGGGTCCCATCCCCGAGTGAGATACATCTGGTGGGACCCAGAAGAGGAGGTTGCAGAAAAAAATGCTTTTAAAAGCCTCTGACGATCAGGCAACTCAGCTGGGATCGTCAGAGGCTTTTAAAAGCATTTTTTCTACAACCTCTTCAGCTGAAGAGGTTGTAGAAAAAATGCTTTTAAAAGCCTCTGACGATCCCAGCTGAGCCGCATAATCATCAGAGGCTTTTTTTTTTTAACTTTTAAAAGCATTTTTTCGGCCAAAGGGGTTGTAGAAAAAAATGCTTTTAAAAGTAAAAGAAACAGCCTCTGATGATCGGGCAGCTCAGCTGGGCATGGGGGGTGCGGGGGGGGGGGGGCAGGGATTTTTGCTACCGGTTCTCCGAACCACCCGCCATCGCTACTAGATCGGGCGATCCGGTCTGAACCGGGAGCATTTCACCCCTGAATGGCCCTCACTCTAATACTCTTCCGGAAGGCACTGAAGATCTGGTTCTGCCACCATCCTGGGGAACCCAGAGCGGGATGGAGCCCATTCAATGGCTCATGCAATCGGCTGTCACCTGGGCAGAGGGTGGTAGATGGGGGGGAGTGGCTGATTTTGTTATATTGTACTATGTTAATTTATTTGATTCTTTTTGTTAGTTTTTATTGTTTTAAATGTGGTTTTATATTCTGTAAGCCGCCTTGACTCGCCATGGGCGAATGGGTGGCAATATAAAACAAACAAACAAAAACTAAGCTAAGCCAACGGCCTGTTTGCCGACTTCCAGTGGGACTGGAAGGCCCGTTTTTTTGCCCTCCCCAGGCTCCAAAGGCTTTCTAGGAACCAAGGGAGGGTGAAAATGGCCTTCCCCATCCCCACCCCCGAAGGTCAGAAATGGCCCGTTTCCCGATTTCTGGTGGGCCCGAAAGGCCTGAAAATCAGCTGGCTGGCATATGCATGCACTTTGGAGCTGAGCTAGGGCAACACTTGTGTGCCCCAGATATGGCTCCGCGTGCCACCTGTGGCACGTGTGCCATAGGTTCGCCATCACGGGCATAGAACAACTCAAAGAAGTAGTGCAAAATTGGAAGATGTGTAGACAACTGGCCCATAGAATTGCCAAGAGTTGGACACGACTGAATGGACAACATCATCATCATCATCATTATGTGATTTTTATGTATTTTATATGCAGGCCAAGACAATTCCTCTTCACTCAGTCCTAACTGTGGCAAGTCCAAAGGTTGGACACCCATGGTTTAGAACAGTGGCCCCCAACTTTTTGGGTACCAGGGACCGGTTCCGTGGACAGAGGTTTTTCCACGGATCTGAGGGGACGTGGTTTCGTGTGCTGCCTGCGTCCTGCGGATGTGGGTTTTGCTTGTTTGTGTAACCCGGTTTCTGGCATGCCATGGACTGCTGCTGGTCCATGGGCCAGGGGTTGGGGACCCCTGGTTTAGAACCATTCTCCTGAATCTTCAAGGGGTGGGGGTGAGGGGCTGTGCCTTCAGCTTGGTACCTGTTTCCTGAGTCTTGTCGCATTCTGCCACCTGGCTCTGATTCACGTAGATTTCTCCGTTCCGTAGAAGCCAACCCACCCCGCTGACAAGCTGCACAAATGGGTTCTCTGTAGCCAAGACCTCCTCCTCAGAGAGGTAGCTGGAAGAGACAAGCAAAAAATAAAATAACCAGACTAAAAAATTGCAGGGAAGCCAAAACCGTTCCTGGCAGTCCTTGTTTTAGTGACAGCTTCATTAGTGTTCTGCCCCAGCTAGTGTTCTGCTTTTTACTTGTTCGTGGTCTTTGTTTCACTTTTTATGAGGTTTGCTGTTTTTTGTTTTTTTTAAATCTCACAATTGCGGTCACTAAACAAGGAGATGGAGTACTTTAAAAAAAAGAAGAAGAAAAAAGAGCATGCCGACACTTACCCAAATACTAAAGTGCCATCTTTCCGGATACCAAACTGAGCATTCTGCACTCCAGAGGATTGTACCAGCTGCCCATTGCTGACAACATTCCCTATACATGCTCCAGTCTTTGTATTAAAATAGCCCCCATTCTGAGCCACAAGGCACTGACTTCGGCTCCCCGTCTCTTCCACAGTAGCTCTGCGGTGGAGACGGCAGCCCCCTGGTCCCCCAGGCTCTAGGACAGAAAAAGTCTTCAGAGGGTCTCGCACAATGGTCAAGTGGCCATATACCTGGCGGCGATTTGGACGGTACGGTGGGAAGTCTGAAACAAATGTATATGTAATAGCCAGAGGGGAGGCACTGCTGTTGTCGCTGGGCCAGGTTTCATGCGTCACATTGCCATGCAGGTGAGCCTGACAGTCTCGGACGTGGCGATGGTGGTGCCGTGGGCCATGCTGGGGAGGAAGGTATGGCAGCAAGAGGTCATCGTTCAAAGAATTCCTGAAAGTTGAAAAGCAACGGGGCGGATTCAGACAGAAGAAAAGGAGCGAAACACTTTATCCGTTGTCGCGTATAGCAATAGGACTTAGACTTATATACCGCTTCACAGTGCTTTACAGCCCACTCTAAGTGGTTTACAGAATCAGCACAAAAATCAAGGACTACTTATAGCAAGTAAAGCATAATAAAGTTTTTGTCTTCCTTTTCACCCACCAAACTAAAAACCCCATCTTTTTAACTGTTCTATTTGCCACTGTCATAGAAAAACAATTTTGTGCAGTGATTTAAGTTCTGGACTAAGAATCCAAGAAATAGCAAGTCCTCCCTTAGATATGAAAACCAGCTGGGTTTTCTTTGGGCCAGTCTCTCTCTCTCTCTCTCTCTCTCAACCCTACCCTTCTTCACAAGAAGAAGATACTGCCATAGAATAATCACAAAATAAACTAACAATAAATAAAATATATGAAAGACTAGATTAGACTGAGCTGGAAGAGACCTTGGAGGTCTTCTAGTCCAGCCCCCTGCTCAAGCAGGAGATCCTAGTATATACCATTTCAGTCAAGTGACTATCCAGTCTCTTCTTAAAAAGCTCCAATGATGAAGCACCCATGATTTCTGGTGGCAAGCTGTTCTACTGGTTAATTGTCCTCACTGTTAGGAAGTTTCTCCTGAATTCCAGGTTGCTTCTCTCTTTGATCAGTTTCCAACCATTGTTTCTTTTCTTGCCTTCTGGTGCTTTGGAGAATAGGTTGACCCCCTTCTTCTTTGTGGCAGCCCCTCAAATATTGGAATACATCTATCATGTCACCCCTAATTCTTCTTTTCTTTAGGGTTGTCAAACTTTACAATCATGGAGCCACAACTTATACCTTATACCTAGTATTATTATTACAAAGTATATTATACACTCATATATATATTATACACACACACATATATTATACACACATATATATACCATGTTTCCCCCAAAATAAGACCCTGTCTTATATTTTTTTGAACTCTTAAATAAGCACTTGGCCTTATTACCATGTGCTCAAAAATCCAATCCATATACACACACACACACATATATATTATACACACATATATTATACACACATATATATTATACACACACACATATATTATACACACGTATATATTATACACACACATATTATACACACACATATATTACACACATACACACATATATATTGTACACACATATATACACACATATATTATACACACACACATTATACACACATATTATACACACACATATATTATACACATATATACACACATATATTATACACACATATATTATACACACACACATATATATATGTATATATTATACACACATATATTAAACACACACAAATATATTATACACACATATATATTATACACACACACACACACACACACACACAGACCAGGAAAACCAGTTTAAAAATAACTACGTAGCTCAAGCATTTCTCTGCAGAGGAAAAAATGGGCTCCCTGCAAATATTTTTTTTTAAATCCTACTTTTTAGGAAGGCAGAACAGGGCTTAGCTCGCCTTCTTCTTCACCACGAAAAGCGACATTTAAACGCTCCTTGCCAAAGGCGGAAGTGGAGCAACCCCCGGCAGCCCTGCTAGGTAGCCTCTTCCCCTTCCCCTCCCCTGGCTCGGCCTCCTTACCAGGCTCCCGCGCTGCCGTGAACGCCCCAAAAGCAGTGAAACAGCCCCCCAAAAAACGCGGCCAGGGCAAGACCTGTGAGCCCCCTGCCTGGGACGTGTGACAGGCAGTTCATGGGGGCCGCCATATTAAACCGAAAGGCGGGTCACATGATCGGAGATCACGTGAGGCTCAGGGAAAGCCGCGTCCTTCCTGAGCGAAAGAAAGCATGGACGAGTTGGGTTTGCCCTCTTGTGGCCAGCGGGTGGAACTACAAGGCTTGAGTGGGGAAAACCTTAGAAATGCTCAAATGTTTATTTATTTTATTTTATATGTGTTTATTTATTTTCGTCGAGCCTGTATTAGATAACAGTTACAAGTCTAAACATGATTATGAATACATGAAATGGATACGAATAATCCAATTATTAATTAATAAATAATAATAATAGTTAATAATTAATAATCCAAAGATGCTTTTCCAAAAGGCAACTGGACCTTTTTTTTTCTTTGAAAACGTTTTACTCATCATCCAAGAAGGTTATTCAGTTCCTCAGTTAGAACCGAAGAAGCTTCTTGGATGAGAAGTGAAATGTTTTCAAAGAGAAAGTCCAGTTGCCTTTTGGAAAAGCACCTTTGGGACAACCAAGACCTGGATGATGGAGAATCATAGAGATTGAAATGTGTAGGGAAGGGTTTCTCAACTTGGCGGCTTGAAGAGGTGGGGACTTCAACTCCCAGAATTCCCAAGCCTGTCCATTCTGAGATTTGAAGCCCATACATCTTAAAAGGTGTCCAGGTTGACGAAGACTAGTCTGTAGAACCAAAATCACAAAACTACATCTCACTTTGACCGTGTCTTGCAAGGAACTTAGTGGAGGAAGTGATTAAGTTTGCTGTAAAAGGAAATCAGGCCGCCAAAGATCACATGATCCCGGACACTGGAACCGTCATAAATATGAAACAGTTGCAGGAACTGGTTATGGCTAGTTTAATGAAAAGAAGGACTAAGGGAGACATGATAGCAGTCTTCCAATATCTCAGGAGCTGCCACAAAGAAGAGGGAGTCAAGCTATTCTCCAAAGCACCTGAGGGCAGGACAAGAAACAATGGGTGGAAACTAATCAAGGAGAGAAGCAACTTAGAACTAAGGAGAAATTTCCAGACAGTTAGAACATTTAATCAGTGGAACAACTTTCCTCCAGAAGTTGTAAATGCTCCAGCAGGGGGTTGGACTAGAAGACCTCCAAGGTCCCTTCCAACTTTGATATTCTATTCTATTCTATTCTATTCTATTCTATTCTATTCTATTCTATTCTATTCTATTCTATTCTATTCTATTCTATTCTATTCTATTCTATTCTATTCTATTCTATTCTATTCTGTTGCCAAGCGCCTGAATCTTCACCCCATGGCCATGAGGATGCTGCAACGGTTGTAAGGATGAAAAAAAACGGTCATCGATCACTTTTTTCAATGCCGTTGTAACAGTGAATGGTCACTAAATGAAACTGTTGTAAATCGAGGATTACCTGTGATGCCAACATATTTTGAGGATCAGAAATTGTGCAGAATTACGAGGATTCATAAATGTTACTTCTTGGGCGGTGAATAAATTCACCACAATTTTTGCAATTAGCTGGAAATCTCACTCTCTACCCCTCCTCCCATCTCCCAAAGTGACCACACAATTAAAGGATTGCGATTAAAGTACTGATTGCAGGAATTGGTTGACTCAAACTGCCAAAGGGGCCTGAATGGCGCAGTAGACTAAGGCACTGTGATTAACATTCAGCAGCCTGCAATTACTGCAAGTTCTAATCTCACCAGGCTCAAGGTTGACTCAGCCTTCCATCCTTTCTAAGGTAGGTAAAATGAGGACCCAGATTGTGGGGACAATAAGCTGACTTTGTATAAATATACAAAAGTATGAAGGCTATTGCTTAACGCATTGTAAGACGCCCTGAGTCCCCGGAGAAGGGCGGCATATAAATCAAATTAAAAGAAAAAGGAAAAAAAAGTCTTGTGTCCTGGGATGTAAAACCATCTAGTAGGGCTGTATTACTATTATCCTTCTCACCTTTCCTTTTACCTATTTCCTTCGCTTCTTATGACTAGAACTTTGCTGTTTGAATCTCCTGATTTATTTAGCTTTTATTTAATATCCTATTATGATTTATGTTGATGATTTAGTATCCTATGACTATCACTGAATGTTGTATCCATGCAGAAAAAACAATGGCTACCAACCTGCCTTCCATGGAGGACCTGTATACTGCACGAGTCAAAAAGAAGGCTGTGAAAATATGTACAGATCCCTCGCATCCTGGACATAAACTGTTTCAACTCCTTCCCTCAAAACGACACTATAGGGCACTGCACACCAGAACAACTAGACACAAGGACAGTTTTTTCCCGAATGCCATCACTCTGCCTAACAACTAATTCCCACAACACTGTCAAATAATTTACTAAGAGCCCTGGTGGCGAAGCAGACTAAAGCACTGTTTTTAACATCAGCTACCTGTAATTACTGCAAGTTCAAATCTCACCAGGCTCAAGGTTGACTCAGCCTTCCATCCTTTCAAAGGTAGGTAAAATGAGGACCCAGATTGTGGGGGCAATAAGCTGACTTTGTATAAATATATACAAAAGTATGAAGGCTATTGCTTAACGCAATAGCCCTGAGTCTCCGGAGAAGGGCAGCATATAAATCAAAAAACAAAAAAAAACTAAGACTGTATTATTATTATTCTCTTCCTTACTTGTATCTCTCTTCCAACTTATGACTATAACCATGTGCTTATATCTTTCAATTTATATTGTTTTTACTTGTTTCCTAGTATGATTTGATAGCTATTAGTAACCTTGACTATCACTAAGTGCTGTATCTTTTTATTCTTGATGAATGTATTTTATTCTCCTTATGTACACTGAGAGCATATGCACCAGAGACAAATTCTTTCTGTGTCCAATTACACTTGGCCAACAAAGAATTCTATTCTGTTCTGTTCTGTTCTGTTCTGTTCTGTTCTGTTCTGTTCTGTTCTGTTCTGTTCTATTCTATTCTGTATGATATTTGTATTTTATGATTATGATTTATCATTTTGTTGCTTGTATGTATAAGACAACTTATGCTCTGGAGAACTTAGGCACCAAATTCCTTGTGTGTCTGATCACAGTTGGCCAATAAAGAATTCTATTCTATTCTGTTCTGTTCTGTTCTGTTCTGTTCTGTTCTGTTCTGTTCTGTTCTGTTCTATTCTATTCTAACAAAGCTGTGCCTTAAAGACCAGGCTTTCAATAAATTCTCTCAGATTTGGGCAATTCAGATTAAAAGCACCGCAATATTGATTTTCTGGTTCAATTCCCAATTCAAACAGATCTGAAGGCCAAGAAAACACTCAAACAATGAAGCTACTTGAGATGATGTAACATTTCTTAAAATGTGCAAAATCCTTGTTAGAAGCTGGCATGACATAAATCCGTTTCCCAGATTGAAGAGAATTTACGATTTACAACACGTTAGGAGACCTCTCTATAGAGCATTGTTTAAACAACACTTAATTCTATGGTAAGATGTGACAGGAGGCTTAACACAGAGTTCGTTTTGCAGAACAGTGATGTAAATGTAGTATTCCAGCTGTTGAAGACATTGTATTGAATGTGTCCTGAATGATTGATGGTGTCAGGGCCTGGATGGGGGCAGTGAACCATTCCTTTTAGAACCCTCAATTCAATTCAAATTCAATTTTGATACTGTCAACAGTATATTGTTGGTGTCATGCCCCCATTGGAGCCTGAATCTGTGGGGGAAGATGAGCTGGAATCTGAGCTGACAAGAGATTGAGGGAGCGGAAGAAAATGGGGAAGACCAGGGACTTTCTGGATTAGGACAGATTGTAAGCAGGTGTTGTGGCCCGTCAGCGGCCTATGCAGTTAGTAGCTGATTCCGACAGTGAGGAGGCTGGTGTGGTGCTGCGCCAGCAGCCTGTGCAGCTGGCACTCAAGTCAGACAATGAGGAGGCTGGAGAAGATGTGGTGCCAGAGGCGGGGATTCAGCCAGGGCCTTCAGAACCTCCAGAAGCTCCCATAAGTGAAGAGGAAGAAGAGGAAGAGCCTCTTCTCAGTGCAGGAGCGTGCAGAGCTGTTAAAAGGCAGGAGTGGTTCTTCAGGAGGAGGTCTCCTCGAGAGTAATGCTTGGGGTTAATTGGCCACTCCCCTAGCTTATTTAAGGAAGGACGACGACTGATGCAATTTGCAGAAAACAACTTCGTTCATATTCCTTCGCGTTTTTATTCCAGAAATGTTCGATTCGGCTCATTTCTCTCTTGTCAGTTTTCTTGCAAATTGCTTCTGGGCATTCTGCCAACCACAGTAAGATTATGGTTATCTGAAATACTGTACCTCAGAATTGAGTTATTATTCTTTGGATTTTTGTCGGCTGTTAATGAAGTTAAATTAACAGCCCTTGTTCAGAAAAGACTGATTTAAACTATATTTGTGTTCGAACAACTATTTAGAAAGCTTAGTAGTTGTTCGAACTACTAAATTCAAACTTAGTAGTCTTTAATTAGTAAACTAAGGTTTGTATGGACTTTGTGTGTGCTGCATTCTTTGGGGTTCGTAGCTGGGTCAGAACAGCAGGGAGGAACAGAGGCAGGATAAACATGAGAGACAAAGCTCAGGCGAGGAGCAAGGACCATCCTCTCATGCTCCAAGGGCTCAGAGAGTGCAGAGAAGGTGTGATCAGCGCAGACTGAGCAGGCTACTCAGGAGAAGAGTGCCCCCCCCCCATCTTCACAAGGCACATCTGGGGAATGAGACTTAAGGAGACGCTGTGGGGAGGGCCATTTGTCAGGAACAAACGCTGAGTTCCTGAAGTGTTGTGCGCTGACATTTGAACTTAACAAGAGCTCTTGCATTCCTTCTGGCATTCTGGACTAATTACCTGGATCTTTTGCTTCCCAAACTCCTTGATTTGTCCTTGATTTGTCCTTGATTTGTCCTTGATTTGTCCTTGATTTGTCCAATACATTTGGATTTTATTGCTGTGCAGCCTTGGGGCAGATAGTGCTGGGCTGAACTAATTGCAGCCAGAGGCTGCTTGAGGTTTGTGTGGGGGTTTGTTATCACTCTGTTCTGGGACTTGCCAGAAGTGTGGGAGCGTTTGGGGAAATTCAGAGCAATAAAGGGAAGTTTTGAACTGCCAGCTGTTTGTGTTATCTCTGTGCCGTGCCCTGGGTCATCACAGTGGAGTCCTCAGTGCTCTCTGAGCTTAGTTGTTTTCATGCAGATGTTACATTACCTGACTAGGTAAAGCCCTCAGTGCTAGATGGGAATGGGGTTTGTATTCTGTTTATATACTTACAATGTACATGCCATTCAAAAAGAGACAATAAAAAAGACAGAAAGGAAACAGAAAGACCAGAATGCACCCTCTCCAGAAGAAAATATCCAAATAAGCAGGGATTAACACCAGACAAACAATCAAGCAGAAAACTATCAACTCAGACAAATGAACAGTAAGCAATCAGCCTTATTGAAGAACCACCAAAAAAACCAAAACACCACACACTCCCACCAACATTGACAGGGTAAACTAACTGCATATTAAACAAAGAGCCAACCCTACTCCTTTCAAGCACTGAAGATGTTACCTAGTTGGGTAATGAAATGCAAGAAAACAACCAAGCTCAGAGAGTCGCAAGGACTCAGTTCAACTCTGAGCTACATATAAACCTTTCTACTGGATCATGGTATCTTCCTAAACCACCTAACAGAATAACTGAGTTGGAAGGAACCTTGGAGGTCTTCTAGTCCAATCCCCTGCTCAAGTAGAAAACCCTATACAATTTCAGACAAATGATTGTCCAATCTCTTCTTAAAACCTTGCAGTGTTGGAACATCCATAACTTCTGAAGGCAAGTTGTTCCACTGGTTAATTCTTCTGTCAGGAAATTTCTCCTTAGTTCTAGGTTGCTTCTCTCCTTGATTAGCGCCATTGCTTCTTGTCCTACCTTCAGGTATCCCAGCTTTCATACGTTGCTTCTTGTCCTACCTTGGAGAATTAGGTTGACTCCCTCATCTTTGTGGCAACCTCTTAGATATTGGAACACCGTTATCATGTCACCCCAGGTTCTTCTTTTCATTAAACTAGACATACCCAATTCCTGCAACTCTTCTTCTTATGTTTTAGTCTCCAATCCCCTAATTATCTTTGTTGCTCTTCTCTGCACTCTTTTTAGAGTCTGTGGAGGTTGGGGAAATTATTTTACAGCGCTTCTGCAGCTTGGATGGTTTCAGCCTGCTATAGTGGAAAAGAGTTCAGCCCAGTGTCTGCTGGTCCTTGTCCCCCAACTTTTGAATATCTACCTGAAATTCAAGGAAAGTCATTCAATAACTCAGAGCACAGTATCTTCAGGATGCTGCTGATACCTAGCTTTGTGTCCCCAACTCAGGCTGTGGAGGAGATGCTGTTGTGGCCCTTCACAAAGTCATTTATGTCCTAGTCCAGTGATGGCTAACCTTTTCCGGACCGAGTGCCCAATGTGCGTGCGCCCGAACCCCCCAAATGCAATGCGCATCCGGCCCCCGTGCATGTGTGCATGCCCCCTACCCAAGCATGCGTGCACGGCCCACAGCACACCCCGCGCATGTACGCATGGCCCCCAGCACGCCCCCCCCCCATGCATTCACGGCAGAGACCCAAAGACCAGCTGGTTGGTGGGAGGCGTGCATACATGTGCGGTGGAGCTGAACTGGGGCGAGTGAGAGGGTGTTGCGTGCCACCTCTGGCACGCGTGCCATAGGTTGGCCATCACGGTCCTAGTCACTTACTCCAATACCCTCCACACGGGGCTGTCCTTGAAGACCATTTGAAAGCTACAATTGGTCCAGAATTGGACCAAGAGCCTTGGATAGTACAGTGGTCTAAAGCCCTGTTATTAACATCAGCTGCCTGCAATTATTGCAAGTTCGAATCTCACCAAGGCTCAAGGTTGACTCAGCCTTCCATCCTTTCTAAGGTAGGTAAATTGAGGACCCAGTTTGTGGGGGCAATAAGCTGACTTTGTATAAATATACAAAAGTATGAAGGCTATTGCTTAGCGCATTGTAAGCCGCCCTGAGTCTCCGGAGAAGGGCGGAATATAAATCAAATTAAAAAAAAAAAGAATGCAACTTCATTTTTTTGATTAAATAATGTCATCGATCTGTCATGATCTCCCATGGGATCTGCCCTCTGGAATATCATCCTCCAGAAAGCCATCGGGTGCCCCATCTGGTTATGGTGAGCCATGGAAATTACCTTGGAGAAACTATGTGGGGTCAGATGCAAAAACTTTAGTCGAGGTATTGAAGAAAACGTCAGAAAGTATCTTAAACTGACTCTGCTTTAACTCCCAGGAGCGTAAGAGGGAAACGTAGAAAACACATCCTGGAAGGGAAGGCAAGAAATAAAACCCACAAATAATGCTGGAAATCTACTTTATTGACCTAGACTACAGTAAGAAAACCTTGAAATCCTTTTCTTTTCCTTTCCTCCTCCTTATTCCTCCGTGTCCAAATCTATCGGTAAGAGGATTTGCCGGGATGATGTGTTGAAGTGGATTTAATTTTGAATTTTTCATATCTGGGATCCACCTAAAAGTGTTGCTAGGAGGAAGGCATTTTAAAGCCGATGGAAAAGTTGTCTCCTGTAGCTTTCTAGAGATCTCAAGCTAGATCTCAAGATGTTTCAGGATGAGATGCATGGCCCAATACATCTAGAAACAGGGATCTCCAATCTTGGCAACTTTAAGAGTTGTGGACTTCAACTCCCAGAATTCCTCAGCCAGGCTGAGGAATTCTGGGAGTTGAAGTCCACAACTCTTAAAGTTGCCAAGGTTGGAGACCCCAGAACTGGAAGACAACCAGGTGGGGGAGATATTGGTTCCTTTAAAAAGAAAGAAAGAAAAGAAACGGATCTTGTTTTCAGATGAAGTCAGGCATTTGCTGTAGGAAAGTTGCCCAGAGAAAACTGGGTTTAGAATGTGATTAAGCTGGATCGTCATCAGTGAAGGAGGAAGCCCCCAAGTGCTCCAACAGCCACAGCAGTGTTATGGGAAGAGCAGACACCTGCAATGGAAAGAACATACAATCATAGGGGCTGGAAAGGACCTCAGAGGACATCTAGTCCAGAGGTCCGTAACCTTTGGAACTTGGCAGCCCAGTTGGAGTGGGGGAGAGAGAGGGGGGCACCAGGCTGTGCAAGCCAAGAGCTGGCCCACATGTTGTTCTGACCCAGGCTTCCTTAGAAAGCATAAAGCACAATCTTAGTCCCAGCAAACCTCTTTTATTCAGATGGCTGTGAATTATTGTCATTCCCAGTCTGAAAGGCTTCTCAAACAGTCTTTCAGGAGAATGTTTATAAACACCCACCTTATCTCCCTTGGAATGCTGCCAGAGAACTAATTGCCACAGGCAGGGCAAGGCCAAACTTAGCACAGAGTCAAACAAAACTTTTCCAAAGCTTGAACCGGCCAGATGAACTAAATTGCTTCCTGCAAAAGCTCACGTCCTGTTCCCTCAAGCAGGAGATCCTATACCGTGTCAGACAAATGGCTGTCCAATCTCTTCTTGAAAGCCTCCAGTGATGGAGCATTTACAACTTCTAGAAGCAATTCATTCCACTGATTAATTGGGTTGTCAGGAAATTCCTCCTTAGTTCTAGGTTGCTTCTCTCCTTGATTAGCTTCTATCCGTGGCTTCTTGTCCTGCCTTTGGGCGCTTTCGACAATGCCTCCTCTCTGTGGCAGCCCCTCAAATGTTGGAAGACTGCTATCATGTCTCCCCTGGTCCTTCTCTTCACTAGACTAGACAAACCCAATTTCTGTGTCCCAACTAAGGGAGTGTTTTACCTTCAATAATCTTCTCTGATCTCTTAGTCCTTCTTCTCACATGGCCCCCATCATTGGAAGAACCTAGTAGATTGAGAGAAGAAATGAATCATTTGCTGGAAAAAGAGACTAGTATTATTTATTTGGAAATCTAATTCAGTATGCTGCATCAGATTATACCGTTTTCTTGAGTTTGCCTAAATAGTTCAATGCTCAAAACATTGGTGTAGGAGATGACCAGGCTGAGCTGGAGGGAGGAGTTAAGTGTGTCATTAGTTTGGAGTCCCTTCACGCCCGTAAGAGATCTAAGCCCCGCCTACCTTGAATTCCATTGACTCTTATCTACCGCCAATTTTGCTTGGATTGTTAGTAGTTCAGATTCTTGTAGAGAGCTTAAGTTTGAAATAAGCCTTGATAGTTATTTGAACTGCCTGGATTTCCTGATTTCTCGCACTTGACAATTGGTGTATTTAGAGCAGAGTTTTTCAAACTTGGCAACTTTATTATTTATTTATTTATTTATTTATTTATTTATTTATTTATTTATTAAATTTATATGCTGCCCTTCTCCCGTAGGACTCGAGGTGGTATACAGAGTTAAAACATATAACAGTAAAAAACCCTAAAAACAGCCAATATAAAACCCCAAATAAATAAAATTTCATAGCAGATCAGGGAAAATGCTGGAACAGCCATGTCTTCAGGTCGGTGCGGAAAGTGCAGAGGTCAGGGGCTGTCTGGACCCCGATGGGTAACTCATTCCAGAGGGTCGGTGCGGCCACTGAGTACGCCCTCATTCTGGGGACCACCAGCTGACATTGTCTGGCCGATGGAACCCAGAGGAGGGCAGCCCTATGTCACTGCAGAGGGTGGTGGGAGGCTGGTAGGAGGTGGTCCTGCAAGTATCCTGGGCCCATGCCATGAAGGGCTTTAAAGGTAAGAACCAGCACCTTGAAGCGGATCTGAAGAACAACCGGCAGCCAGTGCAGCTCGCGCAGGAGAGGTGTCACACAGGAGTAGCAAGAGGCTCCTGTAACAACCTGTGCGGCCGCATTCTGGACCAGCTGGAGCCTCCGGGTGCACCCCAAGGGCAGCCCCATGTAGAGGGCATTGCAGTAATCTAGGCGAGAGATAATGAGAGCATGAGTGACTGTATGGAGGGCATCCCTGTCTAGGAAAGGGCATAACTGGCGCACCAGGCGAACTTGTGCAAAAGCCCCCCTTGTCACAGCCGTCAGATGATCCACCAAGGACAGCCGAGAATCAAGGAGGACACCAAGATTACGAACCCTTCCAGAGGGGGCCAAAGACTCCCCTCCATCTGAAGTGATGGGGCAGCTAGATCAGGAGATGCCGGCATCCACAGCCACTCAGTCTTGGAGGGGTTGAGTTTGAGCCTGTTTCTACCCATCCAGACCCGTACCGCCTCCAGGCACTGGGACATCACGGAAGGGGCATCCCTGGGTTGGTCTGGGGTGGAGATGTAAAGCTTGGTATCATCAGCGTATTGATGATACCCCACCCCAAAACTATGAATAATCTCACCCAGCGGTTTCATATAGATGTTAAAGAGCAGGGGGGAGAGAACCGACCCCTGCGGCACTCCACAGGTGAGAGGCCTCAGGGAGGATATCTGACCCCCCCCTGCCCAAACAAACTGCATACGGCCTGAGAGATAGGAGGAGAACCACCGTAAAACAGTGCCTCCTAACCCCCGGAGCCATCGCAGTAGGATACCATGGTCGATGGTATCGAAAGCTGCTAAGAGGTCAAGTAGCACCAGAATGGAGGAAAAAAACCCATCCCGGGCCCGCCAGAGATCATTCACCAGGGCAACCAATGCTGCTTCCATGCTGTGCCCATGCCTGAAGCCCGATTGGTATGGGTCCAGATAATCAGTTTCCTCCAGGAATTGTGGGAGTTGGTATGCCACCACAGACTCAACAACCTTCGCTATAAAGCGAAGGTTGGAGACGGGATGAAAGTTGTTCAAGGAGGGCGGATCCAGGGCGGGCTTCTTGAGGAGTGGTTGAACCACCGCCTCTGTAAGTACGGCAGGAAAGACCCCATCCCTCAATGGGCAGATTTCAGTTCTCCAAATTCCCTGGGCAGATTTGCTGCTTATTTATGAATTCTGTTCTATAGATCGAGGTTAAACATATGGAATTACGGGCAGTCTTTACTAAACAAGTGGTCATGCAGTGAAGTTAGGACGTATCTCAAAAGAGGTACTTATGACTTGGACTTGAAGCTCCAAAGTACATCCCCTTCTATTGTCTTTTCTGTATTCTCACATCTAGGGTTATTTGCAATGTCCCAAGTTTTTGCCTAAAACCAGTGTTTACTTCTGGTTTCTGGCATAAAATGCCCATTGCAAACTATGGTTTGCTAAATGCCCATTGTGTTTGCTTAATGACCTCTGCAAAAAATAAAAAATAAAATAAAAGACACAAAATTGGATTGGTCACATGATGGCTGGCTTAATGACTGTCACAACTTTCAACCCTCATTCTGGGCTCAACTATGGTCGTAAATTGAGGACCACCCGTAAACTTAGCAATGAAAATTTTGAGCTCAGTTGTGGTCATTAAGAAAAGGACTTCATGGACTATCCGGACGTGGTTTTTTTTTTTGGGCGAAACTCAAGTCACTGATGGCCCTAAAGTCATGCAATCTACTTACTGTACATCCAGAAACATCCTTTGTCCTTTTTCTGCCAGCTGAGAATGTGGTCAAGCCAGGAAGTCTGGAAGAAATCTGAGAATCCAGCTAGCCCGCAAAACATAACTGTGAGGAAAGAAGAGGCAGGTTGGTTGATGATCTGGTTAGCACAACTTGAGGATTAAGAGAGGAAAACCAAAAAAAGATGTCAGGGTATGAAGAGTTAATAGCTGTAAGCTGATGAGAGGTTGTAAGCGGAGGCAACCGGAAGCTGATGCAATGGAATGAGGCAGCAGAATTACTGCCACTTTAAGAAGCTAGGTAAGAAGCTGTCTATATAAGGGAAGCCATTAGAGGGCGTTTCCTTCTCCTCATGCATTATCTTCATGTTCTCTCGTCTGTTGTGGTCCGACAGCAGCCCGCGGAGCTAGCAGCGGAGTCAGACAGTGAGGAGGCTGGGGAGGACCATGGGCCAGTCCTGGAGTCTGGGGAAGACCCGGACAAGGGCTCTGCGTCAGAGGCAAAGATGGGGCCAAGGCCATCTGGGAGCAATGTGTGGACCCTGGAGCCTCCAGAGTCAGACAGCAGAGAGGCAGAGGAACAGGAGGAGCCTGTTCCTAATGCACACATGCGCAGAGCTGCCAGAAGGCAAGAGCAGCTAAAGCAAAAAGGACGACTTGGGAGTAAGGCCAGGAGATGATTGGCTCCTCCCATAAGGCTTAAAAGAGCAGCAAAGGCTCTTGGGCTCTTTGTAGGAAAGCAACATTGCTAAATCTGTTTTCCAGTCGGCGTCTCTTGTTTCTGAACTTCGTGGGGCTTTGCCAAGAAAGGCCTTTGGCAGGGTGCCAAAGAAGATAAAGGTTTGTGATAAGCCGAAGGACTTTTTCTGAAGGACTTGTTTTGGAATTAATTTGGACTAAGCTGGGAATGAAGTAATTCCCAACTGTTACAATAAAATAGGTTTGTTTAAGACTAAATTATGTCATGTAATGACTAAGTGAGCCTAGGTCACAACATCGTAGTGTATCACATTGCTCTCCATTGTATCAGTAGCTGTATGATAAGGTATTTAACCATGTATAAGTCTGTATATATTTAACTGTAGATAAAACCACTGTTATTTATCTAAAGGCTCTGTGTGCTATGTGCTGTGTTTTGCTCCTGGGTTTATCTCATAATACTAGTTATGCTGCCTAAACTCTAACAGATTATGGGCCCAGTCCAGAGAGAAGGCCAGAGTGAATAGTAACTAGAGGGAAGAGAATCCCAGTGTGAGCTTGCAACAGAGTAAGTGGTGTAAACCGTGGTTAGCAGGCAGCATGATTTCAGTCAGGATAATGAAAAGAGGTTTCCTGGTGTCTTGACTGAATGAGACTAATTACCTCTCCTGGAATGTGAAGATGGAGATGTACCTGCGGAGGGAGGAGTTGTGGATGATTGTTACTAATCCACCAGCAGTCCTGGATGATGGGGATCAGAGAAAAAATGAAAAGGCACTAGCCAGCATAATCCTTGGCTTGGAAGATAGCCAGCTTATATACATGAGGGTCTCCAGTCTGCAAAGATTGCTGGGAGGTGTTGCACAGCATGTATGTGAGAGAGACTGTGGGTGTTCTGTCCCAGCTACAGACCCCAAAGAACGCAGCACACACAAAGTCCGTACAAACCTTAGTTTACTAATTAAGGACTACTAATGAGCTTTTTTAGTAGTTGTTTGAACACAAGTACAGTTTAAATCAGTCTTTTCTGAACAAGGCCTGTTAATTTAACTTCATTAATGGTCGACAAGAATCCAAAGAATAATAACTCAATTCTGAGGCACAGTATTTCAGATAACCATAATCTTACTGTAGTTGGCAGAATGCCCAGAAGCAATTTGCAGGAAAACTGAGAAGAGAGAAACAAGAGCCAATCAAATGTTTCTGGAATCAAGACGTGAAGGAATATGAACGAAGTTGTTTCCTGCAAATTGCATCAGTCGTTGTCCTTCCTTAAATAAGCTAGGGGAGTGGTCAATTAGCCCCAAGCCTTACTCTCGAAGACACCTCCTCCTGAGGAGCCACTTCTGTCTTTTGGCAGCTCTGAAAGCTCGTGCATCGAGAAGAGGCTCCTCCTCTTCTACCTCTTCACTTATGGGAGCTTCTGGAAGTTCTGAAGGCCCTGGCTGAATCCTCTGGCAAAACATCTTCTGTAGCCTCCTCATTGTCTGACTGAAGTCCAGCTGCACAGGCTGCTGGCGCAGCACCACACCAGCCTCCTCGTTGTCGGAATCAGCTGCTAGTTGCACAGCCCGCTGATGGGCCACAACAGCGGGCAATAAAGTGTTGCTGACTAGGAAGTTGTATAAGGCACAACTGAAGCCAGGAGAGCATGTGTCCACACATTTGCAGAACATGAGACGGCCATTCCTCGAGTTGGAAGAAAGGGGAATGATGGAAGACAAAAGATCTATTCCTTACAAGTCTAAGAAAGGACTGGAAATTACCCACTTATTTTGAAGAGATCCCTTACTGTGCGCATCCTAGACCAAGCTAAATCCAAAAGGTGCTAGAGAATTCCTGGAAGCCCGGCACTCCGTTAATCAGCCATCAATGAGCACATAGAAATAAATAACATTTACACAACATATGAGCCCTGGTGGCGCAGTGGTTAGAATGCACTACTGCAGGCTACCTCTGCAGATGTCCGGGGGCCTGCAATTTGGCAGTTCAAATCTCACCAGGCTCAAGGTTGACTCAGCCTACCATCCTTCCGAGGTGGGTAAAATAAAGACCCAGATTGTTTGGGGCGAGAGGCTGACTCTGTAAACCACTTAGAGAGGGCTGTAAAAGCACTGTGAAGCGGTATATAAGTGCTATTGCCCTTCCTTCCTTCCTTCCTTCCTTCCTTCCTTCCTTCCTTCCTTCCTTCCTTCCTTCCTTCCTTCCTTGGTGTGCAGTGGTTAGAGTGCAGTCCTGCAGGCTACTTCTATGGATCACCAGCTGCCTGCAATTTGGCAGTTCGAATCTCACCAGGTTCAAGGTTGACTCAGCCTTCCATCCTTCCGAGGTGGGTCAAATGAGGACCCAGATTGTTGGGAGCAATAGGCTGACTCTGTAAACTGCTTAGAGAGGGCTGTAAAGCACTGTGAAGCGGTATATAAATCTAAGGGCTATTGCTTTTGCTATTCCAAAGGGGAAATTTAAAAAGCTAAGAAAGAAACAAATGGGTCAGAACACTCCACCAGCCAGCTAAACAGGGATTAATACCAGCAGACAAACAATCAAACAAACAAACAGTAAAACAATCAACTCATTCAAAGAACTACCAAGAAGAAAACACCTCCCCGCCCCCAACTCTGATAGGGCAAGCCACTTGGAAATAAATAGTGAACAAATCCCACTCCTTTCCAGCACTGATGAGGTTTTCTAGTTAGGTAATGAAATATCTGCAAGAAAACAATCAAGCTCGGAGAGCACCAAGGACACCAGTCTTTTTCCTCTTCCTCCCACTCCTCCTCGTCCTCCCCCCTCCTCCTCCTCCTCCTCCTCTCCACAAATCCCACTTCCTTCTAGCATTGATGATGTTCTCTAGTTGGGTAATGAGATGTCTGCAAGAAAACAACCAAGCTCGGAGAGCACTAAGGACACCAGTCTTTTTCCTCCTCCTCCCCCTCCTCCCCCTCCTCCCCCTCCTCCTCTCCACAAATCCCACTTCCTTCTAGCAGTGATGATGTTCTCTAGTTGGGTAATGAGACGCCTGCAAGAAAACAGCCAAGCTCAGAGAGCACCAAGGAGCCCACAGATCACTTACTGTTCTCTGTAAAGAGGTCTGCAAATTTGTGGATGAGATTCTCCTTTTCGAGATTGCGATTGGTTTGCATCATCAAATCACACAACATGTTTTCATAGTACCCGGCATTTTGGAAGAGCGAATTAGAGCATGATTTCTAAAGAGGGAAGGGTGAAAATATAAAGTAAAAGGGGGATGAAATATTGATCAATTGATTGCTACCTTCATCTTGAAACCCGAATGTTCTAGTAGTATCGCAATGCAATTGATAGAAGAAAATTAACAAAAGATAACGCTTTTTTTTAATAATGCCTTTAAAGCAGGGGTGAAATCCAGCAGGTTCTGGAGAACCGGTAGCTGAAATTTTGAGTAGTTTGGAAAACCGGCAAATAACACCTCTGGCTGGCCCCAGAGTAGTGTGGGAATGGAGATTTTGCAATATCCTTCCCCCAGGAGCAGGGAAGGAATGGGGATTTTGCAGTATCCTTCTCCCAGGGATGGGGAGGGAAAGGGCATTTTGCAGTATCCTTACCCTGCCACGCCCACCAAGCCACGCCCACCAAGCCACACCCACAGAACTGGTAATAAAAAAATTTGGATTTCACCACGGCTTAAAAGCACGAAAGATCTGACTCAAAATACACATTACAAATAGGACGATTGCAGTAAAATGAGTGCACTTAAAATTCCTTCAGGTGGGGCTTCCAAATGTACCGTTTATACCAGGTTTTTTTTTTTTGTCAAATTTAGCAACTTTAAGATGTTGGACTCCAGCTGCCAGAATTCCCCAGTCAGTCCACTAAACTCTACACCTCCCCATCTCTCCCCCCCTCCAAAATCTTTGCCCTTCTATCCAAGATCCTTGCAAATGGATCAGTGGTGGGATTGAAAATTTTTTACTACCAGTTTTGTGGGTGTGGCTTGGTGGGCATGGCGTGACTTGGTGGGTGTGGCTTGGCTTGGTGAGCGTGGCAGGGGAAGGATACTGCAAAATCTTCATTTCCTCCCGATCAGCTGGGACTCGGGAGGCAGAGAATAGATGGGGGTGGGGCCAGTAGTGGGTTTCAAAACAATTTACTATCGGTTCTGTGGGTGTGGCTTGGTGGCCGTGGCAGGGGAAGGTTACTGCAAAATCCCCCTTTCCTCCCAATCAGCTGGGACTCGGGAGGCAGAGAATAGATGGGGGCGAGGCCAGTCAGAGGTGGTATGTGCCGGTTCTCTGAATTACTCAAAATTTCTGCTACCGGTTCTCCAGAAGTGGTCAGAACCTGTTGAAACCCACCTCTGAAATGGATTCAAGCTCTCCCAAGCTTTCCTTCCTCTTCATCCTACCCCATCCTACCTTCAGACCACCCCAACGATGCCCTTGAAGTGATGTCCCGGTGTCTGGAGGCCGTGTGGATCTGGATGGGGAGGAACAGGCTCAGACTCAACCCATCCAAGACCGAGTGGCTGTGGTTTCCGACGTCCCGATATAGTCAGCTGGTACCATCGCTGACTATCGGGGGTGAATCATTGGCCCCGGCAGAGAGGGTGCGCAACTTGGGCGTCCTCCTGGATTCGCGGCTGTCTTTTGAGGAGCATTTGACGGCTGTGACCGGGAGGATTTTTCATCAGGTTCGCCTGATCCGCCAGTTGCGTCCCTTTCTGGATCGGGACTCGTTACACACGGTCACTCACGCCCTCGTCACCTCTCGCCTGGACTATTGTAATGCTCTCTACATGGGGCTCCCCTTGAGGAGCACCCGGAGGCTCCAACTGGCGCAGCGTGCGGCCGCGCGGGTGGTGATGGGAGCGACATGGCGCTCCCATGTTACTCCTCTCCTGCGCGAGCTGCACTGGCTCCCGGTGGTCTTCCGGGTGCGCTTCAAGGTGTTGGTTACCACCTTTAAAGCGCTCCATGGCTTAGGACCCGGGTACTTACGGGACCGCCTACTACCACCAATAGCCTCCCACCGACCGGTACGTTCCCATAGAGAGGGGCTCCTCCGGGTGCCGTCGGCCAAACAATGTCAGCTGGCGGCCCCCAGGGGGAGAGCCTTCTCTGTGGGGGCACCCACTATCTGGAACGAGCTCCCCCCAGAGTTACGGAGGATCCCGGATCTTCGTGCCTTCCGCCGTGAGTTAAAAACTTTCCTGTTCCACCAGGCGGGCCTGGCCTAATTCTTCCCTTTTCCCCTTCTGTCGTAAAATAATTTAGAAATTTTGAATTGTAATATTTTAATTTGGGGGTTTTAATATTTTAATATTGTAAATTGGGATTTTAAATTATTGGGGCCAATGTTTAATTCGGTTTTATTTGGTTTTTAAATTTTGTATATATGTTTTTTATTTATGGCTGTTCACCGCCCTGAGTCCCCCCGGGGAGAAGGGCGGTATATAAATTTAATAAAATAAAATAAAATTTAATAAAATAAATGATCATTCTAATCACCCTGGCAAAACATGATCTGGGCCCACCGCATGTAAATTGGACATCTGTATCAGAGGTGGTATTCAGCAGGTTCAGACCAGTTCTGGAGAACCAGTAGCGGAAATTTGGAGTAGTTCGGAGAACCGGTAGTAAAAATTCTGACTGGCCCCGCCCCTATCTATTCTCTGCCTCCCGAGTCCCAGCTGATCGGGAGGAAATGGGGATTTTGCAGTAACCTTCCCCTGGATTGGAGACGGAATGGAGATTTTAGAGTATCCTTCCCCTGCCACGCCCACAAAGCCACGCCCACAAAGCCACACCCACAGAACCGGTAGTAAAAAAATTTGAAACCCAACACTGATCTACAGACATTTCTTTAGTGAACAAACAAACAACTAATGGGCATTTCCTTACCATCCTGGCGAACTGAAAGTAAAAGAGTTGGTGGGACAACGAATAGCCATCGCAGTGAGTGTTGGTCATGAGATTGGTGCAATTTTCTCCAATCTGGCATACATTAGAGTCATCCCTGTTGGAAAGCAAATTAGATAAACACTAGCACTACCATTTAGACTTATATACTGCTTCACAGTGCTTTCCAGCCCTCTCTAAGAGGTGTACTAAGTCAGCCTATTGCCCCCAAACAATTGGGATCCTCGTTTTACCAACCTCGGAAGGACGGAAAGCTGTGTCAACCTTGAGCCAGTCAAGATTGAACTGCTGGCAATTGGCAGAGTTAGCCTACAATACTGCATTCTAACCACTGCACAAGAAGGAAGGAAGGAAGGAAGGAAGGAAGGAAGGAAGGAAGGAAGGAAGGAAGGA
>WNWU01000025.1:10654935-10675534 GCA_012654045.1 Ptyas mucosa
ATAGAATAGAATAGAATAGAATAGAATAGAATAGAATAGAATAGAATAGAATAGAATTTTTTATTGGTCAAGTGTGATTGGACACACAAGGAATTTGTCTTTGGTGCATACACTCTCAGTGTAAAGAAAAGATACATTTGTCAAGGATCATAAGGTACAATACTTAATGATAGCTATAGGGTACAGATAAGCAATCAGGAAACAATATCAATATAAATCGTGAGGATAGAAGCAACAAAGTTACAGTCATGCAGTCATAAGTGGGAGGAGATGGGTGGTGGGAACGATGAGAAAATTAATAGTAGTGCAGACTTAGTAAATAGTTTGACAGTGTTGTGGGAATTAGTTGTTAAGGAGAGTGATGGTGTTCAGGAAAAAACTGTCCTTCTGTCTAGTTGTCTGGTGTGCAGTGCTCTATAGCGTCACTTTGAGAGTCGGAGTTGGAACAATTTATGTCCAGGATGTGAGGGGTCTGTAGATATTTTCACAGCCCTCTTTTTGACTCGTGCAGTATACAGGTCCTCTATGGGAGGCAGGTTGGTAGCCATTGTTTTTTCTGCAGTTCTAATTATCCTCTAAAGTCTGTGTCTGTCTTGTTGGGTTGCAAAGCCAAACCAGACAGTTATAGAGGTGCAGATGACAGACTCAGAAACAAAGAAAGTCCAGTTTCCTTTTGAAAAAGCACCTTTGGGACAACCACGACTTGGATGACAACAACTGTGGCAAAAAACAGTCATAGAATTGAGTGCAACTCACTTAACACCTACTTCGCTTAGCAATGGAAACTCTGGTCCCAGTTGGGGGTTGTAAGTGGAGGACTAGCTGTAGTAACAACTCACTGAGGCTGAAGTGCATGTTTGATAGCAATTTTCCCCTAAGAAAAAAATGGATTTGAGCCCAGGTCTCTCTGCTTGTACCCCAACATTTTTAACTGCTTCACCTCTCTCTTTCCATGTTGCCAGCAACTGGTTTTCACAGATCTGGTCACGATTTGCTGGCAAAGCAACTATATTTGCATGCAGAGAGTCCCAGATTTATCTCCCTGGCTTTCAAATTAGATTCCAGAGCATGGAAGAGCAATTATCGCACTCAGAATAAAATAATCTCCTGCGTTCCTTTGGCAGAAGTGGGTAATTGCCTTCCCAGGGCGATATGTAGTCCCCAAGCTCTCCTTTGTATCTCTCAGAGTCTCTTCTAACAACAATTGTTGAAAATCATTGCTAGTTTCTGGCTGTTTTGTGCCAAACGCTCCCTAAAGGTATAATATGAGCCATAAAACAAACACATCATTGCTTAAAATAATGAAGAAATTCCCAACACAACGCAAGTAACTTGGAAGATAAAGAGGGGGAGCGGTATCCTGACTGCATGCTAGTATGTACGTATATACCCTGTTTCCCCAAAAATAAGACATCCCCTGATAATAAGCCCAATCGGGCTTTTGAGCACATGTGCTAAAATGAGCCTCCCTCCCCAAAAATAAGCCCTCCCCAAAAATATTTAAACGCAGAGCTGGAAATCAGGTAAGACGGCAGGAGGAGCCCCATCTTGCTCCACGTACCCCAAAATAATAAGACCTCCCCGAAAATAAGGCCAAGCACTTATTTCAGGGTTCAAAAAAAATATAAGAGAGGGTCTTATTTTCGGGAAAACACAGATATGTAAGTATGTATGTATGCATGTGATTATATATTTATTTTATATCCCATCTTTTATTATTTGTATTAAAAAGGCAGCAAATGTACATAATATTTCTTCCTCTCCCATTCTCCTCAGTACAGCAACCCTGTGAGGTGAGTTGGGCTGAGGGAGAGGGATTGGCCCAAAGTCACCCAGCTGTCTTTCATGGCTGAGGTAGGTCTAGAACTCACCATCTCCTGGTGAGTAGTCTAGAGCAGGGGTTCCCAACCTTTTCTATACCTCGCACCCCTAGAATGCTATATCCTTGTACCCCTTACAAAAGTAAATAATTATATGCATATAATTATGCATATACACTATAATTTTGAAACTTCTAAGCCCACGTTTTCACACCCACACCTGGACAGGGGTGAAATGCTCTGAAGTCTGCTCTTGGTTTGCTTCATGCTCACATGTGCAGTGCGCGCCAAATGCGTGCTTCATATGCATGTGCATCGCAGGCGCTACCACGCAGCGCTGAAAAAGGAGGATTAAGAAACCTTTTCTGAAAATCTTTTTCCAAAAATCCAAAAAAATAAATTCTCTCTCACCTTGATGTCACACGCTGTCTCCTTTCTTTCTCTTCCATTGTGGCCGCCCCAGCTTCCTAGCGACTTCTATGGTCACTTTCTCCACTGTCCGGTTTGAGGAGCTTCTTCTAGTCCAGCCAGGGAGTTTGCGATCTCCCTGTGCTGGACAGTCCATGCTCCTCTTGTTTGTCATCCCTACAGGATGACTTAGGTCACTCGGGACCCCCAGACAATGGAGATATTGACGGGTCTTCAAGAGACTTCAAAGAACCTGTCATACCGCCGTGATACTGGCCACGCCAGCGAAGTGGGGAGAACAGCTGTGCCACGTGATTTAGATTTGCTGCTTTCTAGCAAATATAAATCATGTGGAACAGCTGATCGTCGGAAATACCGGTTCGCCTGAACCAGTAGCATTTATTTTTTTTTTTACTACCGGTTCATCCAAATCGGTAGTATTTCAACCCTGCCCCTGGAATATCATCTCACAACCCTGGTTGGGAACCCCTGGCCTAGAGTCACCCAGCTGGCTTTGATGGCTGAGGCAGGACTAGAACTCATTGTCTCCTGTTTTCTAGCCTGGTGTCTTAACCACTAGATCAAACTGGTTCTCTAGTTTGCATCTCTAGCATTCCCACTGCAAAAAAAACCCCCAAAACCCACAAAGCAGGGGTGAAATACTCCTGGTTCGGAGCGGATCGCCCAATCCAGTAGCGATGGTAGTGGGTGGTTTGGATAACCGGTAGCAAAAATCCCTGCCCCCCCCCCCATGCCCAGCTGAGCTGCGCGATCATCAGAGGCTGTTTCTTTTACTTTTAAAAGCATTTTTTCTACAATCTCTTCAGCCCAAAAAATGCTTTTAAAAGTAAAAAAAGCGCCTCTGATAATCGCGCGGCTCAGCTGGGATCATCAGAGGCTTTTTAAAGCATTTTTTTCTACAACCTCTTCGGCTAAAGAGGTTGTAGGAAAAAAAAATGCCTTTAAAAGCGTCTGGCGATCCCAGTTGAGTTGCCTGATCGTCAGAGGCGTCTAAAAGCATTTTTTCCTGCAACCACTTCGGCCGAATGCTTTTAAAAGTAAAAAAAAAAAAAAGTTGGCCACACCCACCCAATCACATTAACCCCCTCCTCCATGCCCACAGAACTGGTAATAACACATTTTAGGTTTCACCCCTGCCACAAAGCTAATAATGAATAGCTCTTGGCAATGAAACGTTTTCTTTCCCACACTTACTGTATGAAAGGATTCACGTCAGACTTCTGTTCCTAGGCAGATGCGGGGACCTACCTTTCCTAACCATGGTTACCTAATTCTACTGATATGAGAGTTGCATCTTCTACCTTTGTGGGAAACCGGATCTTGTCTTTCAATGTTTTGGGCTGCCTCCTCCATGAAGGTCATCAGCTTCTCCCTCATCGCCATGACTCTCTGCCGCTCGATGGTTAATTCCACCTTCTTTTTCCATGTGTCCCCTATCATGTTCAAATATGCTAGAGGTTTGCAGAGGGAGAAAGGAAAAAAAAAGAGATGGAATTCATACCATATCTCAAAAGTCAAGAGAGACGGAATGACACGAATGTGATGTTGTGCGTTGCCAAGCTTTTCCACTTCAATTTGGTGCGTTTTGAGGGAGGTGGAAATGTAACGACGAGATAAGAAGAGGATTGATTGATTGACTGATTGATTGAGTGCCATCAGATCACCTTTGATTCTTAGCGACCACAAAGATTTTCTGCAAGAAGAGGATGGCACCAGAATATTTGGCACAGTAGATCTCCTTGGGAGTCTGGAAGAAGCTAATTATGAAACAAATGTTATAACATTAATGCAACCTCCATCTGAAATGAGTTTGCATTTCTGTCACTCCAAGACAACTGAAGTTCTTGACTCCCTCCCATCATAAATTTCCCAAAACAGCCATTTCTAGATGATTTATTTGTTAATTTAGCGTATGGCATCTACAGAGGTTTTGCAACCACTGATATACAAACACTAATAAAATGCATTTTGCATTCAAACACAACCGTGTGTAAGCAGAGCATCCACAGATATATGTATCAGGGGTGAAATGTTACCGGTTCAAACCGATTCAGGCAAACCGGTAGTAAAAAATGCTACTGATTCGCCCGAACTGGTATTTCCAATGATCAGCTGGTAGAAGATCAGCTGTGACGCGTGATTTATATTAGCTAGAATCGTCGGGTTTCCTGCTTTCTAGCTAATCTAAATCGTGTGGCACAGCAGATTCCCCCCTCGCTGTTCTACTTACCTTTGCAGACTCAAAAGGCTTCAAAATGCTCCTTTTTTAGCGCTGTGCGGGTGCGCATCAGGAATTGCACTGTTAAGGAATTTGCAGAGTAACCCTTGTATAGCAAGGGTGTGCACATGAAAGCGATTGAGAGTAGGTACGAATAAAACACAGTCAACACACAGATACACTGAGTTGTGTTTACTTTCAGGAAATAGTAAGGCACAGTCCAATAAGCAGTCCAGGTCATACATATATAAAATAGGAGATAGCAAAATGACAGTCCAGGGATATTCCAATAACAAAGTCTTCTTACCAGTCGTCGTAGTCATTCACAATAAACAGTTCTTCTGGATTTGCAAACAGTAGCAAACAGAGATATCAGAGAGCAAGAACAGCAAAGAGAAACAAACCATGTTTCTAGCTCCCTCTTAAGGAGATTGGCTACAGAGCTAACCAATCAGGACACAGTATGATGCAATACAGCAGTCTTAAAACTATATTGATGGTTTATATATTGCCAACCCAACAAGGTAGGTAATACTCATTTCCTAACATGCGCAAAGTGCATGCTCAGTAGCAGACTCACAGAACCGGTAGCAGACTTCAGAGGATTTCACCTATATGTGTGTAAAATACGTGGACAGTACAATATATAAAACCTTAAATTGAGGTAAAAACCATGATAAAATCACCATTTATTTAATTTTATTTAGCGTATGGCATCTACAGATGCAATGACTGATATGCAAATTTAGTTTAAATAACAGAACTGGATATTGCATCCCTCAAGGTCAAAAATGGCAGAGGCAGCAATTAGACTACAACAGTTCTTTTAAGAAAACGACTGAGAAAAGGTATTTTAAATCACCATAATATGGCATCATTTAGTAGGATAGATGTTATAATTCGGTATCTAAGGAAGCTGACCATCTAACTACTTCTGCAAGGGCTAATTTCTAGATTTTTTTAAAAAAATTGATTTATATGCTGCCCTTCTCCGGAGACTCAGGGCAGCTTACAATGCGCTAAGCAATAGCCTTCATACTTTTGTATATTTATACAAAGTCAGCTTATTGCCCCCACAAACTGGGTCCTCAATTTACCTACCTTAGAAAGGATGGAAGGCTGAGTCAACCTTGAGCCTTGGTGAGATTCGAACCTGCAATAATTGCAGGCAGCTGATGTTAATAACAGGGCTTTAGACTACTGTACTATCCAAGGCTCTGATTTCTACATCACCTCTCTGCACTAATGGTATCTTCCTGTTTTGGAAAACATCGCAAGGATTGCGGAGGAAACTCAACACCACAATACACTACCAATGCTATTTAGTAGTACTGTAGTTAATACTTGGGGACGTGGTGGCTCAGTGGCTAAGATGCTGAGCTTGTTGATCGAAAGGTCGGCAGTTCAACGGTTCAAATCCCGAGTGCCGTGTCACAGGGTGAGCTCCTGTCACTTGTCCCAGCTTCTGGCAACCTAGCAGTTCGAAAGCACATAAAAAAATGCAAGTAGAAAAATAGGGACCACCTTTGGTGGGAAGGGAACAGCGTTATGTGCGCCTTTGGTGTTGAGTAATTTATTTATTTTATTTATTAGTTCGATTTATATGCCGCCTTTCTCTGGAGACTCAGGGCGGCTTACAATGCATTAAGCAATAGACTTCATACTTTTGTATGTATCTGCTTAGTAGGGCTTCTTTTGCCCCCCCCCCCCAAGCAGTGTTCTATTTGATACGAAGCCAGCTTATTGCCCCCACAAACCCGGTCCTCATTTTATCTACCTCGAAAGGATGGAAGGCTGAGTCAACCTTGAGCCTGGTGTGAATTGAACTCGCAGTAATTGCAGGCAGCTGGCAGCTGGCAGCTAAGTGCTACTTTTAACAGCAGTTTAGTCCGCTGCGCCACCAAGGTCATGCCGGCCACATGACCATGGAGATGTCTTCAGACAGCGCTGGCTCTTTGGCTTTGAAACAGAGATGAGCACCGCCCCCTAGAGTCGGGAACAACGAGCACATATGTGCGAAGGGAACCTTTACCTTTTGAGTTAATACTTGGATGAGAATTCTTAGGGCTGGACTGGAAGTCATAAAACCGTCTCGTAAGAGGGCAGGAACAAACTTTCCTGTGGTTGGTTTAACAGGGATGTATCCATGAGTCATTGGAATCTAGCTTGATTTGAGGGTGTTTTCCATTTTAAGTTTTTAAAAGCTCAGACTCTTTATTAGTCATTATTAATTAGACAACATCAGGACAGATCTGACTCCTGACCTGTCGTTCTACCCTGCCCATCTCTACCAATAACATCCAATTTCCAGCTTTCCTTGATCACAGCCAGGGGTGAAATCTACTTATCTTCCTTACCGGTTCGGAAGTGCATGCGCCGTGCACGAGAGAGCGCAAAAAACCTTCTGTGCAGAAGGTAAACAAACATTACTTCCTGGGTAAAACCAGAAAGTAATGACAGCTGGGCGGCAATTGCTTAACGCATTGTAAGCCGCCCTGAGTCTCTGAAGAAGGGCGGCATATAAATAAAATTAAAAAAAAAAAGCTACCTGATTGCCGAACCACAGGGAAAAATTGCTACCGGATCGGGCGATCCAATCCGATCCGGGAGCATTTCACCTCTGATCACAGCCATGGTCGTCTTCTACTGCCATCCCTTCTTCTTTGTCCTGTCAACAGAATCGTTCTTTGTAGTCTTTCATCCACCTGTAGGACATCTTCAAAACATGGGGACGTTTCTGCCTGTTGCCCAACCAACCTTCTTACTTCCAATAACCATCTTAAAATCAATTGTTTCGTGGGGTCTGCCTCCTTCTCTTCCCTCTTTCTCATTCTCCAGCTTTCAAAGACCGTGTCTTAATCCTCGTGATTTTTGTCATCTACCGAATGTATTCATCACTCATCACTTTATCCCGCTCATCACTGTCTTCCTCTTTTCAGTTAATCTCCTCCTTATTTCTCCATCACAAATTCCCACTTTATGTGTTCCTCAGGGCCAATATTCACTTACCTTCGCTACCGGTTCGCAAATGTGAGCGCACGCGTATGCAGGAACGTCCGCACATGCGCAGAGCATCAAAACGGGATGTCATGATGTCTGGGCGGGTGGGCGGAGCTTCCCACCACCGCCTCTACCGGTTCTCCCAAACCAGATAGAACCGGTTGAATACCACCACTGGTGTTCCTCAGCCCAAGGACACAAAACACCCATCTTCCCTTAACAGAATAACAAGAAGGAACTTTGGAGGTCTTCTAGTCCAACCCCCTGCTCAAGCAGGAGACCCTATACCATGATCACAAACCCATTCAGCACCGAGTTCCCAAACCGGAATGCACATGCATGTGAGTGCATGTGCGTGCCCCGGAGTGCCAGAAATCCAAAGACCAGCTGGCCATTTTTGGCAGTTTTGGAAGCCGTTTTCAGGCCATTTTTTGGGTCATTTTTGGCTCAAAAAACTGCCCCCCAAATGGCCCCCAAAACAGACTCAAAATGTCCTGAAAACGGCACAAAAAACTGCCTGAGAAACAGCCTGAAAATGGTCCAGAAAACAGCCTTCTTTTCAGCCATTTTTCAGGCTGTTTTCCAGCACTCCAGTGCCTGTAAAGAGCAGCTGGCAATGCCACGTGTGCCCATGGAGAGGGCTCCGAGTGCCACGTCTGGCACGTGTGCCATAGGTCCTCCATCACGCTCTTTTACCATTTCAGATAAATTGTTATCCGATCCATTTCTTAAATACCTCCAGTGTTGGAGCACCCACAAATTCTGGGAGCAATTCGTTTCCTTCTTTGCAGTCAACTTTAAACCTAATACCAACCACCACAGCAGTGGGTGAAAGTGGTACCTTCCAAGACAGTGAATCCGACTAATCCATCTATGTTAATGTTGTTGTGGTTTTCAGCCAGGAACATAACTGCCTTCTCCATGGTGGAAATGATAGCATTCCTTCTATCTTCTTGACAAGAGGAGGGTTGCAGGTTCATGAGATAGATGAACAGCAAAAATACAAAATTCAGCATTTTTTGCATCGGGGCAGGAGAAAGCAACAGAGGCTTTTGATAAGGCTCTATGAAAAACCTCCAGAAACCTCTCTTTGTTCTCCTTAAACCTTTATATAGGTAGGATTTGTGTACACAAGCATCCACGTCAGAGCCCAAGGAGCTCTGATTGACAGCTAAGCTCTGACTTCTTTACAAATTGAAGTTCTTCCAGGGGCCAAATTATATTTTTGTGGATGGATGTGAGTCGCTCCAAAATCACTTGGGAGTTGAGTGGCACACAAGTTCCAATCAAGGCAATAAAATCTTATTTTTGTCTGAATGTTATGAAATGTCTTTTAAAAAAAAGAAGAAAAACACTGAAAAAAACTAAAACAAAGTAAAGGTGGGGAAAAAGGGGGGAAAAAAAGAAGCAACAAAAGGTACACAAAGAAAAGATAAATAGAAGTTTCCAATTTCTTTGCAGCAAATATAAGTGTGGTTACAAAATTATCTTTTTAGAAAAAAAAAGTTCTTTTATTACCTAATATTTTCTAACAGCACAAATCATATCCATTTTTTTCTGCTTCATGCAAAATGTCCCTGAGGGTTTTCCAGCCAGCAGCAAAGGAAATCACTGTCTTTTCTTTAATTAAATTAAGCCAAATTTCATCAACTACTAGAGCAACCATTCCTGCTTTGTAGACAGTACCAAATCTTTTAACTTTTAGGCGAGTAACAATCTTGCTGCATTTGTCACCTACCAAAACAAAAAGTCTGTCATTTCTGTTCCAGCTGTTTATCCACTCAGCCCCAAAGAAAAAATTCTGGTTTCAATTGTACGTTAATCTTCAAAATCTTTAAAGCCTTTAAAATCTTCTGAATTAGTGTGTGGGTTTGGGTCCAAGAATTGCTGGTTTTCTTGCATCACCATCAAACATAATATGCCCCTTCGTGTTGCTCACATTTTCAGCATAAATTTCAAGTACTCAGTTGAAAGAAATTGTCATTGTGGCATTCACAACAGCAAAAGTACACACCTCTTAAAATAACCAAGGTTGAGAAACATTGACCTAGTTAAAGGTAAAGGTTCCCTTTGCACATATGTGCTAGTCGTTCCCGACTCTAGGGTGCGGTGCTCATCTCCGTTTCAAAGCCGAAGAGCCAGCACTGTCTGAAGACGTCTCCGTGGTCATGTGGCCGGCATGACTCAATGTCAAAGGCGCACAGAATGCTGTGACCTTCCCACCAAAGGTGGTCCCTATTTTGCTGCTTGCATTTTTTACCTGCTTTCGAACTGCTTTCGAAGGCTGGCAGAAACTGGGACAAGTAATGGGAGCTCACCCCGTTACGCGGCACTAGGGATTCGAACCACTGAACTGCCGACCTTTCTGATCAACAAGCTCAGCATCTTAGCCACTGAGCCACGGCGTCCTAGAATTAGAAGAGTTAGACCAAGTTAGACCTAGTTAGAAGAGAATAAATGTAGCTCAGGGTTGAACTGTGATGTCCTTGGTGCTCTCCGAGCTTGGTTGTTTTCGTGTAGACATTTTATTACCCAACTAGGTAATATCATCAGTGTTAGACGGTTGTGGAGGTTTTATATAGATTTAGCCCACTTCCTTCTAACACTGATGATGTTACATAGCTTGGTAATGAAATGTCTGCAAAACACCCACCAAGCTCTGAAGGGACCAAGGATCTCACTCTATCTAATTGATGGGAACTCAATGTTTCTGCTGCTCCTCCGTCCTTTGTAGTAGCCCCCTGAAAGTGGGATAGATGAGTTACATCTTCCTCTTAGATGCTCCGTCTCCATTCTTTGGGTTGGAAACCTTTTTTCCCCCTTTGGAATCCCCCCACCCCACCCCATGGCACCTAGAGTACTGCATCCAGGTTTGATCACCACACTATAAAAAAAAGGACGTGGAGACTCTAGAAAGAGTGCAGAGAAGAGCAACAAAACTGATTAGGGGACTGGAGGCTAAAACATTATGAAGAATGGTTGCAGGAAGTGGGCATGGCTAGTCGAGTGAAGAGAAGGACCAGGGGAGACAGGATAGTAATGTTCTAATATTTGAGGGGCTGCCACAGAGAGGAGGGGGATCAAGCTGTTTTCCAAAGCCCCTGAAGGTGTTATGCCAACAAGGTGTAATGGATAGAAACCGATCAAGTGAAGTGTTAATACCACTCTATAAAGCCTTAGTAAGACCACACCTAGAATACTGCATCCAGTTTTGGTCACCAGAAAAAAGATGTTGAGACTGTAGAAAGAGTGCAAAGAAGAGCAACCAGGATGATTAGGGGACTGGAGGCTCAAACATATGATGAACGGTTGCAGGAATTGGGCATGGCAAGTCCAGTGAAGAGAAGGACCAGGGGAGACATGATAGCAGTCTTCCAATATTTGAGGGGCTCCCAGAGAGGAAGGGGTCAAGCTATTCTCCAAGGCACCGGAAGGCCAGACAAGGAATAATGGATGGAAACTGAACAAGGAGAGATTCAACCTGGAAATAAGGTGAAATTTTCTGACAGTGACAGCAATCAGCCAATGGAACAGAAGTTGCCTTCGGAAGTTGTGGGAGTTTCATCAATGGAAGCTTTCAAGAAGAGGTTGGACTGCCCTTTGTCAGAAATGGTGTAGAGTCTCCTACTTGGGCGGCGGGGGATTGGACTAGATGACCTCCAAGGCCCCTTCCAACTCTGTTATTCTGTTAATATGTTCCTCACTTTGAAAATGTTTATAGACATAATAAAGGTGGGAGTAGATGACCTCCATAGTCCCTTCCAACTGCTTGGCTGGGGGGCGGGGCGGGGTTGGAGTAGATGACCTCCAAGGTCCCTTCCAACTCTGTTAACCTGCTAGTTAACAACTGTTAACATGGAGAAAAGGGACGAGAAGATACAATCTCGCATTCATTCCAGCGGCGCTCTCTCTATTCCCAGGGTCTCCAATCTTGGCCACTTTAAGACTTGTTGGACTTGTTGGACTTGAATCTTGGCCACTTTAAGACTTGTTGGACTTCAACTCCCACAATTCCTCAGCCGAATTGTGGGAGTTAAAGTCCAACAAGTCTTAAAGTGGCCAAGATTGGAGACCTCTGCTCTATACATTCAAAATCCCCCGTCGACGTCTGTAGTTGGTCCTCCTGGCCGGCAGGTCTGCGCCGTCCGCAACGTGCAATGGGCGGTGCTGCCGGAGCCGCTCCGCGCCGCCTCTCTCATCGCCTCTCCCAAGATGGAGGCCGGCGATTGGCTGCTTTCGGGGACGGCGCTACTTTTGCTGCTGTTGGGGGCCTGGTGGTCGTTCCGGCCCCCGAAGAGGCCTAGCGGCGTCGCGGGACGCGTGGCCGTACTGGTGCTGGGCGACCTGGGCCGCAGCCCACGCATGCAGTACCACGCCTTGTCGCTGGCCCGGAGAGGCCGCCGCGTCGCTTTCATCGGCTACGCGGGTGAATCTTCCTCTCTACTTCCAGAGACGGCGGGCCGAAGCTGAACCCCGGCTTGACCTGCCCTACTACGACTCCCAGCAGCCCCGGCTATGGCGGCGGTGCGCGAGGCATGCTGGGAGTTGTGGTTCCGCATCCTTGGAAGGGAGCCCTTCTGGGATCACTTCTTCCCCAACCTGGCGCCCCCCCTCCCCTCGGTTGTCTTTCTGAGATGCTGGGGAGAATGGAGGGCGGGGGTGGCGGGGTGGGGGTTGTAGGGCTCCTGCAGGTGGGAAAAAGAGAGAAGCAACTTGGAACTAACAAGAAATTTCCTGACAGTTTAGAACAATGAAATCCGTGGAACAGCTTGCCACTAGAAATTGTGGTTGCTCCAACATTGGAAGTTTTAAAGAAGAGATTGGATAACCATTTGTCTGAAGTGGTGGAGGGTTTCCTGACTGGGCAGGGGGTTGGACTAGAAGACCTCCAAGGTCCCTTCCAACTTTGTTATTCCATTCCATTCCATTCCCCCTGTTCTGTTCTGTTCCGTTCCACTCCATTCCCATTCCCATTCCCATTCCCATTCCACTCTATTCTAAAAGGTTTCTGCCTTCTTTCTGGGGTGGGTAGGAGGTGCGCAAGAAGAACCCCATTGCAGATTTAGGATACGGCTTATGTATGATTTTAGGCTTTCTGTTTTCAGGGCTTTTGCCCTGCCTTTGATTCAGATTTTTGGCTCTCTGTCCTTTCTTGTCCATCAATCAGGCTCAAATCTAATCTCCGAAAAGTTTTTGTCCAGGGTCAACAAAATGGATGGATGAAATGCCCTTTTGCGGTTGCATTCTAGGTATTTAAATTTGCAGAAGTAACAACTGTCAGCCATTGATCGAGAAAATTAAGGCTTTTTTGGGGGGAGTAGAGGGCGTACCAGACAGCCAAAATAAGCACAATTAATCAACTGGTGCGCAAAAAAAAATATGGCAGACAACAAAGGAACAAAGAGCCAGTTTTCTTAAGATTATTCTGGATTATTATTCTTTTATTGTCACGTCCTTTATGATATATTTTGTGTCGCCTCAAAACCAGGGCAACAGGATGGGGCAGCCAAACCGTTTCTGAAAAGCTTGTATGAAAACTTTAGCCATGGTTAATCAGAGTGTAATTAGTAACAGAAGTAATTTGGGAGTTCGTTTTTTTAAATAACCTGTCCTCTTTGGATTAGGAATAGAAGCCTAATTGCTCTTGTCCTTCAGCTGGTTGATAGTTTCATAACAATACGTTACAGCAGAAGTCTTCCATGCTCAGTGCTTTCTTTGGAATGGTAGATCACTAGGTAGATCACATTGAGAAGATCATTTAGGGCAGAGATCTCTTCATTCGTTATTTCAAATTATATGGCCATCCATTTCAAATCCATGACTCTTCGTGCCTCACAACAATTTTAAAAATACTATACAAGATGACAATGCAGATAGTTCTCGACTTACGACCACAATTGAGCCCAGCATTTCAGTTGTTAAGTGAGACATTTGCCCCATTTTATGTCTTTTCTTGCCACAGTTGTAAAGTGAATCATTGCATTTGTTAAGTTAGTTAGGAATCTGGATTCCCCGTGGACTTTGCTCTTCAGAAGTTTGCAAAAGGGGACACAGCAGAGGTGGGTTTCAGCAGGTTCTGACCAGTTCTGGAGAACCAGAAGCAGAAATTTTGAGTAGTTCGGACAACCGGTAGTAAAAATTCTGACTGGCCCTGCCCCCATCTATTCTCTGCCTCCCAAGTTCCAGCTGATTGGGAGGAAATGGGGATTTTGCAGTAACTTTCCCCTGGATTGGGTACAGAATGGAGATTTTACAGTATCCTTCCCCTGGAGTGGGGTGGGAATGGAGATTTTACAGTATTCTTCCCCTGCCACGCCCACAAAGCCACGCCCACCAAGCCATACCACGCCCACCAAGCCACGCCCACAGAACCGGTAGTAATCATTTTTGAAACCCACCACTGGGACACAGCAACGGTCATAAATAAGCAGTTGCTAAGCATCTGAATTTTGGTCACATGCTCATGGGGATAGCAATAGGACTTAGACTTATATACCGCTTCACAGTGCTTTCACAGCCCTCTCTAAGCAGTTTACAGAGTCAGCCTCTTGCCCCCAACAATCTGGGTCCTCATTTTACCGACCATCAGAAGGATGGAAGGATGAGTCAACCTTGAGCCTGGTAAGATTCGATCTGACAAATTTCAGGCAGCTGGCAGAAATAGCCTGCAGTGCTTGCATTCTAACCACTGCGCCACCACAGCTCTTAGATGTAAGATGCAAACATCGTAACTATGAAAAACAGTCATAACAGTCACATTTTTCAGTGCTGTTGCAACTTTTTTTTTTTTTTTAATTTGATTTATATGCCGCCCTTCTCCGGAGACTCAGGGCGGCTTACAATGCGCTAAGCAATAGCCTTCATACTTTTGTATATTTATACAAAGTCAGCTTATTGCCCCCACAAACTGGGTCCTCAATTTACCTACCTTAGAAAGGATGGAAGGCTGAGTCAACCTTGAGCCTTGGTGAGATTCGAACCTGCAATAATTGCAGGCAGCTGATGTTAATAACAGGGCTTTAGACCACTGTACTATCCAAGGCTCTTTTGAACTTTGAACGGTCACTAAGCAAACTGTTGTAAATTGAGGACTACCTGTATAAAAAACGTAAAATAACATAAAAAATGATGCTCTGGAGAAAGGTAATTCCTGTTGATTGTGTGAAATAAACCCTTGTAAGATCAGATGGGCAGTGGAATCCAGTAGTGGATTCCTCCCGGTTTGGCTTGGTTCCGCCGAGCCGGTAGCGGTGATGATATGACGTCACCAAACTGGTTCTGCCCCCCCGCCCCCCCGCCCCCCCGCCCCCCCGTTAATTCTTACCTTTAATTTGGCCTCACCCCCAATCTGTTACTGCCTCCTGAGTCCCAGCTGATCGGCTAGAAGGAAAAAAACCTGTTTAAACTCTTGCCGTGGGCCTTCAAAGGGCCGCCCTACAGCTGATCAGTGTTAAAAGGCAGTGTGGTGGTAGACCGGTGTCTGCAAAAATAAATGGGTAGACCAGTGCCTCCAAAAACAAATGGGTACACCGGTACAGCTCTGCAAGCAGTTAAAAGCCTGGTAGACCAGTACCTCTGCTAAATCCTAAAGAATTGTCACATGACCATCAAGCCACGCCCACAAAATAAGCCACACCCACAGAACTGATAGGGGCTGGAAGGCTCTCTATTGCAAAAAGGTTTTTAACTTCCTATAGAACATAGGATTATAGGGCTGAAAGGGACCACAGAGGTCTTCTAGTCCAACCCCCTGCTCAAGGCAGGAGAACTTCTATCATCCCAGTCGAATGGTTGTCTGGTCTGTTTTTGAAAACCTACAGTGGCATCCATTGAAACTACGGAAACTTTAAGTTGGATTTTTCATCTGAGAAATTTGGTCTCAATATCTAGAGCAGGTTATGTCCAACACACGATCTGCGGGCCACACGTGGCCCTTGGCAGCTACTAATGCATCCCCACATTTAATATTATTATGTGGTTTATATATATTCACTATCTTATATATTTTACTAGCTGAATACCCGTGCTCTGCTACGAAACTATGTGATCGGGCTTGATAAATTGACACTTATAGCTTGAAAATTAATGAGTAGTTATGATCGGCCTCTCCTATCCCCTTCTCCCTCAGCCTTGCCCCACAGAGGCCTCCCCTATCCTATCCCCTTCTTTCCCTCAGCCTTACCCCACAGAGGCCTCCCCTATCCTATCCCCTTCTCCCTCAGCCTTGCCCCACAGAAGCCTCCCCTCCCCTATCCCCTTCTCTCCCTCAGCCTTGCCCCACAGAGACCTCCCCTATCCTATCCCCTTCTTTCCCTCAGCCTTACCCCACAGAGGCCTCCCCTATCCTATCCCCTTCTCTCCCTCAGCCTTTCCCCACAGAAGCCTCCCCTATCCTATCCCCTGCTTGCTGCTGTGAAAGTAAAACTGAAACTCCTCTTGTGTTTTTGCATTTGGAACAGATTTCTTTTAAGGTGGGGAGTGGGAATAGAACTCCTTAGCATCAGAGGTCTGTTTGGAAAGTGAAACAGTATTTGCTGTCTGAGCAAGAAAGAGAAAGGAAGGAGCTTGGCCGTGGCTTAGCTCAAGCTGCTTGCTGCTGTGAAAGTAAAACTGAAACTCCTCTCCTCTGCTTGTGTTTATATTTGGAACAGATTTCTTTTCAAGTGGGGAGTGGGAGTAGAGCTCCCTATCATCAGTGGGTGTTAATAATAATATAGGAAATTCTAATGCTCTGATTGTCATTTTGAAAAAAAATTATTTCTTAGTGAGCACCTAGAAGCCAAGAAGAACATACATGACAAATTTCAAGTTTGTAGGCTTTACGGTTCTGGAGATTTCGTGATGATGCATGAGTGGTATTTTGCTTTTATATATATATAGATATGCAGCCCAAGATGATTTCTCTTCACTCAATATGACCCACACAAGCCAAAAGGTTGGACAACCATGGTCTAGACCAGGGGTCTCCGTACTCGGCAATTTTTAAGACTTGTGGACTTCAACTCCCAGAATTCGATGAATTCTGGGAGTTGAAATCTACAAGTCTTAAAAGTTGCCAAATTTGGAGACCCCTGGTCTAAAGACTCAGTCAATTGTCCCATTCCAGCTCATAGGTATTACGCTTATTTGTTACTTATGGAGGCTGGAGAAGTTTTCATATGTGTTTTTTTTTCCTCCAATTGACCTGAGATAACTCACCTCAGAATTTCTCTGCGTTCTTTTTAATCTCTATATCTTGGACATAGTGTCCAGCTTTTGTGTCCTGGACAAATGCTTAACACTATTTTTCTTGGCAGGCACAAAACCGCACAGTGAGATCATAAGCAATGGAAACATTGAGATTGTTCCCCTTACGGAGCTCAAAATCTGGCAAGGTAGGTTGAACGTTATCCCATTGATGTACTTATCAGTGCTAAATCGGATGTCAAGTCAGAGCGAGTTTATTTGTGCAGAAACGTGGTGGAGATCTGAATAATCCTCCTTTCATTCGTTAGTCTTTTCTCTCCCTCCACTGATTCCTTCTTTGCTGTTTTTGGCAAGACCAGCAAGAAAGGAATGGCATACAAACAAGCCTTGGGTCAAAGCGCTAGTCATCAACGTGTACAGCCAGTGCCATCTCTAGACGGTGATCTGGGTGAAATAAGTCCAAGCAAATTGCCACCTTCTGGATCTTCTCCAGCTGAAGCTCATCCAACCTTCTCCACACACCTTCTCCCCTTTTTAGGGGAGGTTGGAGACTGGATGAGAATTGTCAAGAAGTATCCCAAGAACTGCCAAACTAGCAGTTCGAAAGCAGGTAAAAAATGCAAGTAGAAAAATAGGAACCACCTTTAGGGAACAGCGTTCAGTGCACCTTTGGCGTTGAGTCATGCCGGCCACATGACCACGGAGACGTCTTCGGACAGCGCTGGCTCTTCAGCTCTGAAACAGAGATGAGCACCGCCCCCTAGAGTTGGGAACGACTAGCACCGTGATGGCGAACCTATGACACGCGTGCCACAGGTGGCACGCGGAGCCATATTAGTGGGCACGCCAGCTCAGCTCTGGGGCGCATGTGCCTGCCGGCCAGCTGATTTTCGGGCCTTCTGGGACCACCAGAAGTAGGGAAACAGGCTGTTTCCTGCCTCTGGAGGGACTGGGGTGGGTGGGGAAGATCCTGTCTATTTATCTGGGAAAAGCAAAAACAGCCTTTCACACTCCCTTGGAGGCCCTACGGAGGCTGAAAGGGCCCATTTCCTGACTTCCGGTGGGACAGGAAGTGACGTTTTTTGCTGTCCCCGGCCTCCAAAGACTCCTAGAGAGGCTCCTAGAGATTCCTAGAGAGGCTCCTAGAGACTCTTAGAGAGGTTCTGGAGGCTGAGGACAGCAAAAAATGTCACTTCCTGTCCCACTTTCAGCCTCCGTAGGGCCTCCAAGGGAGTGGGAAAGGCTGTTTTCGCCCTTCCCAGATAAATAGACAGGATCTGGAGCCAGGTAAGAAAGAAGGCCATCATGTGCCAGGAGGGGGGGGAGGGGGGTTGCACGCACATGCGTGTGGGCACGTGCGCGCACGACCCCCCCCCGCCCCCCCCCCTCCTCTCCTGGCACGCGATGGCAAAAAGGTTAGCCATCACTGGACTAGCACATATGTGTGAGGGGAACCTTTACCTTTTTATCCAAAGACTTGGGTTGACTTGTGGGTAGGGTGCATTTGATTTAAATCAAGTCGATTTAAATCAGCAGTCCCCAACTGCTGGTCTGTGGACCACTGGTGGTCCATGAGAAAATTTTGGTGGTCCGCAGAAAAATTATTTGCATTTTTTATATTGCACTAAATCAGGGGTCCTCAAACTACGGCCCCTGGGCCGGATACATGCAATGAATGTTTGTGTTGCTGGAGAGAGTCTCCCCCTTCGGGGTCTTTTTGTGGGGCAGAGGGGGGCAGAAATTCTGACTTGGGGTCTGCTTCAGCCTCCTGGTGTGGGGCTTTGGGAGAAAGCTGGGGGGAAACGCCACTGGTGGCAAAGAGCCGGAGGGCCTCGTTCCAGTGGGACAGCATCATGGCGTGGAACTGGCTGACTATCTCAACCCGCTGAGCCTCTAGGTGCTGGTACCTGGCCTTGCACTCCTGCAGGTCTTCCCTCTGCTTGGAAAGCCTATGCTCCTAGTCCTCAGTGAGGTACTTTTGCTGAGCCTCCTTCTCAGTCAGATCCAATTTAAACTGAGCCAGCTGTTTTGCCAACTCTTTCCTGTGGTGGCTGCTTAGCTCCAACAACTGTTTCCTGTTGGGGCCCTAAGGAGCCTGGGCGGACAGGGGAGGGGTGGCTGGGAGGGGTGGGGCAAGTAAAGGCCGGCGAGGCGCCCCTCGATACGAGTGACATCAAGTTGGCCATGCCCACGCAGTCACATGCCCACCTAGCCACGCCCACCCAGCCGGTCATTAGGCAGATCATATTAGTGGTCTGCGGGATTTAAAATTATGAATTTAGTGATCCCTGAGGTCTGAAAGGTTGGTGACCCCTGATTTAAATCACGATTTAAATCACGATTTAAATCACGACTTAAATCACGATTTAAATCACGATTTAAATCACTAGTAAAAAGGCTTGGTTTAAATAGACTCGATTTAAATCATAATTTTTAAAGAGCAACAGTCGTCTCTGTCCTGCAGCGGCTCCTCCCTTGACCCGCTGTTGACTCACCGACAGCCCCAATATTGCAGAATACAGACAGCCTCCTGCTACATAACTAAGCTCCATTTCATGCTGAATAAACTCAATTATTAATGTATCTTGAATAGAAAACTAGATAGATTTTTTTTACTCCAAAAGCATGGAGATTTTGCAATATCCTTCCCCCAGGAGTGGGGAGGGAATGGGGATTTTGCAGTATCCTTCCCCTGGATTGAGGTGGGAATGGACCAAGCCACACCACGCCCACCAAACCACGCCCACAGAACCGATAGTAAAAAAAAAATTGAATTCCGCCACTGGTTGTAAATCAAGGACTACCTGCATAGAAACGTTACTTAGCATCAGACTTTGCCGAGAGTTTCTTTTCCTTTGCAGTTGGGCCCAGGTTTTTGCAGTATATCATCAAAGTGATTGTGCAGAGTTTCCAGTTGTTGTACACGCTGCTGAGGATTGCTCCACCGGACTATGTGCTTCTCCAGGTATTTACATTTCCAGGTTTTCACACCACATTCCCTCCTCCTTCTTCTTCTTCTTCCTCTTCCTCTTCTTCTTTTCTCCTCCTCCTCTTCTTCTTTCTTCTTTCTTCTTCTTTCTTGATGGTATACTTTTTTTATACGTCCTTTGCCACCAATAGCCTCCCACCGATCAGTTCGTTCTCACAGGGAGGAACTACTCAGGGTACCATCAGTCAAATCATGCCGACTGGCAACTCCCAGGGGGAGGGCCTTCTCTGTGAGGGCTCCAACCCTTTGGAATGAACTGCCCCCGGAGATATGGAATATCCCTGATCTCCGTGCTTTCCGCCGTGCCCTCAAGACCCTGATGTTCCAACAGGCAGGGCTAAACATATGAACATGTGAATGATCTTTTAAAATGTTATCTAACTCTGGGTTTCATTTAATTGACCAAACTAAGTAATAATTTTAATTAGCAATTTTATGATGTTTGTATGTCTATATTCTTCTTGGTTGTACACCACCTTGAGTCCTACGGGAGAAAGGCGGTATAGAAATATAATTAATAAATAAATAAAATAAATATACAGTCTCCTGCTTTGGGCAGCGGGTTGGACTAGAAGACCTCCGAGATCCCTTCCAGCCCTTTGATTCTAGTCCTTGAGCTTCTGTTTTAGTGTGGCTGAAACAGGGCAACTGTCGTTAGTGCAAGGCTATTTTTTCCTAATTTGCCAGTTAAATACTTCATGATGATAATCATTATTGCACCTGAGCATTTACGCAGTTAAAGTATAATTTCTTAAGTTTGTAATTAAGCAAAGGGAGAAAAGAAAACCCTGATAATTGAAGGTATATTATAGCCCTGCTAATTGGTGGTGGGAGGCTCAAATTTATACTTCTGCCCAGATAAGAAAATAGTGGCTTATTCTTCAGTTCATCATTCTTCTTCTCCTTCTTTTTCTTCTTCTTCTTCTTCTTCTTCTTCTTCTTCTTCTTCTTCTTCTT
>WNWU01000025.1:10675934-10711270 GCA_012654045.1 Ptyas mucosa
TGAGAAGCGAAACATCTTCAAAGAAAAACCAGAACGTCCAGTGGCCTCTTGAAAAAAGCACCTTTGGGACAACCATGACCTGGATGACTGATAATCTCCATAGACAGAACGTGTTATGATTACCATATTGGAGAGGAGAGAGAGTTGGCTATCTCAAGAATAATTCGCACCATCTATGAATGCAATTTTAAAACATTGTTCTCCTTCCTGCTCTTAGAAGTTGATCATGTAAAGTTTGCAAGCAGAAGAAAAAGGACCTAGTGATCTCACGTAGAAGGATTAAGGAATTGGGAACTTGTGGTTTTCCAAGTTAAAATGAGCTATACTGCAGCTCTGGCCATGGTGCTTAGGGCTGCTGGAAATTATGGTTCAGGAATATTAGAGTGGTTGTAAGTGATTTAAAAGGGATGCTGTGGCTCAGTGGCTAAGACGCTGAGCTTGTCGATTGAAAGGTCGGCAGTTCAGCAGTTCGAATCCCTAGTGCCGCGTAACAGGATGAGCTCCTGTGACTTGTCCCAGCTTCTGCCAACCTAGCAGTTCGAAAGCAGGTAAAAAATGCAAGTAGAAAAATAGGGACCACCTTTGGTGGGAAGGGAACAGCGTTCTGTGAGCCTTTGGTGTTGAGTCATGCTGGCCACACGACCATGGAGACGTCTTCAGAGAGCGCTGGCTCTTCAGCTTTGAAACAGAGATGAGCACCGCCCCCTAGAGTAGGGAACGACTAGCACATATGTGCGAGGGGAACCTTTACCTTTACCTAGCTGGTGTTAAGTTCGTATTCTGGAAAGAAACGACTGTCATAAGCTGGTTTGGTTAAGGTGTCAGGCTAGAAACCAGGAGACGGTGAATCCTAGTCCTGCCTAATGTATGAAAGCCAGCTGGGTGACTTTGAGCCAATTACTCTCTCACAGCCCAACTCATCTCACAGGGTGGCTGCTGTGGGGTGGGCTGCTGTGGGGAAAATAGTAGGCGGAAAATTGCTGCCTTGAAATGTGTATAAAAAATAATAAAGGCAGGATATAAATAAAATAATAAAATAAAGAGAGGGCGTCTGGGTGGAGAAACTAGAAAGCAATTGATCATATTAACTGGATCTTGTTCTGAAACATTTTCTCTTTCTCCCCATAACCAGAATCCGCCCGGTTTGCCCAGCATTGCGGTCAGCTGGATATTTTGCCTACTGCGAAACAGCAAGCTAATAATTGATTGGCACAATTATGGGTATACTCTAATGGGCCTGACTCACGGGAAAAGGCACCCCATAGTCCGGATTGCTAAATGGTGCGTTCAAGACTTTTGATATTTGTTGGCCATTGCAAAGTTGCCCAATGAAATCCGTTTTCTTTTCAGAACACCGCACAGTGCTCAGGTAGGTCTCTTACCTGTTCCCGCCAGCTCCACTAGGGTTTAAAAACTCATTAAAGACGTGATGATGAAGTATTTATACCAAAAGAGGTAAAAACTACCTGTTTACGGTTCGTTTCTCTCTTGAGCTCTTTAAAGGCACAAAATGTTATTGAAAACGGTTCACTCTACCTGGAGAGAGAGATATACAGGTAATCCTCAACTTACCGCCACAGTTGAGCCCAACATTTCTGTTGCTAAGCGACATAGTTGTTAAATGTTAAAAGGAACTGGCACAGTGGTTAGAATGCAGTATGGTAGGCTGACTCTGCTCGCTACCAGCAGTTCGATCCTGACCGGCTCAAGGTTGACCCAGCCTTCCATCTTTCCCGAGGTCGGAAAAATGAAGACCCAGATTGTTGGGCGTCAAGATGCCTAGAAAGGGCTATAAAACCCTGTGAAGCGGTATATAACTCTAAGTGCTATTGCTAAATGGGTTTTGTCCCATTTTATGACTTTATTTCAGCTCTTAAGTGAATCACTGCAGTGGTTAAGTCAATACCATAATTAAGTGAATCTGGCTTTCCCCATCGATCTCGCTTGTCAGAAGGTCGCAGGACACTGCAACCGTCATAAATATGAGTCAGTGGCCAACCATCTGAATTTTGATCACGTGATCATGGGGTTGCTGCAACGGTTGTAAGTGTGGAAAACAGTCATAAGTCATTTTTTCCAGTGCTGTTATAACTTGTAACGTTCGCTAAATGCACTTTTGTACGTCGAGGACTGTCTATCTATTTCCTAGTGCTGTGATGGTGAACCTATGGCACATGTGTCACAGGTGGCACGCAGAGCCATATCTATGGGCACGCGAGTGTTGCCCTAGCTCAGCTCCAGCGCACATGCGCGGGCCAGCCAGCTGATTTTCGGGCCTTCCAGGGCCACCAGAAGTCGGGAAACGGGCTGTTTCCGCCCTCCAGATTGCCTCCGGGTGGGTGGGGAAGGCCGTTTTCACCCTCCCCAGGCTCCTAGAAAGCCCCTGGAGCCTGGGGAGGGTGAAAAACCTACTACTACACAGTAGTACTACTACACAGCCTACTGTGCCATCGTGTGCCAAAAGAGGGGGGAAGCATGCGGGTCACAAGCGCATGCGTGCGGGGGTAAAGCGCATTGAATTATGGGTGTGGGCACACGTGCACACGACACACCCCTCCTGCATTCCCCCCGCTTTCGGCATGCGACGGCAAAATGTTAGCCATCACTGTCTTAGTGTAAAGAGTTTCAGAAAGTGTATTCCTGCATGCTTACACCCATCTATACTTCTGAAAGCTGCTTCCGCATGCATTTTGGTATCTGAAAATCGATGGCTTCTGATCTGATTAAGAGAACTGTGCGTGCTTTGAGAATAATTCACCTATTTGTAATTTTTAAAATTCATATGCCACCCATCGTGCGGTTCGAAGCGACTCAGTGGCTTATAAGAAATAAAGAGTATAAAGGTATAAAGAGTCCTGGTGGCGCAGTGGACTAGTTCACTGTTATTAAGATCAGCTGCTTGCAATTACTGCAAGTTCAAATCCCACCAGGCTCAAGGTTGACTCAGCCTTCCATCCTTTCTAAGGTGGGTGAAAGGAAGACCCAGATTGTGTGGGCAATAAGCTGACTTTGTATAAATATACAAAAGTATGAAGGCTATTGCTTAACACACTGTAAGCCGCCCTGAGTCTCCGGAGAAGGGCGGCATATAAATCAAATTTAAAAAAATAAAAAAAATAGATTGCACGGGGATTGCCTCTCTCTGCTATTGCTTAAAGCTGCCCTCTTTTATTTTCAGGTTTCTGCAAGAGCCTGAAAAAAAAGCACACTGTGGCACCAAGAGGTCATCTCAGTTAAAGTTTTCTTAATTCTTAATGCAGCACAATTTTTTTCCACACACACACACACACACACACACTGGTTTTCACGGAAGCCTGACTATCTACATGAAACAAAGATTTCTCTGTCTTTATTTTTTTACAAGAGAGAAAAAGGACAGCGAGAGAAAGAAAAATTGAAACAATAGAAAAAAGAAAAAAGGAAGGAAAACCGTTGCAGCAAGGTTAGATCTAGACATAATTAGATATTTGAGGTTAGAAATTAGGTATTTTGAAGAAAAAGATGACTGAATTTTGTTATCCGTAGCGGTAGCTTCTTACAATCATTCACTCAGCGACAATGTGAAGTTACGATGGCACTGAAAAAAAGTTATTTATGACTAGTCCTCGTACTTATGACCATTGCAGCATTGCCATGGCACATGATCAGTACTCAGGTGCTTGGCAACCAACATGTACAATAGTTGCAGCGTCCCAGGGTCATGTGATCCAGAGGTGGGTTTCAGCAGGTTCTGACCAGTTCTGGAGAACCGGTAGCGGGAATTTTGAGTAGTTTGGAGAACCGGTAGCAAAAATTCTGACTGGCCCCGCCCCCATCTATTCTCTGCCTCCCAAGTCCCAGCTGATTGGGAGGAAATTGGGATTTTGCAGTATCCTTTCCCTGGAGTGGGGTGGGAATGGAGATTTTACAGTATCCTTCCCCTGCCACGCCCAACAAGCCATGCCCAGAGAACCGGTAGTAAAAAATTTTGAAACCCACCACTGCTGTGATCACCATTTGTGACCTTCCCGGTCAGTTTCCAACAAGCAAAGTCAATGGGGGAAGCCAGATTCATTTAACAACTATGATTCAATCAATCAATCAGAATAGAGATGGAAGGGACCTTGGAGATCTTCTAGTCCAGCCCCCTGCTCAAGCAGGAGACCTTATACCATTTCAGACAAGTGACTGTCCAGTCTTTTCTTAAAGACCTCCAGTGATGGAGCACCCACAATTTCTGGAGGCAAGCTGTTCCACTGGTTAATTGTCCTCACTGTTAGGAAGTTTCTCCTTAATTCCAAGTTGCTTCTCTCCTTGATTAGTTTCCATCCATTGTTTCTTGTCCTGCCCTCTGGTGCTTTGGAGAATAATTTGACCTCCTCTTCTTTGTGGCAGCCCCTCAAATACTGGAATACTGCTATCACATCACCCCTTGTCCTTCTTTTCTCTAGACTAGCCAGACCCAAATCGTGCAACCATTCATATGTAGTGATTTGCTTAACAACCCTGGGAAAATAAAGCCCCATACCTTTATTTTGCTTAGCCACAGAAATTCTGATCCCAGTAGTAGCTGTAAGTCAAGGACTCCCTTTACATAATTTTCATCTGTAAGCAGTAAATTCATAAGCTGCATACAACCTCAGGTCTTCGGTTCACTGAGTAACTGAAGTTTTATAAATAAACAAAAAAGACGAATAACTGGTGATATCTATTTAGCTTTCCAATTTGTTGAAGCATCTCCCTAGCAATAAAATGTTGCATTTCTTTTGTCCAGATGCCAACTTTTTTGGTCAGAGATCCGTAGTTCAAAATAATAAGGATGACCCAAACCTTGTCTCGGAGTCAAAATAATACGCGAAATGAGAGAGCTGTTTTAATCAATAGTAGAGAAACATTTGGCTTGTGTGAGGCCTAATCTTCACACAAGCCAAATTATTTTTGAAGTGCGCGCAGCTCCAAAATCAGATAAAATAATTTCCATTGACATCCCTATATTCCACATACATATACAGCCATCATTGATAGATGGCAATTTTTCGTTGTGCATTTTTCTAAGCAATGTTCATTTCTGTGTTACAAAGATTATATATTATTATTTAAATAATATTCAGTGATGCAGGATACAAGGTGATTATATTTCTGGGTTTTAAAAGTACTGTATTGAGAAATAAAATCAAAGATAGATACTAATATTTGGAGCTTTGCTCTCATTTCTATTTCTTTTTATTTAACAAACTGTGTAGGAAACCTATATTTCTGTACAAACATCTGAATGAAATTATTAGTTTCAGTAGCGAGTTACATTTTCGTTTCTTTTAGGTATGAAGAATTATTTGGTTCCTTGTCCAGCTATAATATTTGTGTGACCGATGCAATGAAAGAGGATCTTCAAACAAACTGTAATATCAGGTACTTCAATAGTTTAAAAATTACTTGGAATTCACTTTTTTTTCCCTTGGTTACAACAATGCTATAGACCTATCTGATCCTATTTATTATGGGGGATATTTTATATATTTTTTTTAAAAAAATACTTTTCAGTATCTAAGCCATTTTTCAAAATGCTGCTCAAAACGAAATCTATTTTCACCACTATCTTCTTATAATAAATGGCTGGATCTATAAACATTTAAGCAGATGCATCAACTCCAAAGAAAATTCCCTATCTTTTAGGTTCAAGCTTTTCCCATTATACCTCAAAAGGAGTGATTTCTGCTCTCTGGAATTATTAGCATTTTGTTCAGCGGCGTTAACAGATGTAAATTTATACGTTATGAATTCCTTCAAGTAGATCAGATATACTTGTGAATGTGTATCTTTATGGCGTTGTATTTTTTTTGTCTTCGTATCTTAGCCAAATATTCCGAGCATTATTATTATTATTTTTTTTAAGAGTACATAGATCAGTGTACGTGATAATCGAGAATAGTATCGTGCGATGCACAAATATTTCATTCTGGATATTTCTTAATATCCAGATGTTCTTAATATAATTTCATTCATTCTGGATATCTCTTAATATTCCTAACCCTAACCCAGCCTCTATGATCCCTGAATTTATATTTAGGGCTGGTCCTCTACAAATTGCATGGAGTCACTGTATACAACTTGAATAAAAAAATAAAATAAACATTCAAATATGTCTATTCTCAGTTCTCCAGTATAGTATAAATCCTTTCATTCCACACCATCCAGCCAGAGCTGAAGACATTTCTTGGATGAGAAGTGAAACATCTTCAAAGGAAAACCAGAAAGTCCACTTGCCTCTTGAAAAAAAAAAGCATCTTTGGGACATTCAAATATGTCAACTTGTAAATATGATGCTTGGGCGTTATTTCTGTATTTTTCGCTCCATAAGACACACCTGACCATAAGATGCACCTAGGTTTAGAGGAGGAAAACAAGAAAAAAAAAATCTTGCCTCTGCTTCCGTTCATCCGGTATTCATCTGGCTAGCGTCCTTTCAGCAAACAGCAAGCAGCCTGGTCAGCTTCAGCACGTTGTCGCAGCCCTAGGATGTGGCTCGTCAGGGCGCCGTTCCGTGGTGCCCACCACCTAAGCGATGGCTGGATCCTGGCCTCCCGTAGCCCTGCCGATCAGTGGGCTGGCTGACCAGAAACATCGCCATTGCTGCCTCCTCCGTGTCTGCTGCCTCCGCTGGGGAATGCTGGAGCAGTGGCGAACGGCAGCAGCGATCCCCGCCACCTGGAACAGCTGATCGGTGGTATTCCGGGAGGCCAATGTCAGCGGCGGCGACAGGCAGATCAGTGATTGGATCGGCCTCCTGGAATGCTGCCGATCAGCTCTTCCAGACAGTGGGGATCGCTGCCGTCATTTGCCCCTGCTGCCTGTCACTGCTGCCGCACTGACCCCCTCCCTTCCCAAGTATGGCAAACTGCCATGGCCCAGTCTGTGACGCAATATTCGCTCCATAAGACACACAGACATTTCCACCCACTTTTTGGAGGAAAGAAAGTCTGTCTTATGGAGTGAAAAATACAGTAGCTCTTTCACAGTATATACCATATTTTTCGGAGTATAAGACGCTCCGGACTATAATACGCACCTACCTTTTTTGGAGAGGAAAACAAGAAAATAAAATCTGCCTCTGCCTCCCAGCAATCTGCCTCCTTGCAGCAAACAGCCTGTTTCAATTTCATATTCATTTTCAGCACAGTCTGATTAGCACGAGAGAAAAAAATCTGCCTCTGCCTCCCAGCAATTTGCCTTCTTGCAGCAAACAGTAAACAGCAGAGACCGAAAATGGGGCGCACAGAGGCGGCAATAGGCAATCCCTGCAGCCTGAAACAGCTGATGGTCGGGAGGCCGATCTAACCAACAATCAGCTGCTTGTGCTAATCAGGCCGTGCTGAAACTGAAACTGAAACTGAAACGGGCTGTTTGCTGTTTGCTGCAAGGAGGCAAATTGCTAGGATGCAGAGGGCAAAGGGTGGGGGCCAGCAGGTGGGCAGGGCTACATTCGGTGTGTAAGACACACCCACATTTTCACCATCTTTTAGGGGGGAAAAAAGTGTCTTATACTCTGAAAAATATGGTATATCTTCTTGCCCCAGGAAATCTCTGGGCTAACCTATCTCATTTTACATATGTCTTTTACATTTTTGATGAGTTGAAATTATCCTTTTTATTACCTTACTTTCTTTTGAATTGCATTGATCGATTATTTGACCGTTCAACCTATTGCGTTCTAGAGCAATAACCCTCTACGACAAGCCAGCATCTTTTTTTAAGGAAACACCCCTGAGCGAACAGCACAAATTGTTCATCAGACTTTCGAAAGACTACACTCCTTTTAAAGCGTGAGTTAAAACTTCCATTCTGTTTGTACTCTCTTAAATTAAAGGTAAAAGGTAAAGGTTCCCCTCACACACATGTGCTAGTCGATCCCGACTCTAGGGGGCGGTGCTCATTTCCGTTTCAAAGCCGAAGGGCTAATGCTGTCCGAAGATGTCTCCATGGTCATGCGGCCGGCATGACTCAACGCTAAAGGTGCACGGAACGTTGTTCCCTTCCCACCAAAGGTGGTCCCTATTTTCCTACGTGCATTTTTTAACGTGCTTTCAAACTGCTAGGTTGGCAGAAGCTGGGACAAGTCACGGGAGCTCACCCCGTTACGCGGCACTAGGGATTCGAACCGCTGAACTGCCGACCTTTCGATCGACAAACTCAGTGTCTTAGCCACTGAGCTACCGCGTCCCTCGAAATTAAATTAAATTAAAATTAAAAACAGGCCTAATTTGAAAACTGCCTCTACTGCTAATAATTGCACCTTTTTAATACGGTGGCATGTTTGCAGGTAGTCCGACTTCTGACTACAATTGGGACTAGAACGTCCATTGCTAAGTGGTTATTATGTAAATTATCATGTGATCGCACCCAGTTTTATGTTATTTGTGCTATTCAGCAAAATCACATGGCCATTTAATGAATCACATGGCAATTTAATGAACCCAGTCACTTGGCTTGTTGGAGAACGCCAGAACACTGTTGCCAATGTAAATGCATGCTAGTTGTCAAGTGCCCAAATCATGATTATTTGATAGTGGGAAAGCTGCAACTCTTGTTACGCACGAGGTTGTAACTGGTTGGCTGTTAAGTCATTTTTTTCAACTCCATCGTAACTTTGAACAGTTTCCAAACGAACGGTCGTAAGTTGAGGTCTATCTGGATCTGCTGTGCCTTATTTAAAGCTTTTGGATATTGGAGCCCTGGTGGCCCAGTGGCTGGAAGGCAATATTGTAGGCAAACTCTGCTCATAGCCAGCAGTTCGATCCTGACCGGCTCAAGGTTGACTCAGCCTTCCATCCTTCCGAGGTGGGTAAAATGAGGACCCAGATTGTTGGGGCCAATAAACTGACTCTGTAAACCGCTTAGTGAAGGCTGTAAAAGCACTGTGAAGCTGTATATCAATCTGAGTGAAATTGCTGTTGCTATCCACAGGTAACAAAAGGGTGCAAGTCAGTTGGTCCTTTGTAACACTGGAATGGTCAGGGGGAACTGTTTGCCACTTGATGGATGGGTTCTCCTTTCTGTATGGACATTAATCTCTGCCTGATATTCCCTCTGTTAGCAGATTAATAATCTTGAAGCCTCAGCTCTCAGATGGTGTCATAGCTGTTTTAACCTACAGTAGCCAAAATGAGGGCGATTTTCTGAATGTCCCAAATAGATTCATTCAATAAATGGTTTAAGGTTGCTATGTGGAAGCTTTCTGTTTCCTCATTAACCATTAACCTGTCCTGAGAGTTGTGTGTTTTATGCAGAGTCTGTGTGTGCGTTTGCCATGAACATTCCTTGGCTAATTCTTCTTTGTTCTCAGGGTAGAATCCTTCACTCCAGATCATGTTGAAAGATCTGCCTTTACCCAGTTTGATGCCATCAGTGGAAGAACCACACACTGTCGCGACCGACCGGCTCTCCTTATTAGCAGCACCAGTTGGACAGGTCTGATTCTATATCTTGTCATTGAAGTAAGCCACGCTTAGTTAAATGAAGCACATTTAGCTGAATGTTCACAACATGCTAGATCCCAACCTAACCCAACTGAAACCAACCATCTCAAACCAACCCAACCCAACCCAAGCAAACCAAACCAAGCTAAGCCACCAAACCAACCCAACCTAACCCAACCCAACCCAACTCAATCCAACCCAACTAAAACCAACCATTCCAACTCAATCCAACCCAACCCAACCAACTCAACCCAACCAAGCTAAGCCAACCAACCCAACACAACCAACTCAACCCAACCATCCCAACCCAATCCAACCCAACCCAGACAACCCAACCCAACACAACTTAGCTAAGCCAACCAACCCAAACCAACTCAAATCAACCATCTCAACCCAATCCAACCCAACCCAACCAACGCATACCAAGCAAACAAACCAAACTAAGCCAACCAACCCAACCCAACCCAACCAACCCAACCTCATCGTGGATTTGGACAGTATATGGCTCCAGGTGTAATCTTTGAAAGAGTCTGCATGGTTGTCTTTTTTTGTGGATTTTGATGATGTTTCTGGACTATTCTGCTCTCTGTGGCAAGATGAATTAAAAATAAGCTTTATGATTGCTGTCCATCCTCTCTTGGCTTAGTTGGCATGCAAATAGAATGATCAAATAGGAACTTAACCATAGAGTTCCTATAGCCATTACTAAGATCACTTAGCTGTGTTTTCCATGTATATTTCAAGATTACAACGTTGGTATTGCTGTGAGACCTAGTCCAATGGCTGTATGTGTGACTTGTCTTTCCGATTTGTTCTGAATTGACAAATACAACAAAACAATTCCTTTCTCATACGCATCCTTCCCCACACTCAAAACAACAACTTTTCTTGGTGGATTTAAATCCCTATCTAAAGATGAGAATTGAGTATGATTTGAATTTCCACAGTAGTGTAAGCATCCTCAAATACCAGTTGACCTCATCAAAATTCAAATGTAAATTTTATTTTCTGTCTCATAAAAGATTTGTTAGCAGAGCTGGCCATTTTATCTAAACAGACATAAGATGGCAGTTTTTTCAGTTGCATCAGTTATATTTCCATTTGATGGGAGGTGAATTTGGATGTTCTTCCCTGGGCCTCACAGCTAAAATTGGACACGACTCAATTGCTCTTAAGATATAATGTATACAGCAACTTTACTCCAGGTGGTAATCTCCATAGGCTTCAGGAGTACCATTCCCAACTTTTTCATCCAGCATGATAAAACTGAACTTATAACCATGATGTTTGAATCATAAATTCTGCTTCTTTTTCTTTTTCTAGAGGACGAAGATTTCTCCATCCTGTTAGATGCTTTAAAAGGTGAGTTACCAAGAAAGCTTTTAGTGTTTCTTAAAAGACAGCTGTCTTCGCGGTGAATGAACAAGTGTTTTCTCCTTCACTTTTTGGCCTTGAAGAGATCAGGTTAAGAGCAGGTGGTGAGATGAACCTTCCTATCAGATCTTTGTCTCACTCTGGTAATAAAATAGGCTTCCGAAGGCCCAAAGTTGTAATACATACAGGTCATTTTATAATATTCTCACTGGAGCTCTTGTTCTTTTCGTTTTCAAACCATCCTACGGCCAAGCCTTATGGATAAATCCTTTATGTATCCTTTTCCTAACCTTAGTCTTTCTCATCGTGAAGGAATCGGAAGAACCTGCCCTGCTTATTATAGGATGCTGTATCAATCCTCTTTTCTTTTTTCCTTTTTGTCTCCCTAAGCAAGAAATCAGAATTTGCTGTACCAAACTGAGCATAGATTCCCTTTGAAATCTCACTGATGTTCAGCTCCAGTTTTCAAAATTCTGGGCTTACTTTAATAGGGAAGTTGCCTTTTGTAGCCTCTGTAAATAATTTTACGGTCTTTGCTCTCTTTCCCCACAGAGTACGAGCGCTGTGTCAGTGACGGAGCAAAACTTCCTTCTCTTGTGTGCGTGATCACAGGTAGCACCAGGGGTGGGCTTCAAAAATTTTAACAAGGGGTTCTCTGCCTGGTTGCTGGGTGGCCGTAGTCATGGTGGGGCATGGCCTAGTCAGCTTCCTGCACCACGGCAGTGGGGGGGGGGTTGTTTTGCCCTCCCAGGACTCAGGAGGCTATCTTTGAGCCTCTGGGAGGGAGAAAATGGCCTTCCCTGGCGCCAGAAGCTCTCTGGAGGCCAGAAACAGGCCCATTTCCGGCCTTCCCGAACTTCCGGTAGGCCCGTTTTTTGCCTTCCCCGAGCCTCTGTGTGCGCCCTGCACTTACCTGCATCCAAAACGGGTCCCGTGGGGAATCCTGGGAGGGGAGGGGTGGGGTGGGCGGGGCCAGCCAGGAGTAGGATTTGGTGGTTCTCCGAACTGCACAGAATCTTAGCTAGAGGTTCCCCCGAACCCCTGCCAACCCCCAGCAGCCCATCCCTGAGTAGCACCTTTGAATTGTTCATTTTTTCAAAAATCAGCCCTTGTTTCTTCCAATATTTTGAGCTGCTGCATAAAATGCTTTCATTTAGAAGTCAGTGGCGCATGGCGTGAATTCTCACTCTGAGCATTTGTAACACCAGGTCATAAAAATGATATGAAGTCGTGGCTTTGTCCCACAATCCTTTTGAAGAAGAGCCTCTCCTTAGTCCTCTTTGAGCTTGGTTATTTCCCTGCAGACATTTTTCTACCAAACTGGGTTAACATCACAGCGCTTGAAGAGAGCGGGGTTTGCTTTCAGTTCATTGGGGCCTCCACGAACACCAAGTAGCCGTCAGAAGACATGATGAAAATTATTACTTTCACAACACATGGGCAGGCTTCACCATTGTTTCAACTGGGAAACTGAGCATCCTAGGCTCTAGCAATTCCAAAAATGCTAGAGAATTCCCGGAAGCCTGGCACTCCGATAAATCGTCTATCAACAGGGACAGAGAGATAAACAAGAGCTACATACCATTCAAAAAAGACAATTAACAAACCAAAAAGGAATAAAAAAGATCAAAGCACGTCCTCACCAGGAATCAACACCCAGATAAGCAGAGATTAACATCAAGATTACACATTAGACCAACAATCAAGAAGCAAATAATATCCCAATCAAGGACCTAAATTTAGACAAAGCCGTGAATATAAACAACAGCCCAATCAAGGACCCGCCACTCCCATCCAACACTGACAGGGCAAGCTACTAGCATATAAAATGACAGCAAATCCCCCTCCCTACTAGCACTGATGATGTTACCTACTTTAGTAATGAAAATAATCTCACACTTAACACCACAAAACTAAAGAATTTATAATTGACTTCAGGAGGAAGAGAGATGTACATCTACCATTGTACATAAATAGTGAGGTGGAGAGGGTTGGTAGTTTTAGATTTCTGGGCATTTATATCTCGAAGGACGTCTCATGGACTATGAATGCTAACATGCTTGTGAAGAAGGCACAGAAGAGGCTGTACTTCCTGAGAATGCTCAGGAAGATAAATCTATCTCCGCATCTACTTCTCTCCTACTATCGCAGCACCATTGAGAGTGTCCTGAGATACGGCATTCTTGCATGGTATGGGAGCAGCTCTGTAGCGGACAAAAAAGCTCTACAGAGAATCATTAAAACTGCCCAGAATATCATCGGACTCCAGCCACCAGCCCTGGACGACATCTTCGAATCTCTCTGTTTAAGAAAGTTGCATAACATTCTCAGAGACTCTTCCCATCCTGCTTACAATCTTTTTGGACTGTTGCCTTCTGGCAGAAGATACAGAACAATTAGAACTCGGACCGCACGTCTTCTGAATAGTTTTTAATCCCAGAGCTATAATTGCACTCAACAATGAACTAAAGGGCCACCATCAGTGAGCTATTGGACAGCATTACTTGGTCTGTTGTGTGGATGTTTGGGCGGTTTAGGGGTGGGGAATTGTGGTGGGTGGGGAGGTGTCTTTGGGTGTTAAGTAAATTTTGTTGTATGGGTATACTGTGTATACACGTACAATGACAATAAAGTTATTTATTTATTTATTTATTTATTTATTTATTTATTTATTTATTTATTTAATGAAATGTCTGCAAGAAAACCTCCAAACTCAAAGAGCACCAAGGACCTCTCAATTCAACCCTGAGCTACAAGTATTCTCTTCTGTCAACTTTTCCTTACACGTGTGTTTCTCTTATGAAAGGCAAAGGACCTCTGAAGGACCATTACACCAAGCTGATGGCTACTCTGCACTTCAAGCATATCCAGATCTGCACCCCCTGGCTGGAAGCAGAAGACTACGCCCTGTTGCTCGGCAAGAATTTTTTTTTTTTCTATTGTAGGATGATACTATCTAGATTTATTGGTTGGTTGGTTGGTTGGTTGGTGTGTTTGCTTGTTTATTTATTTGTAAAATTTATTAGCCACTCATTTCACCACACAGAAACTCTGGGCAGCTTACAATATTAAAATACGAAAACGTATAATTTATAATAATACGAATACAGTAGTACTATAAATTCTATAAAATCAACTTCGCTAAAAAGATGGGAAAAGGGAATCTGGTGAGAAAGGGAGAGAGAGGTATTAGTACTGCTTTATAAATCCTTAGGAAGACCATACCTGGAATACTTCATCCAGTTTTGGTGGCAACATTACAAAAAAGATGTTGAGACTTTGGAAACAGTGCAAAGAAGAGCATTTAAGATGATTAAAGGCCTGGAGACAAAAACGTATGAAGAACGGTTGCAGGAATTGGGTATGGGCAGTCTAGAGAAAAGAAGGAGTGAGGGGGTGGGGGACGTGATAGCAGGATTTCATTATTTGAGGGTTTGTCACAAAGAATCAGAGGTTACCTTATTTTCCAAAGCACCTGAGGGCAGGACAAGAAACAATGGATAGAAATCAAGGAGAGATGCAACCTGGAATTAAGGAGAAGCTTTCTGAGAACAGTTAACCAGTGGAACAGCTTCTCTCCAGAAATCATGCGCACTCCATCATTGGATATTTTAAAGAAAAGACTGGACAACCACCTGTCTGAAATGGTATAGGGCAGGGGTCAGCAACCTGCGGCTCCGGAGCCACATGCGGCTCTTTGGGCCCTTTGCTGTGGCTTCCTGTCAGGTGATCCCGCCATTGGCTGGCCCCACCCCTCGCCCTCCCCTTCCAGTCACTCCTCGCCTGGCCTGAGAAGGTAAGGGTGACGGTGGGGGATGGAGAAGCGGCCAGGGCAGAGACAGCAAGATACAGAGAGAGCGGGAGAGAGACATAGAGAGATACAGAGAGGGAGGGAAGGGGGGAGAGGGAGGGAAGGGGGGAGAGGGAGGGAGGGAGGGGAGAGAGAGATATGTCAAAAGAATTTTGTGGTTCCTGGTGTTTTTTAACAACTGGTTCTCTGCCTAATGACTGGCTGCGTAGGCATGGCTGGAGTGGTGTGTGTGTGTGTCATGTGACTGGTGGAAGTGAGTGACATCGAGTTGGCCACGCCTACCCAGGTTTTGTGGCTCCCGGTGTTTTCTTTTCTGTGGAAAACGGGTCCAAATAGCTCTTTGAGTATTTAAGGTTGCAGACCCCTGGTATAGGGTCTCCAGCTTGAGCAGGGGGTTGGACTAGAAGCCCTCCCAAGATCTTGTCCAGCTCTATTCTGATCGATTGAGCAGTTCTACAACCACTGAACTCTTCCCCTTCCTTTTCTCTTAACAGGCTCAGCCGATTTAGGGGTTTGCCTTCATAAATCCTCCAGCGGTTTAGATTTGCCGATGAAAGTGGTGGATATGTTCGGCTGTTGCTTGCCCGTGTGCGCAGTACGCTTTCAATGGTAAGGACCGCTGGTGTGTGGTTGTTGAAGCTTGTCCTTCTGTCCTCCACCGCTCCTGTTGAATAGAATGTTCTTGTAAACAAGGAATACACAACATGCCAGCTGGGATGGAATGTGCAGCTGGAGAAGGGGTGGAGGAAAATTTGGGCAGTACCACCACAGCTTCCCAGGGAGGAGGCAGCCCATTCCAGAGAGGGCCCCACAACAAGAGGTTGCCCAGTCCTGAACTGCATGGGGGAAGGACGAGAAGATTCAGGTCAGGCACACCCTAGAACCATGATGGCAAACCTACGGCACGTGTGCCAGAGGTGGCATGCAGAGCCCTCTCTGCTGGCACGCACGCCGTTGCCCCAGGTCAGATCTTCGTGGCGTTTCTTTTGTGAGCTTCTATTTCTCTACAAACAACGAAACAGAAGCTCACGAAAGAAAAAGATCTTACCTCTTGCCGCGCTGCCGGTGTTGGGATGCCCCACCTCCCACCGGCGAGCTGGTCTTAGGGTCTCTGCTGTACATGCGCACATGCGCATGTCTGTGCATGTCTGTGCATGCACACATTTGCATACATGTGCACCTTTCAGTTTGGGCATGCACGCATGCAGTTTGGGCACTCGGTTCTCTAAAAGGTTCACCATCGCTGCCCTAGAATCTCCCAGGGTATGTCTACAGGGTAGTTCTCAATTTACGACCAAAATTGGGACCAGAATTTCCATTGCTAAGCAAGGCCGTTGTTAAGTGACTCACCCCCCGATTCTACGATCTTTTTGCCATGATAAGTAAAATGCTGAAGCTGTTAAGGGAATCATGTCGTTAAGTGAATCAGACTTTCCCCCCCATTGACTTTGCTGTCAGCAGCCAGCTGGGAAGGTTGCAAATGGCGATCACATGACCCCACTCCCAACCCTCCAACAATACAATTTTTGTAAATACTTGTTGGTTGCCAAGCACCCTAATTTTGATCGTGTGACTATGGGAAAACTGTAACAGTCATAAGGGTGAAGTCTAGTCTTAAAAGACATTTTTCCCCCAGTGCTGTCATAACTTTAATCAATCACTTAACAAATGGCCGTAAATCAAGGACTACCTGTAGTAGGTTAGAAAGTCATAGCTTTAGTCTGGGAAATCTCTTGTTGATTATGGGTGGCCCTCAACTTACAACCACAATGGTGGCTAAAATTTATGTTGCTAAAGTGAGAAATTCGTTAAGTTGAGTTTTGCCCCATTTTACCATCTTTCTTACCACAGCTGTTAAGTGAATCACTGCGGTTCTTAAATTAGTAACACGGCCGTTAAATGAATCCGGTCCCCCCATTGACTCTGCTTGCCAGAAGTTCGCAAGAGGTGTTTGTGTGACCCCAGGACTCTGCAACCGTCATAAATGCGAGTCAGTTGTCAAGCATCCGAATGTAAAATCACAGGACCGTGGGGATGCTGCAACGGTCATACGTGTGGAAAAACAGCCATAAGTAACTTTTTTCAGCGCTGCTGTCACTTCAAACGGTCGCTAAATGAACCGTTGTAAGTCAAGGACTGCCTGTACTTGTAAGCAATAAAGAACTGGAATCGACTGGATCTCCCTGTGTTGTCCTTGGATTTAGGCCCGAACCTTCCCCAGCCCTGTGCCTTCCACCCCTACTATGATTTAACTTCCCCAAATTTTGGAAGTTACCGTATTTTTTGGACTATAGGACGCACTGGAATATAAGACGCACCAAGATTTCGAAGAGGAAAACAAGAAAAAAAATAGTTTTTAACCTCCGGGCATCTGGTTTTTGCCCTCCCCAGGTCCCAGGAGCACTCTGCAGGCCTCTAAAATGGCCTCTAAAATTGCTAAAAACGGGATGCGCGGGGTGGGGTTTTGGGAGGCCAAAAATGGCTGTATTCTCTGTATAAGACCCACCAACATTTCCATCCTCTTTAAGGTAAGGGGGGAGGAGCGTGTTTTATACTCTGAAAAGTACGGTATAATTCCAATCCACACCGGAATGCCCCAAATAGCAGAAAATCAGATTGGTGGTTGCTGTGTTGAGAACCGAATGCGGTTTCTGTGTTCAAAAATAACAAGGACCAGCTACGCAAAATGCAGGCAGAAATCAAGCACGGACTCCTTTGCACAATTCCAGGCACCCCCTTTTTGATCTGGAAAGACCTTCCGTACTGCAGACTGATTTTCTGTCTCCCCGTCCCACCCCCATAGCTACTAATGAGATCTTCTTTCTGCACCCTGATTTCTTTGCAGTTTGCACGAACTGGTGAAACACGAAGTGAACGGCTTGATATTTAAGGACGGGGGTGAACTTGCAGCACAGCTGAAGGTTTGAGGATGCTTCTTCTTGATAGTGCTTGATTTGGGTCGATAGTGCTTGATTTGGGTCGTAACGCTTGAATCTTATGATTGATCACTTTGTTGCTTGTATGTATACGGAGAGCTTAGGCTTATTGACCAGAGACAATATCCTTGTCTCTGGATAAGGACAATATCCTTGTGTATCCAATCACGCTTGAATTCACTCTACTCTACTCTACTCTACTCTACTCCATATTCTGTTCTGTTCTGTTCTGTTCTACTCTATTCCATATTCTATTCTATTCTATTCTATTCTATTCTATTCTATTCTATTCTATTCTATTCTATTCTATTCTATTCTATTCTACCCTACCCTACCCTACCCTACCCTACCCTACCCTACCCTACCCTTGTTCTGTTCTGTTCCGTTCCGCTCCTCTCCACTCCACTCCACTCCACTCCACTCCACTCCACTCCACTCCCTATTCCTATTCCTATTCCTATTCCTATTCCTATTCCTATTCCTATTCCTATTCCTATTCCTATTATTCCATTCCATTCTTTATTTTTTGGCCTGAATTCCCACTTTCTGCAGTATTTCTCAACTTCCTTTGAATCGGAGAATGGACGTCTAGCACCCATCATGGTTTTCTTCTGTTAGCCATTCCTTGATAATCCTACAACTTGCCATTTTATGGTGCTGATGTTGAGATGGCACTGATCCCGCGTCTCTCTAAGTCCCATTTAGAAAAATAATAATAATAGGAATAGGACTTAGACATACATACCACTTCACAGTGCTTTCCAGCCCTCTCTAAGCGGTTTACAGAGTTAGCCTCTTGCCCACAACAATCTGGCTCCTCATTTGATCCATCTCGGAAGGATGGAAGGCTGAGTCAACCTTGAGCCGGTCAGGATCGAACTGCTGACAGTTGGCAGAATTAGCCTGCAATACTGCATTCTAACCACTGTGCCATCACAGAAGGAAGGAAGGAAGAAAGGAAGGAAGGAAGGAAAAAAGGAAGAGCAAATAGCACTTAGACTTATATACTGCTTCATAGTGCTTTTACAGGCCTCTCCAAGCGGTTTACAGAGTCATCATATTTCCCCCCAACAATCTGGGTCCTCATTTTACTGATTTCAGAAGGCTGGAAAGCTGAATCAACCTTGAGCCAGTCAGGATCGAACTGCTGACAGTGGGCAGAAGTAACCTGCAGGACTGCATTCTAACCACTGCGCCCCCACGGCTCCTATTGTCTTTATTATCGTAATTGCTGCTTCAGGAAATTCGATCTTTACAGACTAAAATGGCTGGTCCCATTTTGCAACTTTGGTTGATTTTAAATTTGCATTTGATGTAATCTATAGACCTAATCTGTGGTCCAGACTTTAAACATTGTGGGATAGATTTTCTGCTTTTGAGATTTAAATATCACAAGAACTTAAGGCTGAAAGTTAGGTGTAGCATTGAAGGACATGTTACTAAATACCTGCAAAGAGAGGAGTTAAATGTATATTTAATTATCTAATAAAAGTCCCTGGGGCCTCATCTAAGCAATATCACTTTCCATCTTCTGATCCAGTAATTTTCTCCTTGACCCTCTCAGCCTTCAAAGAGTTTCGCTAGGGTTTTTTTTATTGCAATAATTAAGAATTAATTAATTAACAATACATTTTGCTAAGGTTGAGATTGCAGCCTTTTCTAAACCTTTTCTAAAGCAGCGAATCTGGCATTGATCAAAACCTTTAAATATTGAGGGGTGCAATTGTAGGAGGCAAATAGAATTGCCCTTCTAGTAAATAAATTTAATTCCTCTTGAGAAGAAAAAAAACCTACACTAAGGAAATTGAAGGGCTGGTTTTTCCTGTGATGCTCTGTGATTTTTGTGCTGTTTTCCTAGTTTTTTTAAAAAACAAAATTACTAACATTTCCAACGCACAATTTTGGACCGCGCAACGCTATACAGGTAATCCTGTAATTTGCAACCACAATTGAGCCCAACATTTCTGTGGGTAAGCGAGACATTTGTTAAGCGGGTTTTGTCCCATTTTACGACCTATCTTGCCACCGTTGTTAAGTGAATCACTGCAGTTGATAAGTTAGTAACACGGTCGTTAAGTGAATCGGGCTTCCCCCGTTGATTTTGCTTGTCAAAAGGTCACAGAAGGGGATTACATCACCCTGGGACACGGCAAGGGTCGTAAGTATGAATCAATTGCCAAGCATTTGAATTTTGATCACGGGATCATGGGGGTGCTGCAAAGGTCGGAAGTGTGAAAAATGGTCACTTTTTTCAGTGCCGTTGTAACTTTGAACGGTCACTATATGAACTGTTGTAAGTTGAGGACTCCCTGAACTATGGTTTTCATAATGCTTATATTTTAATGATACAATTTCATCATTTTATTAGTTTTCAATGTTATTTTTCCATGAATAGAGAATGGAATGGAATATAGAATAGGAATAAAAATAGAATAGAATAGAATAGAATAGAATAGAATAGAATAGAATAGAATAGAATAGAATAGAATAGAATAGAATAGAATAGAATAGAATAGAATAGAATAACAGTGGGACCCTGGAGGTCTTCTAGTCCAACCTCCTGCTCAGGCAGGAAACCCTACACCACTTCAGACAAATGGTTATGCAGCCTCTTCTTAAAAACTTCCAGTGTTGGAGCATTCACAACTTCTGGAGGCAAGTTGTTCCACTTGTTCTCACTGTCAAGAAATTTCTTCTTAATTTGATCTTAATACTTCTGGTATTGGATTGGTTTCACATTTCATCCTCCACACTGCTCAATGCATACCATTCCTTTTTATCATGATATATATATATATATATATTTTGCCTTACAGATGCTTTTCGGTGAATTTCCTGCTGAGGAAAGCCAACTTGCTTTATTCCGAAGAAATCTTCGCCAGGCCAAACAGCAGCGGTGGGATGAAAGCTGGGAACAGACAGTACTTCCTCTGTTTAGTGACAAATCCAATTAGCTTATGATAAATTAGAAGTTAATTGATAAATTATGTCTTTTTTCCAATTCTGTATTATCCTGCCAGTATTTGAAAATTCAAAATTCAAATTCAATTCTGCTTAAGTCAAAATTTTATGATAAACTTTATGTTGAATTGAATTTTTTTTTTAAAAAATGACATTTTATTTTGGTAAATAAAAAAAACCCCTCTCCTATTTTTGTCCCTTACTTGATTACAGATTTTAAGTTGTTATTTATTATTTTATACTTGAATTTTTAAGTGCTTTTATTTGTTCTGGTCTCTGTTCTAAGACTGTAATAATAAATTGTTGTTGTTGTTGATCATATTCTAGCTAGGCAAACTCAGGTGCCAGTTCATGGATGAGACTTAGTCTTATACAGGTAGTCACAACAAATATCTCAGTTGTGGTCCTAAGCCGAGGACTCCTGTACTTGAATTGCAATTGGCATTGGAGTAATGGTTTTGCCTGCTGGGAATTAGCTTGCTGCCTCATCATCATAATTCTTACGGACGGGGACTTGAAGTTCTTCAGATGTTGAACCACAACTCAGTGTGTTACTACCCTTTGGCTGTGCCAAGGTAGATTAAATGTAAAACAGGGATGGGGAAATAACTTTTCTTGAGAGTCTTAAGTGCCATAGTGTTGTGGCCCACCTGGCAGCAGAGTCAGACAGTGAGGAGGTTGGGGAGGAATGTGGGCCAGTCCTGGGGGCTGGGGAAAGCTCGGACGAGGGCTCTGCATCGGAGGCAGAGAGGGAGTTAGACAGCAGCGAGGCAAAGGAACAGCTGGAACCCGTTCCCAGTGTGCACATGCGCAGAGCTGCTAGAAGACAAGAACAATTAAGAAAGCAGGGACAACTCAGGAGTAAGGCCACACCTTGGAGATAACTGGACATGGGCTTTTGCAGGAAGCAATTAGTTCATTCAAGATTGGAAAGTTCTGTTCGTGACTCTAACAGACTCGGTGCCAAGTTTGGCCTTGCCCTGCGTTTGGAAATTGGTTCTCTGGCAGCGTTCCAAGTGAGATACGATGGGTGTTGATCAACATTCCTCTGAAAGACTTTTTGCCAAAGCCTTGTTGACTGTGAATGACCATAATTCACAGTCATGTAAATAAAAGAGGTTTGGCCGGAATTAAGACTTTGCTTCATGCTTTCAGAACACATAGCAACCTACTTCTGAATCAGTGGTGAAATCCAAATTTTTTTACTACCGGGTCTGTGGGCGTGGCTTGATTGTGGTGTGGCTTGGTGGGCGTGGCAGGGGAAGGATACTGCAAAATCTCCATTCCCTCCCCACTCCTGGGGAAAGAATATTGCAAAATCCCCATTCCCACCCCACTCTGGGGCCAGCCAGAGGTGGTATTTGCCGGTTCTCCGAACTGCTCAAAATTTCTGCTACCGGTTCTCCAGAACCTGCTGGATTTCACCCCTGTTCTGAATCACCCTACTCATTATACGTGACCTTCCCAAGTATCCGCAAAATATTTAGTTCCCGCATGAATTTTTCAAATAAAAAGTATCTGAAAATAAGATGTCAAAAAGTCCACATTTAAATCCTTATCTGTACTGTAAGGGAAAGGCAGCTTATAAATATTTAAATGCTTAGACATATGTATGGATGTGTGTGCAATTTTCTTTCATTTCAAATGGCCAAATGCTACCTGCAAAAACACGTTTGTCTCAACAATACTATAGTCCAGAGGTTCCCAATCTTTTTCGGTTCGCGGCTCCCCTAGCAATCCGACTTGCAACTGCGCATGCGCACTAGACGTTTCAGAAATGGCGCATCAGCGTTAGACCCAGCGGGCGGAATATTTCGCGGCGCCCTTATGAGGATAGCGCGGCTCCCCAGGGAGCCGCGGCGCACACTTTGGGAACCACTGCTATAGTCTATTAAAAAAATATTCTTTTCATTGGGGTTTATCGCTTGCTTTTTCATCTCTATTAATGGAGCAGCCAATATCTGAAAACTGATCTCCGTTTTTGGTTTTTTTTTTGAAGTGTTTAAGTGAAAAAAGAGCTATTGAATATTACACTCTTGTAGTGGATAAGGCGAAAGATTTATACGATCTGAAGAGAAACCAGAGTAGAGTAGTGGATAAGACTGGAAGATATCTTATCCACCCAGGATGCATAATTCATGGAAGGCTGTTGGCATTTAGTTATAAATTCTTGTTCTTGAATTCTTACTGAGAATACTGGAGGTTTTTTTTTTCTGTTGTAAAAGAAATTCTTTTGTTGTAGTAAACTGTAAGAAACACAACCGTTGATTATTTAAATGTGTTGCGACGTTAAAGAAGAACAGAAAAAGTGGAATTTTGTCTTATCCGATAGGGACTGATTAGATTCCATTGTCAAGTGATCTAACTGCAAATCTTACGTGAAAGTGGATTTTTTTTTTTTTACTGCCCTTGGTTCTTTTTGGAATGGAAAAAAATAGAACGTAACATCCTAGGGTTGGTAGGGACTTCGTAGGTCTTCTAGCCACCCACACATTCGATCCAATTTTATGACCTTCTTTGAGATGGTTGTTAAGTAAACTCTGGCCATTTGGTGAGCCAATGGTTCATTATGGGCCAGTTTTTTGCCAAAAGCCAGAAATAAATGCTGGGTTTTGGCACAAACGTCATAAAACACAGTCATGTGGCCATGTACAAATGGCAGTAATTGGGGCGGTTGCCGAGCTCTCAATGTGCCGCCACATGATCATGGGGAGCGGCCATTAGAACTTCAGAACTGGGTCATAGGTACCCCAGTGAAGTCTGTTAGGAAATGAGTATTACCTACCTTGCTGGGTTGGCATTATATAAACCATCAATATAGCTTTAAGACTGCTGTATTGCATCATACTGTGTCCTGATTGGTTAGCTCTGTAGCCAATCCCCTTAAGAGGGAGCTAGAAACATGGTTTGTTTCTCTTTGCTGTTCTTGCTCTCTGATATTTCTGTATGCTACTGTTTGCAAATCCAGAAGAACTGTTTATTGTGAATGACCACGATGACTGGTAAGAAGACTTTGTTATTGGATTATCCGTGGACTGTAATTTTGCTATCTCTTCCTTTATATGTTTATGACCTGGATTGTTTATTCGACTGTGCCTTACTATTTCCTGAAAGTAAACACAAGTCAGTGTATCTGTGTTGACTGTGTTTATTCGTATCTACTCTCAATCGCTTTCATGTACACACCCTTGCTATTCAAGGGTTACTCTGCAAATTCCTTAACAAAGTTCATTGAGACTTCAAACATTTTGTTAATGACCAGTCATAAGTCAGAGTCAGAATCAGAATAGAGCTGTAAGGGACCTTGGAGGTCTTCTAGTCCAGCCCCCTGCTCAAGCAGGGTATCCTATACCAGTGATGGCGAACCTCTTAGACACCGAGTGCCCAAACTGCGCAGGCGCATGCCCAAACTGAAAGGTGCAGCAGAGACCAGCTGGCCAGTGGGAGGCGGGGCATCCCAACATCAGCAGCGCGGCAAGAGGTAAGATCTTTTTTTTCGTGAGCTTCTGTTTCGTCGTTTGCAGGGAAACAGAAGCTCACGAAAGAAACGCCACAGAGATCTGACCTGGGGCAACGGCATGCGTGCCAGCAGAGAAGGCTCTGCGTGCCACCTCTGGCACGGGTGCCAAAGGTTTGCCATCACATGTGTTGGGTGTCCTGTTTGAGTAGGGGGTTGGACTAGAACAGTGATGGCTAAGCTTTTTGGCACCGATAATGCAATCCGCGTGCGAACTCCCCTTGACCCCTGCGCAGGCATGCACAACCCCCTCGTGCCCCCTCCCACCGGTGCATGCGTGCGTGACCCCCGCACATTCACACGGGTCTCTCGTATGCACCCTGCCCCCATGCATGCACGGAAGCGACCCGAAAAACAGCTGGCTAGTGGGAGGCGTGTGCACATGCGCTGCAGAGCTGAGCTGGGGCGACAGCTCATGTGCCTGCAGAGAGGGCTCTGCGTGCCACAGGTTTGCCATCCTATACCATTTCAGACAAGTGACTGTGCTTAAAACCTCCAGCGATAAAGGTTTTAAGCACCTACAACGTCTGGTGGCAAGTTGTTCCACTGGTTAATTGTCTTCACAGTTAGGAAGTTTCTCCTTAATTCCAGGTTGTTTCTCTTTGATTAGTTTAAATCTCTTGTTTCTTGTCCTGACTTTTGGTGCTTTGGAGAATAATTTGACCCCCTCTTCTTTGTGGCAGCCCCTCAGCTACTGGAATACTGCTACCATGTCTCCCCAGTCCTTCTTTTCTCTAGACTAGCCATACCCAAATCCTGCAACCGTTCTTCATACGTTTTTGTTTCCAGACCCTTAATCATCCTAGTTGCTCTTCTCTGCACTTTTTCCAAAGTCTCAACATCTTTTTTTGCAATGTGGTGACCAAAACTGGATGCAGCCCGCCAGGTTTGGCCTTACTAAGGGTTTATAAAGCGGCACTAATAATTCATGTGATTTTGAGTCTATGCCTCTGTTTATACAACCCAGGATTGTATTAGCATTTTTGGGCTGCTGTCGCACACTGCCGACTCCTGTTTAAGTGATTGTCCATTAGGACTCCAAGGTCCCTCTCATAGTTACTGTTTTTGAGCTAGGTTTCACCTAATCTGTAATCTGTCAAGGATTATCTTTATATAATTGATTTCATGCAGGATTTTACCTAGGTATGTGACAATGGCTCCATTTTCTACTCAAGCTAGTAATTCAGAACATCAAGTGGTTTCAACCAAGAAGACCTCTTGAGGTCATTGGTTCCACTTTCAAGGTCTCCTTAATGGCCATTAGTTTATTTTCTATTAACACTGGAATCTGCCTTTTAGCCATTGTACAATGAAGAATATTTCATAGATTCAAATCAATACCCTTTTAATATCTTGCAAAGCAAGGGTACTATTAATCTTCATATACGATGTATATGTAGTCAATTTACATTTATATTTTCTATATAAATAATGGGATGTAGCTGGCTGATTACATAGGTTGATTACTATTTTCATCATTAGAGTATTATATGAAATCAGACCATACAGAAAAAAAGTAATTTTCTCTCTTATTTTTCTTTAACTGGTTTCAATTTATATGTTAATTTTTCTGTTAAGGCAATGGACCATATTTATCATGCCAATTTTTCTATGATGACCCTTCTAGATATATCCAGTATTTTCTGTTACTAATCTAGCAGCATTAATAACAAGTGTAATAGTGCCTTACTTTTCAAATTTGCATTCCTAACCGATAGTAATAATAAAAAGCTATAAGATGTTTTCTTTATTCTTTGATTAGTAATTAATGGGATTGTCTGAAGTACTATATCCCCAAATTTACAAGTTTGGGGATGACCACAATGTAAGTAAAATGATTTTTTTTCCCTTTGCTATCTCTCCAACATTTATTTCAATTTCTTTTTTCTTGTGTGTGAAATGTTAACTGGGATTAGATGCCGAAAGTGTGAAAATCTAAAATGTAATTTCTGCAAATCTATTGAGAGAAACTTAGGAATTTTTGACCTTCCATATTTGTCATTCATTTTGGGGTATTTTTCTCTCAAAAGCTAAAGTTTTCTCTGGTTTCAGCCTTTAGAAGTAGTTTGTGAAATTGTGCACTATTAAGAAGTTATTATTAATTAATACTAATATACATTGCTGGGGGTACATCTATGTGTGTATAAAACAAGTATCTGTAAAAAAACAATTAACTCTTTAATATTTTGTAATAAGTTTCTGTGCAACCATACAATTGTACAGATTCTTTCAATTAAACATCATCTTGTCGGAGCAGGGAAAATGTTAACTTCTGTGTTGCAATGTATTTTCTCAAATGTAAGAAAACTCTGGTGTAATGCAAGTTGTATTAGCGTACCGATACAGGAGAATATTTGTAGCTCAGGGGTGCTTGGTTCTCTCTGAGCTTAGTTGTTTTCTTGCAGACATTTCATGACCCAACTAGGTAACATCATCAGTGCTAGAAGGGAGTCGGGTTTACAGAGTGGAGGAAGGAGAGGAGGAGGACGTGGAGGAGAACTGTGGGGTCCTTGGTGCTCTCTGAGCCTGGTTGTTTTGTTGCAGACGTACCTGATATGAGCCTATCCGTTTTCAGTCAATGTATTGTTTCATTCTACTGCCATTAAAAGTATAGAGGATGAACTAGAAACAGAAATATTAGGAATTATTTCGTGACTGGGAAGAGATAAATTTTTAAACCCCTTGCAGGTTGCTCATTCTCAGACTTGCCTATCTTGGGAGATTGTTATGGGGATAAAACTTGGTGGTAGATCATGGATAGTTAATCTAAGCTGGGTGGAAAAAGAGAATACTTAGATATTAAAGTGAAAAATCAGATCAATCCTCTTTTCTGTTTTAATATTGACTATCTAATCAGATCAATCCCCTTTTCTGCTTCAATATTGACTGTCTGTTTGGGTCCCACAGAAAAGAACTATGAACACTTCTGAAACTTTTAACCTTTGCGAAGTTAAAAAACTTCATCCTGCAAGAAGCACCTTCTAGAAGGCGAACCAAGAAAATATGTATAAAGGGAAGGAAGATAACCTTGACAGAAATATGCAGAAATTGTTATAAAGACACTTGGGGGCTGAAGCGCTCAGAAACAAGACAGCATTTGGAAGTAGCTCATGTAGAAACCCCCCCCCCCCGATTCACAGGAGTATAAGGAGGAAGAAGAAAAAGAAAACAAGAAACAATCAGATTGCAAGACTCTGTTCTGAAAGTCAATCTCAATTAAAAAAAAATATTGATATTGGTTACCTGTTTTGATCTACTTCACTGGGCTGACAAGGTGACCACAGACTCCAGACAAAGAAGTAAAAACACATCAAAACAGATGTTTATTGTACAAAAATAACAGCCTCTGTGTTCCATAGTTCACAAAGCATATAAACAGGATAATTATAAATGTACTCTGAGATTGCAACAGGCTAACTTTAAACCCGTAAACAATACGCAAAGGTTTAGTAGTGTATCTTGTAGATCAGTCCTTTCTCAACGTTGGCAACTTTTAAGATGTGTTGGACTTCCAACTTCCATTCCCCAGCGAATTCTGGGAGTTCATGGCCACACATCTTAAAGTTGCTAAGACTGAGAAACGGCAATGCTGGCAGTTGATAATTCATGCATCTTAAAGTTGACAAGATTGAGAGAAATACTCTTGTAAACCCACTGGTTACAGCACAAGAAGTCTTTAATGTAGCCGTGAGAAGCATTTTGATGCTTCTAGGAAAGATGCTGAGAACTCATGATGGCCGAAGTTATTTCCAATCATAATATTTGGAAAAAAGCTTTCCAACCAAGAGTTTGGAGGAAAACCCTTAAACGTGCAGCCTTAAAATTACTATATTAGCATGCTGGTCGTATGGAAAAAGATTCTTCCAAGAGGTCGTTACCGTTTCCCATCCAATCTCTACTTTATCTGAAAAACAAAATGGCAGAAAAGAAACATGATTAAACGTAGGGCTATTTCCATGTTGTCTATATTTTTTTCCCCTAATTCAAAGGACTTTGTTTCATTTGCGAAATGGACCAGAATTGTTTATTGCTCTGAAAGCAACTTTTGATAAATTAGCCACAAAGAAGAAACTTGTTTTTTTTTTAAATCTCTCAAACACGATACTTATCAAGACGTACGTGGCTTCTCCCTGGAGCCTGCCCAAAAAGATGATATGAATTAATTTGCGCAGATTTGAATACGCAAGCAAAAAAAAAAAAAAAGAGAGAAAAGTTCCATCCATTCTGGGCAACTTTTTCCACAGCTGAATCTTACTTGTGGGAAATGCAACTCCTGTGAAAGTTAATTGGTCCCTTGGTACCGAGACTCTAATGTGCAGTGAGTGGGAATTGGCCGTTCCTTTTTGGCTTTATGAAGCTCTAGCTGTGCTTATCCCTCTGTTCTGGTAAGACAAAAAAAGCTGCTGTGTATGCAAACCTCACAGTGGTTCATTTTTAAATGTCCAGGTTTTGAAGGAAAAAAAAATTCTCGGCACTATATTTTAAAGCCTTCATTGCATTTTATTCCCCCTATCTATTTTCCTGCATTAATAAGAGACTGCAAAAACAGTTCAGACGTGCGATCTATCAAGACCAATTTTATAAAAAGTGGACTTTCAGGGATGAAATTATTTCCAGGAACGTTGCATGAGACATCAAAGAGACTCTGGTGTTTTTATAAACCGTAATAATTTTCAGTGAATTTTTTGGAAAATATCTGCATCTTGGCATATTATAGTAAAGACTAGCCCAGAATTAGTAGAGAGCAGGAGTGAAATGTAAAATGTGTTACTACCGGTTCTGTGGGTGTGGCTTGGTGGGGTGTGTGTGTAATGTGGGCGTGGCCAATTTTTTTAAAAAAAACATTTCAAAGCATTTTTTCTAATGCTTTGGAAAGCCTCTGGCGATCAGGCAACTCAGCTGGGATTGTCAGAGACTTTTCAAAGCATTTTTTTTACCACCTCTTCGGCCAAGAGGTTGCAGAAAAAAATGCTTTGAAAAGCCTCTGATGATCCCAGCTGAGCCGCGCAGTCATCAGAGGCTTTTTTTTTTTACTTTTAAAAGCATTTTTTCGTCAGAAGAGGTTGTAGAAAAAATGCTTTTAAAAGTTAAAAAAAAAGCCTCTGATGATCGTGGGAATCAGCTGAGCATGGTGGGGGAGCGCAGGGATTTTTGCTACTGGTTCTCCAAACCACTCGTTGCCATCGCTACCAGATCGGGCGATCCGTTCCGAACCGGGAGCATTTCACCCCTGGTAGAGAGGCAATATAAGTTTATAAAGTACAGGTTGTGACAAGGGTGTTTTTTCAAAAGGCAACTGGACTTTGTTTTTCCTTGAAGACATTTCACTTCTCATCGGAGAAGCTTCTTCAGATCTGGTGGAATTTTCCGCCATTCAGCCAGAAATGAAGAAGCTTTTTTGCTGAGAAGTGAAATGTCTTCAAGGAAAAACAGTTCAGTTGTCTTTTGAAAAAGCACCTTTGGGACAACCGTGACCTGAATGGTTGACAATCTGCATAGTTCTTTACTATAGGCACTCCCTGACTTATGACCAATTGAGCCCCAGAATTGCAGTCGTAAGTTGTTGCAGTAATAAATAGTAATCAAAGTAATTTTCCAGATTTTTTTTTTCATGGCAGTCATTAAGCGAACACTGGGGTTGTTAAGCGAACTCATTTATCCGAATGGAAACTGGAGAAGAAAAAAAAACATTGCAAATCAGCAGAGCATGGAACACCTCAAAGGGTTGTAAAGCTAACCCTTCCAACATGCAGTCACATGACCTTGGGATCATGAACTAAAGAGTTCAGCTTTAGTTCTAACCTGAAGAAGTCAGGAACTTCTTCAAGTTGGAACTGATCTGCTGTGATAGTCTTGTGGACAATCCCATCCAAGAGAGAGAGAGAGAAAACCCCTGCACAACTTGTTGTGGCCCGTCAGTAGCCTGTGTAGATTGTAGCTGATTCCGACGAGGAGGCTGGTGTGGTGCTGCGCCAGCAGCCTGTGCAGCTGGCACTCGAGTCGGACAATGAGGAGGCTGGAGAAGATGTGGTGCCAGAGGTGGGGATTCAGCCAGGGCCTTCAGAACCTCCAGAAGCTCCTTTAAGTGAAGAGGACGAAGAGGAGGAGCCTCTTCTCAATGCACGGGTGCGCAGAGCTGCCAAAAGGCAGCAGTGGCTCCTCAGGAGGAGGTCTCCTCAAGAGTAAGGCTTGGGGCTAATTGGTCACTCCCTTAGCCTATTTAAGGAGGTACGCCGCTTGCAGCAAGCTGTAGGGAACAACTTTAGTTCAATCTCCTTTGCATCTGGATTCTCTGCAAAATTGCTTCTGGGCTTTCTGCCAACTCTAGTAAGACTGTGATTATCTTATCTTAGAATTCTGGTAGGCCGTTAAGACAGTTTATTAACAGCCTTTGGTTGATAAAGACTAAGTTATTTGAGTAAAATAAGCTTTGTATAGAGTTTGTGTGTGTTGCGTTCTTTGGGGTCCGTAGCTGGGGCAGAACACAACTTTTCCCTCTGCTCCTTTTCTGTTGTTCCTTAGAATGGTGGACAAAAAAAAATCTGTTAAGTAAATAAAGTTAGAGCAGTTGCCGTATCTTGGATTGGTGCAGGCCATTAACTAGTTAATTACCTATCATTAATTAGCAGAGGAATTCTTCAGCGATGTTGTCTGGACGATAAAAGCAAGGCACACCAGCTGTGCCTATTAAAGCAGGTTCATTCCTGATAGCCACGCTTTGATTAGAGCTTTTAACAGCACTTTCCAATCTTCTAAAGTGATGTATTTATTCACCATTAATTAATGATACACGGCAGTTTATAAGCTCCAATGGCGCTTGCAAATCCCAGGTTTCTTCATTGGCATATTCTTTTAACCCCGTCCCTTATCAGAGGGAAAGTAAACACGCGTGCCTAAGAAACAGGTTACTCTGTTTTGTGAGTTGGAGTGGTTGCCAGTTTGCAGAATGGGATTTAATTCAAGAAATCTGGTTGGTACCTATAAAGTCCTACGTGGCACCCCCTGTCTCCATAGAATCTGCTACTATATAAAAAATGTTGAGACTCTAGAACAGTGGTTCCCAACCTTTTTTTGGCCATGCCCAACTTAAGTATTTCTAAAATCCCCCCCCACCCCCCGGTGACATATAATTCTTCCTTTACTCAAAAAGTGAACTCTATTCACACGGAGGAAGCCTAAAAAGGCCATTATCTTGGTTTAAACAAGGTTCAAATTTCCCCCATTAAAAATCAAATTGCTCCCCTGTGGGATATGAGTTCTATATTGGGAACCACTGCTCTAGAAAGAGTGCAGAGAAGAGCAACCAAGATGATTAGGGGACTGGAGGCTAAAACATATGATAAACGGTTGCAGGAACTGGGCGTGGCTAGCCTAGTGAAGAGAAGAACCAGGGGAGACATGATAGCAATGTTCCAATATTTGAGGGGCTGCCACAGAGAGGAGGGGGTCAACCTGTTTTCCAAAGCATCTGAAGGCCAGACAAGGAACAATGGATGGAAACTGAACAAGGAGAGATTCAACCTGGAAATCGTAACTACTCATTAATTTTCAAGCCGTAAGTGTTGATTTATCAAGCCTGATCACATAGTTTCGTAGCGGAGCACGGATATCCAGCTAGTTGTTTATAGAGATAATTAAAGGTGGGATATAAAATAAGTAAATAAGAAACCCTGGATGAAAGCAGGCCTAAGAAACGAGCTAAAAGCATCCCACCCTTGGAAAAAAATTCCAGGCTCATTTCTCTTACGTTAACTTTACGACTCTGAGCCACCGAGAAGCAGCCTGCTTCCGACCTTACCAAGTTGCATTTGGAAGTCATGATACGTATCTGGATTTCGGATATTGAAGGCGATGTAAACTTCAGGGGTTTCTCTGTTCCTGCCGTCCCTGGGAAATTTTTGCAGGACACCAATTAAGTGCTGGCTTATCTCCGGATCGTATACCACATCTGATAGGAATTTAAAGGGATAAAAAAAAAACAAAGAAAAAAACGGAACAAATGAAGTAGCAATTTTTTTAAAATGAAAAAAAAAGCAAATTGCAAGGCAGTATCGATTGGAGAGAAAGGATCACTGGATAGGCAGGGATTTAAAATAGTTTCAGACTGGAGTATCTGCAGGGTAGGGTCAAAAAATTCAAGATGGCGGCCACTATGTGGCAATTAATAGTCCAACTGGTTTTTTTTCTCTTTTTTATGAGTATCGCATTGCAACCCCTGCACAAATCCTTACCTCTTCCTGGTGATTGGAAAGAAAACCATTTTGCAAAAATCAAGTTATATTGCAAAGACATAAACATGAATATTTCTGAACAGTGCATAGAATAAAAGTAAAGGTTCCCCTCGCACATATGTGCTAGTCGTTCCCGACTCTAGAGGGCAGTGCTCATAGTTTCAAAGCCGAAGAGACAGCGCTGTCCAAAGACGTTTCTGTGGTCATGTGGCCGGCATGACTCAACGCCAAAGGCACACAGAACGCTGTTCCCTTCCCACCAAAGGTGGTCCCTATTTTTCTACTTGCATCTTTGACTTGCTTTCGAACTGCTAGGTTTGCAGAAGCTGGGACAAGGAACGGGAGCTCACCCCGTTACGCGGCACTAGGGATTCGAACCTCTGAACTGCCGACCTTTCGATCGACAAGCTGAGCGTCTTAGCCACTGAGCCACCACATCCCTTGAGTTATTTATAAAGTAATAAAGATGGGATTTTAAAAAGAAATGCTGAGTAAAGGAATGTTAATAATAACAACAGGGATATCTCATTTTCACCAGTTCTTGAGATCATCGGACCCAATTTTTTAAATTTATTTATTTATATGCCGCCCTTCTCTGGAGACTCAGGGCGGCTTACAATGCCTTAAGCAATAGCCTTCATACTTTTGTATATTTATACAAAGTCAGCTTATTGCCCCCACAAACCGGGTCCTCATTTAACCTACTTTAGAAAGGATGGAAGGCTGAGTCAACCTTGAGCCTGGTGAGATTCGAACTTACAGTAATTGCAGACAGCTGGTTTCAATCACTATGCTTTTAGTCTGCTGAGCTAAACCAGGCTCCTTTAACAGAATAAGAGAGTTGGAAGGAAACTTGGAGGTCTTCTAATCCAGCCCTATACTCTATACCAGGGGTCTCCAAACTTGGCAACTTTAAGACTTGTGGACTTCAACTCCCAGCTTTGCTGGCTGAGGAATTCTGGGAGTTGAAGTCCACAAGTCTTAAAGTTGCCAAGTTTGGCGACCTCTGCTCTATACCATTTCAGACAAATGATCGTCCAATCTCTTCTGGAAAACATCCAGTGATGTTTAATTGCCCTGACTGTCAGGAAATTTCTTCTTAGTTCTAGGTTGCTTCTCTGCATGATAAGTTTCTATCCATTGTCCCCAAAGTGCTTTGGAAAATATGTTGATCCCCTGTTCTTTGTGGCAGCCTCTTAGATATTGGAAGACTGCTATTTTGTCACCTCTAGTCCTTCTTCTCATTAAACTAGACATCCCCAATTCCTGCAACCATTCTTTGTCTATTTTATCCTCCAGTCCCCCTAATCATCTTTGATTCACTCAAGGCCGGATTTAGATGAAAAGAGGCCCTAGGCTATTCCACTTATGAGGCCCTTTCACCTCCCATTTTTAAGTTTGTAAATTACATGAGAGATAATAAAAGGCCCCTCTTGATCTTGAGGCCCTAGGCTGAAGCCTAGTTAGCCTAAAGGAAAATCCGGCCCTGGATTCACTGCACTCTTTCCAGAGCCTTGATATGAATTTCCCACATCTCAAAACTCCAGCGCTTAGAACGGTTGCAGGAACTGGGAGACCTGATAGCAGTATTACAACATCTCGGGCTGCCACAAACAAGAGGAAGCGAAGCTATTCTCCAAAGCACCTGAGGGCAGGACAAGAAGCAACAGGTGGAAACTAATCAAGGAGAGAAGCAACTTAGGAGAAATTTCCTGACAGTGAGAACAATTAATCTATGGAACAACTTGCCTCCAGAAATTGTAAATGCTCCAACCCTGGAAGTTTTTAAGAAGAGGTTGGATAACCATTTGTCTGAAGTGGTGTAGGGTTTCTTACCTAAGCAGGAGGTTAGACTAGAAGACCTCCAAGGTCCCTTCCAACTATGTTATTATATTATATTAAATGCTGAGCGATGTCTGGCTGGCTGTACTAAATGGCACGGGAGAGTAACTTCTTTTTCCAATTCCAATTTAGTGTCATCCCCTCAATTTTACTTGTTGAATTTATTTATTTATTTATTCTTATTCATTTATTCCTAACTCAGCAAGCTAAGTCCGATCTGAGGACATCCATTACCTGCAGCAAGAATGACATCAGCTTGCAATTTTGCAAGCTCGTCTTTCGACACTAGATTCCAGTCGAGTTCTTTTACTGATATTCGGACATGGTCACCTTCCAGGTCAACAGCAAGACGGCCCTGGTGGTTTGGGCTTCCTTCTGTATGGTGGCTGCAAGATTCAGGCTCCAAAGTCAAACCGTTCAGATGGATGTTCTCAGACAGCTGTTGAAGGACACCCTCGTGGTGGTCGCTGAAGACGTACTCTCTCGGATGGCAAGCCTTGCAAACAGCAATTCCAGTCAATCCAATCCCACTCCCCAATTCCAGAATTTTTCTAGAGAAAAAGAAGATGAACATGGAACAAAATAGACAAAAAGAGAATAGTTTCGGGTCTACCAGCAGTGGTGGCTCTTCCATCCCAAGGACCGGCCCACACATTTCCACTGCTCTCCTCTCCTCTGCCTTCTGTGCATCCGCGTGTCAGGCACTGGACCCAGCTGTTCCTCCTCTTCCTCATCAACCACCTCCAGACCTGGGGGCGGTTGACTCTCCATCTGAGCATTGACAGATGGCACAGGCTCCCTTGTATCTCTCTCTTTGACAGCTCCATTCCCTCTTCCCCCTCGGAGCTCTCAGGTTGCCCTGATGCTGACCCTGACTCCCACGCCTCCTCCTCTTCCTCCTCTGATTCAGCTGCTGGAGGGGCCAGCGGCTGACAGGCCACAACAGGGTCCACGCAGGGGTAAAATCCAACAGGTTCTGGACAACTGGTAGCGGAACGTTTGAGCAGTTCAGAAAACCAGTAGCGGAAATTTTGAGTAGTTTGGAGAACTGGCAAATACCACCTCTGGCTGGTCCCAGAGTGGGGTGGGAATGGAGATTTTGCAGTATCCTTCCCCCAGGTGTGGGGTGGGAATGGAGATTCTGCAGTATCCTTCCCTTGGAGTGGGGTGGGAATGGAGATTTTGCAGTATCCTTCCCCTGGAGTGGGGTGG
>WNWU01000025.1:10720230-10736175 GCA_012654045.1 Ptyas mucosa
GTGTGTGTGTGTGTGTGTGTGTGTGTGCTTGGGAGCACGTGTGCTTGGCGTTTGCAAGCCGCTGGGGTTCAGACGACGCTTTTCTTTCCAAGTTCAGCGCTCAGCTGGAGATCTTTTGGGCTAGATCACAGAATCACAAGAGTGGGGAAGGGACCTCGGAGGTCGTCTAGCTCAACTCTCTGCCGCCATTAACTGTCTACTGTTGACCTCACCCCATTCCTAAGAGGTCTGTAAGGGGCGTGCATAAGTGCTCCAGCGTGCCTACCGTCCCTGTCCTAATATTCCTTTTTACTTACTCTTTTCATGTAGTCAAATTATGTTTATACTGTTACCTGTTATCTATGCTTGGCAAATAAACTTATGATTATGATTAAGTGGTTGTCCAGTCTTCTTAAAAGCCTCCAGTGAAGGGGCACCCACAACTTTCTGAAGGCAAGCTGTTCCACAGATTGATTTTTCTCACTGTTAGGAAATTTCTCCTTAGTTCTAGGTTTCTCCTCCCCTTTGTTAGTTTCCATCCATTGCTTCTTGTCTGGCCTTCTGGGTTCTTTAGAAAATAGGTTAACCCCCTCCCCTCTTCTCTGTGGACCCCTTAAATATTGGAATGCTGCCACCATGTCACCATACTGCTACTTTTCACTTTCTTCTCTTTCTCCTCCTCCTCCTCCTCCTCCTTCTCCTCTTCCTCCTTCTCCTTCTCCTTCTTCTTCTTCCTCTTCCTCTTCCTCTTCCATATCCATCATCGGTCGTTGGCGATCCTATTCTTATCAGCAGCCGCACGAAAAAGTGCTGCTGAGTTTTGTCCAAACCGCTGGTCCACTTTTCATTAAACTAGACATACCCAATTCCTGCAACCGTTTTTCATGTGTTTTAGCCTCCAGCCCCCAAAATCATCTTTGTTGCTCTTCTCTGCACTCTTTCTAGAGGCTCCACATCTTTTTTAATGATAGGGTGACCAAAAGTATATGTAGTATTCTAAGTGTGGTCTTACTAAGGCTTTATGACATGGTACTATTACTTTACATGGTGTTGATTCTATCCAGTGGTGGGTTTAAATTTTTTTTACTACCGTTTCTGTGGGTGTGGCTTGGTGGGCGTGGCTTGGTGGCGTGGCAGGGGAAGGATACTGCAAAATCCCCATTTCCTCCCGATCAGCTGGGACTCATTCTTTATCCTAGTACATTTACACATGTTTGGGGTCAAGCTATTCTCCAAAGCATCAGGCGGCAAGACAAGAAACGATGGATGGAAACTAATCAAGGAGAGAAGCAACCTAGAACTAAGGAGAAATTTCCTGACAGGGAGAAAAATTAACCAGTGGAACAGCTCGCCACCAGAAGTTGTGAATGCTCCATCGCTGGATGTTTTTAAGAAAAGACTGGACAGCCGTTTATCTGGAATGGTAGTGGGTCTCCTGTTTGAGCAAGGGGTTGGACTAGAAGACCTCCAAGGTCTCTTGCAACTCTGTTATTCTTTTTATTTAAAAAATGCTTTGTCAAAATGTTGTGAATTATTTCCAGTGGGTTTTTAGTCCCCTAAAGTCTGAACGGGAAATCGGTTTCTTTCTTTTTTTCTGTTCTGGATTTGTATGCAGGAAGACCCTGTGGCTTACATGGTCTACTGTTTTCTTTCAGCGCTGTTGCTAAGTTGCTTTGAATTGTCAACATCTTTAAACCTTACTGAGTTTGACACCGAAACCCACTTAGACCAGGCTGCTGAGTTGCTGAGAAACGCCATGGAATCGCTGATGCCACAGCTGTCCCGCAGACGAGGTTTGAATAGCAATCAGTGGCATCATATGAAAGCCACAGACTTTGAGTTAGCAATGAGAGCTTAGCAACCATAATCCACAACCGGCATGGTCAATGAAGTGTGGGAATTGGAGTTCAGGATGTTTGGGAAGGCAGCCAATTGGGGGTATTGGCAGCCTTGGTGTGAAGTTTCTGAAAGATGCCCTAATTAATTCATGAGCCACGAGCCAAACTTCAAAAGAAATACAGTCATTTATTAGGAGCACCATTTCGGCAATATTCGGATGCAGTTAGAACTAATCCCACATAGATTTACGTTCCCCTGTCTCTCCCCTCCTCCCTGGCCATGTCATAAATCACATTCTCCAATCGACCACTTTGGCTGGCTGTGAAACCCAAAGCACTCCTACTGATTGCGGTAGAAAAGCATCTGTGGAATATAGTTTCAGTTAGAGAAGTCAATCAGCTCCATCAGTTCTCCCTCCCTCCCGCTCATGGCAATTTGAAAGCTTTGCAAGTCGACATTTGGGTTGCAGAGTGGTGAATCCAGGGGTGGGCTTCAAAAATTTTAGCACGGGGTTCTCTGCCCAGTTGCTGGGTGGGCGTGGCCATGGTGGGCGTGGCCTAGTTGGCCTCATGCACCACGGCGGGGGTGGTGGTGGGCGTTTTTGCCCCCAACACAAGCCAAGATTAGCCTACTGTATGTACTTCGTTATTCATTTATTTCACGGAACTTTATACAATCTCAGTCACACTCAACTGCAAATAGCTAACAGCTGAATCATGCCCATGATTTTAAAAAAAATCAGTAGTATGAAAAATAACTCAGTCACAATGAGACGACCGTAAGATTAATTATAATAATTTAATAAATGCAGATGCTGGATTTCTAACTGGCTCCGTTAAGTGGGTTAAAAATTAAAATTTGTGGACAATCTTTTGATAGGCCTCATAAAGATTGCAAGTGGGGGTTGGGGGTCATACAGGCTTGGGGTGTCACAATCTGAGCCCAATTGTTTGCCTGGGAAACCATTTTATCCTTTGTTTTTGAAAGGAGAGTAGGGGTAATGTCAGGAGTGGGCTTAAAAATTTTTAGCAAGGGGCTCTCTGCCTGGTTGCTGGGTGGGCGTGGCCATGGTGGGCGTGGCCTAGTTGGCCTCAGGCACCATGATGGTGGGGGGGGGGGTTTGCCCTCCCTGGGCTCCAGAGGCTCTCCTTGAGCCTCTGGGAGGGCGAAAACGGCCTCCCCAGGCTTCGGAGGCCCTCTGGAGGCCAGAAATGGGCCCGTTTCTGGTCTTCCTGAATTTCCAGTAGGCCTGTTTTTCGCCCTCCCTGAGCCTCCATGCGCACCCTGTACTTACCTGCATCCAAAATGGGCTGTCTGGGGATTCCTGGGAGGGATGGGGCCAGGTGGGCGGGGCCAGCCAGAAGTGGAATTTGGGGGTTCTCTGAACTGCACAGAATCTTAGCTAGAGCTTCTCCTGAACCACCCCTGTGAACCTCCAGCAGCTCATCCCTGGGTGAATCCATGGGTAGTCCTTGACCTAGGGCCACAATCGAGCCCAACATTTCCATTGGTAAACAAGGCGCTCATTAGGTGAGCCTTGCTTCATTTTTGCGACCTTTCTTGCCAGAGTTGTTAAGTGAATCAGTGGAGGTGTTCAGTTAGTAACACACTTGTTAAGTGAATCTGCTTTCCCCATTGACCTGGCTTGTCAGAAGGTTGCAAAAAAGGATCCGGGACACTGCATCCATCATAAATATGAGTCGATTGCCACATTGTCTGAATTTTGATCAGGTAACAGTGGGGATGCTACAATGGTCGTAAACGTGGAAAACGGTCATAGGTCACTTTTTTCAGTGCTGTTGTAACTTGGAGGCTAAAACACAAGATGAACGGTTGCAGGAACTGGGCATGGCTAGTCTAGCGAAGAGAAGGACCAGGGGAGACAGGATAGCAGTCTTCCAATATCTGAGGGGCTGCCACAGAGAGGAGCGGGTCAAGCTATTTTCCAAGGCACCCGAAGGCCAGACAAAGAATAATGGATGGAAACTGATCAAGGAGAAATTCAACCTAGAAATAAGGAGACATTTTCTGACAGTGAGAGCACTCAATCGATGGAACAGAAGTTGCCATCAAAAGTTGTGGGTGCTTCATCACTGGAAGCTTTCAAGAAGACACTGGACTGCCATCTGTCAGAAATGGTGTAGGGTCTCCTGCTTGGGTGGGGGGGGGGGTTGGACTAGATGTCCTACAAGGTCCCTTCCAACTCTGTTAATCTGTTAAATCTGTTAGTCTTCCCAATTTCAGGTATAATCTTTCTCCTAATCTGCACCCTTTGCAAAAGTTTTCCTTAGCAAACGGACCATTTCCTCTGGTTTTGGAAGTCATTCTCGAGTGACGCAATTTGGCTTCTTCTTTTTTTTAACAATTCTATTATTCCCTCCGTTAAAGCTGTTTATGGGGAAGAAGGATGCCTTCCCATTTCACAGTCCACAAAACCAGCCCGCGGCATATGTGCCAACTTTGGAAAATGAGTTTTTTATGGGTGCAATTTTTTTTTGGCCTTGGTTAGTTCGGTTCATAGCTAGCTTTCTGAACAGATTGCTGAAATGGTCTTTTGTATGCTTTTTACCCAGAGATAGATGGTATCCCAAATAAAGCATCTGTCGTCTTGTTGTTTGTTAGGAATGGAAAACATTTCTCCAAACCAAAGGACGAGACAGAGAAGAAGACGTGACTTTAACGGCTGTATCACTAAATCACAAGCGATTGGGTTTGCATGATAAGCCAGTTTAAGCAAACTGCAATACGGTTTTAGCTCAATGATTGAAGTGTCCATTGGTGATCTGTTCAATAAATCTAAATTATGGTTTAGTGTAGGGGCTTCCAGCCTTAACAAGTTTTGAGACTTTGTGGACGTCAACTCCCAGAATTGCTCAGCCAGCATGGCATAGCTAGGGAATTCTGGGAGTTGAGGTCCACAAATCAGAAAGATTAGATTAGATTAACAGAGTTGGAAGAGACCTTGTAGGTCATCTAGTCCAACCCCCCGCCCGAGCAGGAGACCCTACACCATTTCTGACAGATGGCAGTCCAGTGTCTTCTTGAAAGCTTCCAGTGATGAAGCTCCCACAACTTCTGAAGGCAACTTCTGTTCCATGGGTTGATTGCTCTCACTGTCAGAAAATTTCTCCTTATTTCTAGGTTGAATCTCTCCTTGGTCAGTTTCTATCCATTGTTCCTTGTCTGTCTTTCGGGTGTTTTGGAAAATAGCTTGACCCCCTTTCTCTCTGTGGCAGCCTCTCAAATATTGGAAGACTGCTATCCTATGTCCACTGGTCCTTCTCTTCACTAGACTAGCCATGCCCAGTTCCTGCAACCGTTTATCATATGTTTTAGCCTCCAGTCCCCTAATCATCTTTGTTGCTCTTCTCTGCACTCTTTCTAGAGTCTCAACATCTTTTTTTATAGTGTGGTGACCAAAACTGGATGCAGTGCTCTAGGTGTGGTCTTACTAAGGCTTTATAGACTGGTATTAATACCTCCCTTGATCTTGATTGCATCCCACTCTTAATGCAGTTTAGGATTGCATTGGCTTTTTGGGCTGCCGTCGCACACTGCTGGCTCATATTTAATTAGTTGTCCACTAAGACTCCTAGATCCCTCTCACAGTTACTGCTATTAAGCCTGGTTTCACCCAGTCGTTATGTGTACTTTTTTAAACGTCTTAAAAATGCCCAAGTTTGGAGATCTTTGTTCTAGTGCAATCTAAGAACCTGGCCCGCACTCATACAGGTAATCCTCAATTTACGGCTATGATTGATCTCAAAATACATGTTGTTAAGTGAGAAATTTGTTAAGTGAGTTTTGTCCCATTTTACGACTTTTCCTGCCACGTTTGTTAAGGGAATCCCTGCACTTGTTAAATTAGTAACAGGGTTGTTAAATGAATCAGGAGTCCCTGTCACAAGGTCATAAAAGGAGATTGCGTGACTCCAGGACACTGCCACGGTCATAAATGTGAGTCAGTTGTCAAACATCTGAATGTAAATTGTGTCTATGGGGATGCCTCAAGCATCATTAAATGTGAAAAGCAGTCATAAGTCATTTTTTTCAGTGCTGTTGTAACTTTGTACAGTTGCTAAACGAACTTAATGAGTTTAACAACCATGGTAAAAAGAGGTTATAAAATCAAGTGTGATTTACTTAACAGCTACCTTCATCATCATCTTTTAATGACCCTCTAATCCCTTGCAGGGTGGAGTCTAGGCAACTGAATGGAGCTGAGTCAGGGGTGAAATCTAAAATGTTCGCTACCGGTTCTGTGGCTGTCGCTTGATTAGTGGGCGTGGTTTGGTGGTCAGGTGACTGGGTGGGCGTGGCCAAGTCGACGTCACTTCTTTGCCCTTTTTTAACCTACAAAACACAACTGGCTGTGCTAGACCCAAAATGGTCTCTGCAACAAGCAGGAACCTCACACAGCCACAAAAAGTCCAAAAACCCAACTTTCACACTTTACACACACAAAATTCCACATACATCTTTGTGAGATTTTGTGTGTTTGTGTAGCTAGAGTGAAACACTACAGAAACACACAAAATCTCAGAAAGCTGCACAAATATTATTTTATTTTATTTTCATATAAAAGCAGCTAAATTTAAAACTTCCTAAACTTTAAATGGCTAGGTCTAAAAAAAGAATAACTAAAAAAAACCCCAATTAACTATTTTTTTTAAGTTTCCAAAGGGGAAAAAAACTTACAGGCAGGCAGGCAGGCAGTCTGATAGAGCTGCCCACCAATGAGCTTGATTGCAGACAAGGAGATTCAGTTGCTTGCTGATGCAATGGATTGCATGGATTACAGCAAGCGAAGCAAGGCAAGCATTGCAACCAGAGGCTCAGGATTCAGTCTGAAGAGCGAAGGTAAGCAAGCTGGAGGCTGGGGGGGGGGGATTTTTGCCACCAATGCAGAGCTATATTCAGCAGATATAATCTCAACGTGCCCAGAGAGAGAAATATCTGCCTCTACCTAGGATCGAACTCACAGCCTCCTGATTCTGAGGCGAGAGCTCCACCTCTAGGCCACTGCACCACTCACTTAACAGCTGCCATGCTTAGCAATAAAAATTCTGGCACTAACTGTAGTTGTAAATTGAGGACTAACTGTGTGTGTCCAAGTAAGGACTGGAATTCACAATCTCCCAGATCCTCGTTCACCACCTTCACAACTAGACCAATTTAAAGAGATGAACAAAAACCAGAAAGGAAGCTTCGGATCACCAAAAGAAGAGCAATAAGAACAGAAATGAACAGTTCTCAAAACTGCACATTGATTGAAGTCATGGACCGATCCAGATTTTTCACTAGAATAGTTTTATGGAGCTGAAAAGTGCCGACTCTGGTTTTTTCATTCCCGCAGATGATCTGAGTAAAAGACAACCGACTGAGAAATAATCATTTTTTAAAAAATATTTTTTATTGAATATTTACATCGTCCGACTCTTGGCGACTCCAGGGGTTCACAAATAAAGACACAGAAAAACAATAAAAGAATACAATAGCATAACAAAGGAACAAAAGATGCAAAATGCAGGTAGCAACGAGAAGCAATTCCACACAAAGCAGAAGGGAGCTACATCCCTCTCCTAGGTCAAGGCCTGGGGGCCAAGTCTTCAAGGCCCTCCAAAGCATCAAGACAAGGGGGGGGGGGGGCTGGATCTCCGGGGTGGGGGGACTCATTCCAGAAGGTAAGTGCTGTGACAGAGATGGCCTGCTGCTGGGGTCCCAAAAGATGGTATTGTTTAATCAAAAGAAGCTAAAATCAATAGCACTTAGACTTATATATCACTTCACAGTGCTTTACAGCCTTCTCTAAGCAGTTTTAAAGAGTCAGCCTCTTGCCCCGACAATCTGGATCTCCATTTTACCGACCTTGGAAGGACAGAAGGCTGAGTCAACCTTGAGCCTGGTGAGATTCAAACTGCCAAATTGCAGGCAGCCGACAGGCAGCAGAAGTCGCCTGCAGTATTGCACTCTAATCACTGCACCACCGGGCCTCAAAAGAGTGCTAAACCTGTTGGATCAAAGCGGCTAGGTAGATATTATGGAAATACGGTGGGTCCTCGACCATGTAAGGCTTTATTGGTCGCCACCAGACTTTTGAGTTGCACCTGGACGGACACAGGTGACCAGTGCAGCTCATGAAGCAGAAATCTTTACACGGGCATACTGAGACATATACATCCATCTGGTGCATCCTGGAAGAGGTAAAGCTTCCGGGAAGTGTTCAAGGGCTGCCCCATACACAACAAGTTGCAGTAGTCAAGCCACCAGGTGCCTAGAGTGACAAGCAGTGGTTAGTTGCCCCCAGTTTATTTATTTATTTATTTATTCATTCATTCATTTATTTATTTATTTTTATATTTATATACCGCTCTACTCCCGGGGGACTCAGGGCGGTGTACAGACAAATGATAAAATACATATAATACAAATATTTTAAAGAATTGATTAAAATACAATTAAATAATTTGGTCTTAAACCTAAAATTAAAACTCTAAATTTATGAGATTAAGATTTAAGAATATAAGAGCAGTTTTAGAAGAGGTTAGTCCAGGCCAGCCTGCTGGAATAGAAACATCTTGAGGGCACGGCGGAAAGCGCGAAGATCCGGGATTGTTCAGACTGGTTTGCAAGAATCGGTAGTAAAACTGGCGGGAGGCTCCACCCACTGACCTGGACGTCATCAGGAAGTTTCTGCGCATGCGCGTGCGGTCCCATTGCAAACCGGTAGTAAAAAGGTAAGTAGAACCCATCCCTGGTGACAAGATGACTGTCTGAAGGGACTCCTAAGATTCTAGAACAGTGATGGCTAACCTTTTTGCCATTGCGTGCCAAAAGCGGGGGGAGTGTGGTGGAGTCACACGCACGTGTGCCCACATCCATAATTCTATGCGCCCTGCCCCCCCCCCCCCAGTGCTCCCTCTGCTTTTGGCACGCGATGGCCCGATGGGCCCAGTAGGCCAGTTTTTTGCTCTCCCCAGGCTCCAGCGCCTTTCTAGGAGCCTGGGGAGGGCAAAAATGGCCTCCCCCCTCCCCAGAGGCCCTCCAGAGGCTGGAAACAGTGTGTTTCCTAATAGGCCCAGAAGGCCCGAAAATCAGCTGGCTGACATACGCGTGCGTGCCGGAGCTGAGCTCGTGTGCCCACCGATATGGCTCCGCGTGCCACCTGTGGCACCCGTGCCATAGGTTCGTCATCACGGTTCTAGGATAATGAAGAACAGATTGAGACTTCCTTCTGTGTGGTATCTTTTTACGGAATAGAAAAGAGAGATGATATCCAGTTTGCATTTTCTTCTTATGAGATTAAACTTGCCCAATTCCTTCCATCTTTTTTTGGAAGGTCTATTTCTGGTCCATCATCATCTCTATTGCCTTTCCCTGAGCAATTCTGATTTTCCTGAAGTTAGGCTTGGGCTTTAAGTAATAAATACCACCAATCAACATGGTTTCAGCAACAATATCTCCCTTTTTAACTATATAACTTGCTTTCTCGAGGTGGTGAACCTGGAACTTTAAAACTCTAGACAAGTGGGCCTGACTAAGCAAACTGCTATTAGCTGTTGGTATGTAATAAACATCAGGGATGAATGCATTGAGCTCTTCAACATAAACAGTTCCTTTTCCCATGACCTTACAAGGATGATTGGAAAAAGAATAAAGTTCATGTAGTTCAGGTTCAGGCTCGTGCATCTCTGTGAAAAGTTCCTTTCTGTAGGTAACATGCAATGCTGCGCCACTGTCCAAAGTCCACAAAAGCCGTCTGTCGTACTCTGGATGAGATTGTGGATCGTTGGTTAAAGTCAATGTGGCAAGTGGAGCTTGCGGATCACGCCTTGGACCACGACGACCTTGTCTTCTGCCTCTGCCTCTGCCTCCTCTGGAGTCTGTTCCTCTGGGCTGGTACGAGACGGGAGCTGGAACTCGTTGGGGACAATCCCGGGTGGCATGTCCCACACGATTACAGATGTAACATGTTGGCATCCTTGGAATGTAGGCCCTTCCTCAGAAGGGATGCCTCGCTGGAGCTCTTGATGTGGGTGGTCCTCTCAAATGTGGCGTGACTAACATGAGTGCTTCTTCTTCAGTTAAAAGTCTGCATACATAGTCCACTGTGCATTGAGCAATGGGCACTTGTTTAATCTTTGTAATGGCATCTTTCCATTCATAATTCAATGAGTTAATGATAATGCTGATCATTTGAATATCATCAATAAAATAGCCTCTTTCTCTCAATTCTTTTCTCATTCACACCGACCAGTATGCTCCCACAGAGAGGGGCTTCTCAGGGTGCCGTCAGTCAAACAGTTTTGACTGGCGGCCCCCAGGGGGAGAGCTTTCTCTGTGGGGGCACCCGCCATATGGAGCAAGCTCCCACCAGAGATACGGACAATCCCGGATCTTCGCGCTTTCTGCCGTGCCCTCAAAACATTTCTATTCCAACAGGCCGGCCTGGGCTAACCTCTTTTAAAACTGCTTTTAAATTCAATTTTAAATCTGTCTTTTAAATTTGGGGTTTTTAATTTGTTTTCAGGGCCAAATTATTTAATTGTACTTTAAACAGTCTTTAAATATTTGTATTATATGTATTTTATCGTTTGCTGTTCACTGCCCTGAGTCCTTCGGGAGTAGAGTGGTATATAAATTTAATAAATAAATAAATAAAAATTCCTTTCAGTTTGGTTAAATGTCCTCCAATTTGTTTACCAGGTTTCAATCTCGAACCATGGAACTCAGGCATGAGCAAACATGAAGATTCAATTGAAACAGGCCTGTAGCAGTTTTCCAATTGGACCCAAATTTGTTGGGCTGTTGCATCAGACGGAAAAGTAACCTGCAGTTCAGTATCCATGGACATCAACAATATTGGGCAAGCTTTAGTCTCTAAGTCTCTTATTGCAGGACTCCATGGCTGGGCAGGAGGATTAAAAACCATACAGTGGGTGCCTTCTCTGCGAACCAATAGTGTAACCTCACTGACTCAGGCCTTGTAATTCTGTCCTGACATCTTTAATTTTGACTCACCAGCCAGTGGAGTAGTAGAAGATGCCTGTTGAGAAATGTACATTTGGTGTACTGGGTGTGCCAGTAAAAATACTTGTTGCACTTGTTGTGAACCAAAGAATGGTCTTGGTTGTGCCGCTGGAGGTGGACCAGGAGCTGGTCCTGGTTGCATGGCTGGAGGCACATGTGCAGGCACTTGAAAATGTGGCTTCTGTATTAGGATTTGCTGTGCTCCATCTAAAAAACACTAGCACCACCAGGGGGTGCTGAAGATTGGGCCTGTGGAGACACTTGTTGCATTGCAGTCTGAACATCTGAGTGAATTAAGGACATATTTGATAAAGTTCGATACAATACTTGTAAATGTTCCTGCAATCTGCAATGCATGTCGGCTCTCTCTAGTAAATTACTTTCGCCAGCAGATGGTGCTGCAGCTTTAGTTTCAGGCTGCTCAGTTAATTTTTCTGCCTGCGTGGCATATGTAATCTCAGAAGGGAGGACTTTGTGTGATAAATGTGACGTGAGTACAGCTCTCTGTTCTGATTTGTCTGACACAATATCCCCTTGGGGGTGTGGCTTAGGCTTCGAAGAAGAAGCTAAGATGGTGGAGTCAGGAATTTGAAAAACAAAAGACTCTCTCTTCTCTGGCTCAAGCATAGATAAGGCCATTTTTGCCTGTGATAGCTCACGTTCAAAAAATTCTATTTGATCACGATAGCTTTTTATAGCTTGCTTAGTGGTTTGAGGAGAGTGCTAAGTTACGTCTCTCTCTGTGTGGGAGGAAAAATGCTCTGCCGTTTGTGAAAACGTTGGCCTTGCACCAAGTGTTTCAAAACTTTGGGCTTCTGCAGGAATTGTTTGTGAGCATGTATAATCAGAAGGGGACGTCACTGACCTCAGTTGCAGCACGTTGCCTTCAAAAACAGCTTTTCTATCTTCTTGTTGAAGTCTCTGCAAGAGCATTTGATCAGTTTCTCCTCCTGACATATTTATTCCGTTAGGGGAATGAATCGGTAATTTTAGTTCTGAGCCAAAGGCCGCAGTGAGAGTTTTTATGGCCTTTTCTATTTTGGCTTCGGTGGGTTGATTTTGTGTCGGCCATTTTGGATTTGGGTCATCCATTAGTATACAGTCGGCCATCTTTGTAGGTTGTTTGATTAAAGATGGCCGCCATTCGAAAAGGGGTGCTAAAACTTTCCCGCCATTTTCATACTGGTCATTGTTGGTTGGTTCATTTCTTACCGGGCTGGCTTCTGTGGTTTTCAGGTTGAGTTTATGATTTTCATCTGCGGCTTTGTGGTCTTCAGTTAGGTGTCTGAGGTTTTTGACGAGGTTTTCGTTGTCGGTAGGTGACCTTAGTAGTTTTAATATGTTTTTTGTCAGGTCGTGTGAGTCTGCTACGGCATCGGTCTCTTCATCGATTCTGCTGTCATTGTCATCTGATATAGGTCTGGGATTTAGTGCTGGTTTTCTTTCATTTGTCGTTCCCTCTGGGATTGCTTCGGGTGGTGACAGCTGCGCTGCCATTAGTTTTGAGTATTCTCTGGTATTTATTCTCTTTGTTCTTTCAGTCATGTTTCAGAGTTATGGGCATAAAACCGACCTCTGCTACCAATTTGTTACGTAGATTCAAGGATCAAGCCCAATAACTCACAAATGCCATTAGTCTTCAATTAGAAAGTATTTATTGTTTCTATTCTCTTCATATTAAATATCATGACAGAAGAACAACAGATGAAGGGGCGGGATGATGCTTATATACTAAAGGGGCGGAGTAAAGGTAAGGAGAAGTTAAGAGGAGGAAGTTATTTTAAAAGGGAATCAACACTTGTATTCTCTTAGTATATAAAATTCAATCATAGGGTTAGTCATTTATATGTGACATGGTCCCCATACCGAGGAGAGGAACAAGGCTTTTGTCCGACGCTGATGAGTTCAGCATGTCTTCAGTTAATGCCAAGGAGCCATTGTTCAGTTCCGGCTGGACTCCTAGGAGCTTGCACATCAGAGGATAAATGTGGATGCTGTCGAAAGGTTCAGCTAAATATCCCTTCTTGAAATCGGGACCGAAAGCTCTAAAGATGGTCTTCATGTCCATGTCCTCGTTGTCAAAACCATGGTCTCCCTTGTTGACGTAGACAATAAACCTCTGAAAAGGAAACCATTGGAAGAAGCCATTTTAATAATGCAGCTATTTTAAAAGTAAAAGATTGCTAAGTGCCACAGAACTATTTTAAAATCTGAGAAAAGATTAAAAATAGCATCCTTTTCCCTCCCTTCCTTCCTCCCTCCTTCCCTCTCTCCCACCCACCCACCCTCCCTTCCTCTCTTCTTCCTTGTTTTCCTTCCTTCTTCCTTCTTCCTTGTTTTCCTCCCTCCCTCCCTCCCTCCCTGCCTCTCTTCTTCCTTGTTTTCCTCCCTCCCTCCCTCCTTATTTTCCTCCCTCCCTCCCTCCCTCTCTCCCTCCCTCCCTCTCTTCTTCCTTGTTTTCCTCCCTCCCTTCCTATCTCCTCCCTCCCTCCCTCCCTCCCTCCCTCCCTCCCTTCCTTCCCTTCTGCTTTCCATAAGGGCAAACCAATGATTAGGAGAAGACAGTCTGCAAGATCTAACTCTTTATACAGTCCCACTGACCAAATTCAGCAACCCTCTGGACTCACTACCTTAGCGGCCACTACATGTCACTGTTGCTCTACTCAAAAACGGCCAATGTGAAGAGCAAAGAGCCTCCAGTTTAAAAGTCATCTTAGGTGTGTAGCCCTGGAGATGCGAAGAGGGGCTTTTGAGCCATGTGATGGACAGTTGGCAAAGTGGGCTTGACAAGCCAATGGCATTTGGAGACCTTCTCATACCCTAGAGAAGAAGCTCACGCCACTGGTCTCCAGTGTCATGTCCAGATCTTCTCCTTGCCATGCTAGCAATTCAGAAGCGGGGAAGAGATTTTACATGGAGGGTTAATCCATGTACTCCAGAGGTGGGTTTCAGCAGGTTCTGACCAGTTCTGGAGAACCGGTAGCAGAGATTTGAGTAGTTTGGTAGTAAAAATTCTGACTGGCCCCGCCCCCATCTATTCTCTGCCTCCTGAGTCCCAGCTGATCGGAAGGAAATGGGGATTTTGCAGTATCATTCCCCTGGAGTGAGGTGGGAATGGAAATTTTACAGTATCCTTCCCCTGCCACACCCACCAAGCCACACCCACAGAACCAGTAGTAAAAAAATTCTGAAAACCACCACTGATTGTACTCCCCACTGATCTGAAATATTATAGGTTTCTCCTGCTTTGAGCAGGGGGCTGGACTAGAAGACCTCCGAGCTCCCTTCCCGCTCATTCGTTCTTATTCTATTCTATTCAAGCGCTGTGATCCACTGCAGTTTGCAGATTTCTGGTTGTTGTTTTTTTTGTGTGTGTGGTTTTTTTTTACATCTGCAAGCACTGGCATGGTTATGGATGATAAGGACAGAGGAGAGCATTCAGAAGGAAAGGTCACCATCTGAAAGTGAGGAATTAAAAAGCCCATTATGCAACGGCCACCTTTCTGTGTGAAATTGCATTTTATTGTTTATTGATCGGCTGAGGATGTCAGAGCCTTCGGGGGAGGTGGGGGGGGGGAGGAATGTGAAATGCTAATAGCGGTTAATAGACTAAGGAAAGAATGTTTTAAAATGAAAAGGGTTTACATTGATTTCTCTTGCAACGAGAGTTAATGTATTAACAGGACTTCAATATTAAGACCAGGGAAATGCGACCCCTTTTTTTAAAAAAAAGACCAGGGTGAACTTTTGGAATCTCAGAAGTGAGATCAGAAGTGAGACTCCAGAAAGAGTGTAGAGAAGAGCAACCAGGATGATGAGGGGACTGGAGGCTAAAACATACGATGAACGGTTGCAGGAATTGGGCATGGCTAGTCTACTGAAGAGAAGAGAAGGACCAGGGGAGACAGGATAGCAGTCTTTCAATATTTGAGACGCTGCCACAGAGGGGAGGGGGTTAAGCCATTTTCCAAAGCCCCTGAAGGCCAACAAGGTGTAATGGATGGAAACTGATCAAGTGAGGTACTAATACCAGTCTATAAAGCCTTAGTAAGAGCACACCCAGAGTACTGCATCCAGTTTTGGTCACCACACTATAAAAAAGATGTTGAGACTCTAGAAAGAGTGCAGAGAAGAGCAACCAGGATGATTAGAGGATTGGAGACAAAAACATATGATGAACGGTTGCAGGAACTGGGCATGGCTAATCTAGTGAAGAGAAGGACCGGGGAGACAGGATAGCAGTCTTCCAATATTCGAGGGATTGCCACAGAGGGGAGGGGGTTAAGTTGTTTTCCAAAGCACCCGAAGGTCAGGCAAGGAATAATGGATGGAAACTGAACAAGGAGTGATTCACCCTGGAAATAAGGAAATATTTTCTGACAGTGAGAGCAATCAACCAATGGAACAGAAGTTGCATTTGGAAATTATGGGAGCTTCATCACTGGAGGCTTTTAAGAAGAGACTGGACTGCCATCTGTCAGAAATGGTGTAGGGTCTCCTGCTTGAGTGGGGGGTTGGATTAGATGACCTATGGTTGGTAGCCCTGCTTACAAGCACAGGCCTGGTTTTCACAACCCACTGTATTTCTCTTCTAAGAATTGCCTATGGAGATTGTGGGATCTTAAGAGGAGACAGGCTTAACGTTCTTCAAAATAATGACAATGCCGCAGGCTGGAAGCTGTTTTGCTTTACATTGGGAAGAGAAGGAGAGGAAGGTGATGGAGAAGAGAAACAAGGACTGGAAGAGAAGGAGGAGGAGAGAAAGGAGAAGAGAAATGTGGAGGATTGGTGGAGAAGGAGAGGAAGCAGGAAAAAGAAAAAGAGACAAAGAGAAGGACTGGAGGAGGAGACAAAGAAAAGAAGGAAGAAGGAGAAGGAAAAAGAAGAAGAAGAGAAATAAGGACTGGAAGAGAAAGAGGAGGAGAAGAAGGAGAAGAGAAATGAGAATTGGGGGAGAAAGAGAGGAAGCAGCAGAAAGAAAGAGAAGAGACAAAGAGAAGGATTGGAGGAGGAGGAGAAGACAAAGACGACGAAGAAGAAGAAGACGACAAAGAAGAAGAAGAAGAAGAAGAAGAAGAAGAAGAAGAAGAAGAAGAA